>CAJNDS010002291.1:152500-420000 GCA_905221605.1 Symbiodinium natans
GAATTAAAGGCCTCTTACGTACTCAAGAAGCCCTCAGAAGCCCTGCTAGCATACTACACGGGCCTTAAAAACCTAGAATAGGGTATGGGGGGGTGCTTATAGTATAAGTAAGTAGGGACCCTAAACTCCAAGCCCTAAACCCTAAACCCTAAGCCCTAAACCCTAAACCCTAAACCCTAAACCCTAAACCCTAAACCCTACGCAAAATTCCGAGCTCAGGTGCCTTGTGCGCATGCTGAAGGTAGGGACTCTGCCGGGAAAGAGCGACTTGGATACTCCTTGGCTCGGGGCTACCCACGACCCCTGAGCCGTCCGTGCGCAAGCCAAGAACCTACCCTCTTCCCCTCCCCCCGACGTGGAGTCTAGGTTGACCCTAAACCTAAACCCTAAACCCTACACCCTAAACCCTATTATAAACCCTTAACCCTAACATATCCCAAGGGCTCAGGCTGAGATCTCTGCACAGAGGTGCTTTGGGGTTTGGTTGGGCTTAGGGTTTCGAGATGTCGGCTAAAGAGGGTGAACAGTTAACATGCCGATGTAAATAAAGCCTGGCTGGCTTGACAGGCCATGAGATTGCTGGCAGATTGCCGCTGGCGCAACGACTTGAATGAGAGGAGCAGTGCGGCTTTGTGAGGGCAGTTGGGGTGTAGACTTTGGAGTTTACAAGTCTCCACGGCAGCGGTCTGCCAAGTCAGGCAATCAACCCGCACTCGCATCCCTGAAGCAGACACTAAACCCTAAACCCTAAACCCTAAACCGCAAGCCCTAAAACCCTTGAGAGGCTCTCATAGTCAAGCTGCGCTGGGCCCCAGCGAATGAACTTGGCCAGCTTTCGCTCGCGGATCCTGAAGATTTGGTACCAGCGCAACACTTCCCACTAGTTGCCAGGAATCCCCGCGAAAGCCAAGGCCCTGAACGTTACGAGCGTATTTTGTCCTCACCATTAGTATACCAGCTTGGGCTGTTCACCAACATTATAACAGAAATCAGGGAAAGCGGGGCTCTCCTACAAAAGAGAACACAAACAGCGCTGAAACAGCCCTAGCACCCAACACCACCAACTCTGAACCCTGAAGCAACCCGAAACCCTAAACCCTGAACCCTAAGCCACTGAACCCCTGAACCCCTGAACCCCTGAACGCCTGAACCCCTGAACCCCTGAACCCTAAACCCTAAACCCTAAACCCTAAACCCTAAACCCCTGAACCAGGCTTGGAGGCGGCTCCTCTGCAAGCTCTTGTGCACCTGGGTGGGGTCGACATCGCCCTGGATGATGTTCAGGATGGAGATGTAAACCTCATTTCTCTTTAGGGTTGAGGGTTTAGGGTTTGGGGTTTAGGGTTTAGGGCTGGGGTTTCGAGTTTCGCGGGCTTTGGAGATGCAAACGCTGACATCCGTGCACCGGCGCGAGCCTAGGCTTTAGAGCATCGTGGCCGGCCGTGTAGCCAGGGTACCCTAAACCCTAAACCCTAAACCCTAAACCCTAAACCCTAAACCCTAAACCCTAAACCCTCTGAGGAAGTCGGTGTTTTGCGACTTTCCTCAGACTGCCGTTCCAAGTACTAAGCCCAGGAAATCCTGGAGCCCTAAACCCTGCAACTCTAGCATATGATCAGACATGATCGTCTGCTCAAACTACTTGGCAGCCCAGGAACCATATTCTGACAGGGGTCCTTTTTTTGTGTGTTAGTTAATTTTCATAAGGGAACCCACCAAAAAAGAGCAAAAAAGAGTACCACTCAGCTGCCAAGACTATAACACAAACATGATGAGTGTACCTGTTCGGTCCCTTGTTTGGGAAGAGAGGGCAGTTTTTGGGCCTGGGTGTACCTTCATGAGGATTTTTCCGGGTATCGGGGCTTGGGGGGGGGTTGTCAAGGAAAACCCTAAACCCTAAACCCTAAACCCTGAACCCTGAACCCTGAACCCTGAACCCTCAACCCTAAACCCTAAACCCTAAACCCTACACCCTACACCCTACACCCTACACCCTACACCCTAAACCCTAAACCCTAAACCCTAAACCCTAAGCAACTCCAAAACCTGCAAGGCCAAGTCGGGGCATGCTACGCCCCTTCGTGTGGAGCACGACACCATGATGTTCTTCGTGTGTAGGAGGCGCCGCATCACATCTAGGACCTCGGCTTCTATATGGGTTAGAAGGGTGCAGAAAACCCTAAACCCCTAAACCCCTAAAAACTAAACCCTAAACCCTAAACCCTAAACCCTAAACCCTAGCCCTAAACCCCAAACTCTAAAACCCTAAAAATCCTAAACCTCAAACCAAAAAAAACTGGAAAAATGGGGGGGGGGGGGTGGGTAGGGGGAAACTGGCCACGTCGAATTGGGGACTAGGCTGCGATCACACCCCTAAGCCTAAACCCTAAACCCCAAACCTTAAACCCTAAACCCCACCCTAGGTTACAGAGTGTCGGTTTAGGGTTTAGGGTTTAGGGTTTAGGGTTTAGGAGCCCATACCCTAAAGCGCAACACGGCAAGGACCCCCAGTGCCAAACTGCTACAGGGCCAACCTCCTGATTCAACCGGTTTAGGGTTTAGGGTTTAGGGTTTAGGGTTTAGGGTTTAGGGTTTAGGGTTTAGGGTTTAGGGTTTAGGGTTGGGGTTCGGAGTTCAAGGTTCAGGGTTTAAGGTTTAGGGTTTGAATGGCCCCAAACTCCTAAACCCTGAGCCATACCAAACTCTGAAACCCTGAAACCCCAAACCCTGAAAGCTAAACACTCAAGAGGGTTTGCCTTGGAGTAGCGGGGCTCATCGGGAGGTTTAGGGTTTAGGGTTTAGGGTTTAGGGTTTAGGGTTTAGGGTTTAGGGTTTAGGGTTTAGGGTTTAGGGTTTAGGGTTTAGGGTTTAGGGGGAGTAGCGGGGCTCATCGGGAAGTTAGGGGGGCCATAGGGTGCCAGTTTCAATGCCTAGCCCCAAGCAGCCCGATCCCAGCGCCTGCCTTTTTGGGCGAGTGATCTCGCGAACGGTGTTGGTCTCCGGCTCTTTGGGTTTAGGGGTTGGGTTTGGGGCTTGCCCGTTTTTGAAGAGGTTTGCTTGGCTGGTTGGGAAAACATAACCGCTTTGAGAACGGTGTAGAGGAGACTATACAGTTGGGTTCTGCGCAGGCTGCCAACAACTAAACCCAAAAAGGCCACCCTCCTCTGCTACGTGGAGGAAAGTACCCGATGTGAGACCCGTCCAGGTGCAAGGGCCTTCGTCGGCCACCGTTGTCGTACCTACACCCGAAACCGAGCCTAAACCCTAAACCCTAAACCCGAAATCCTAAACCCTAAGCCCTAAAACCTAAAACCTAAACTCTAAACCCTAAACCCCAAACCCGAACCCTAAACCCTAAACCACAGAGCCCTAGAATTGCTGCCGACAGGCAGAACTAGCGAATTGGGAAAGGCTCCACTTTCTGGATCCTCCCAGTGGTCTTCGACAATAATCTGGGTCTGCCTTTTAGGCATTCTGACTTCGTTCTTAAGTAGCATCCCAATGAAACATTTGTAACAGTTCAAGAAACAAACCCTAAACTCTAAATCTAAATCGTAACCCTACACCCTAAATCCTAAACGTCCTAAATATCCCAAGGTCATACCCGGTGACCTTGCAACAAACTCAGTGGACGAAGAGGTTCTTGAGCTGAACGTGAACCTGCTGGGCTGTTCTCATGGTAGGGAATGAGGGAATGAGGTACCCTTAAGGGGAATATATATATATATATACGTATGTATAATACATATATATATATATATATAAAGAGAGCCCCAAATTCCCTCATTCCCTACTAAGAACCACGGGCGGGGGGGGGGGGGGGGTGTAGGTAACCCCAACCTACTAAGAATAAGGGAACCTGCATCCGATGGCTTTGATCGGAGAAGGAGTTTGACTCGCTCTCCGAGTTCTGCGACTCGTCGTCGCCAACATCCTGCCAGGTTCGTGGCCAGGGTTTTTGGGGTTTAGGGTTAGGGTTTAGGGTTTTAGGGTTTAGGGTTTAGGGTTTAGCCATGAAACACTGTCTCCCACCCCAAGCCGTCGAAGGCGGCCAGCCATTGTCTAGGGTCTCGGCCTAAATCGCACTTTTTCAAGCACGTGTTTCTCAGTACCTCCTCCTTTAGGTATGAAAAGCAGGAGATCTTTTTGTAGAGGGCGACCTTTGTGTGCCCACAGGGCCACCATTAGAGGTCAGGGCTTTTCGGAGTGGGGTTTAGGGGCTTAGGGTTGAGGCTTCTTGGGATCACAAAGCAGCAAAGGGCAGCTGAGCAACGGAGTGGAGTCGCTTTTTGCATGTGCCGGTCGCGCCCGTAGTGTATGTTAAGGATGTACAACATATATGTTAAATGCTTGTGAAGGGGGGAATCGCTGATTGTTGGAAACTCACCAATGTCATGGTCCCCCAAACCCTAAATCCAAAACCCTAAACCCTAAACCTTAAACCCTAAACCCCAATCCTCACCCTCTGGGTGAGGACTTATGCATATTATATGCACGAAGTGTCATCAGGGTACAAGTCTCTTGCCCCAACCCCTCCAACCTTCGCAACTACTCTGAACAATATTCCTGAACATGATCCTCTTAAACCCAATCAGGAAAACCATACACTGTCCGAAAATCCTGCCTAGTCTATAGCCGCAGTAGCCCTTAGTTACCAGGATGGGCTATTAAGGCCTTATAATCCCCATAATGAACCCTATAAAGGGCCTTTTAAGGGATTATAGGGTATCATCGCTCATCCTGGTAGGGTGGGAATTTAAGGCTTGCAGCCTGTATGAACCCTAGTAGCAAGGCTCGGGCTTCCAGAACGCTCCTCTATGGTATGCCTTTCGGTCGTCCCAAATGAACTGATCATCGCGGATGCATCAACACGGAATTAGTTTCAACCAGGGTTCTATAGTCAGGCAATAGCATGATTCCTGGCCATAAACCCTAAACCCGAAACCCTGTAAACCCTACACCCTAAACCCTGGCGCCCGTTCCTCAATGTCGGTGACCGTCATCAGCCCCGCCAGCAGCGTGTCTGCGCTGGCCATGGGCGAGAACAGCTTTGCCCCACGCATCGGGTGCTCCGAAGTGGGACACCCGGAGAAGTGGGCGTTCACCTGCGCCTGAAACAGAGCCCTATTCGACTCCCCAGGGCCTTTTTTTGGGGTCACAACACCACAACTATAATACTGTGTAAGGTTTTCTTGGAGCATGTTGAATCCCAAACCCTAAACGGGGCATAATCCTGAAGCAAAGGGTGTTGGGCAGGCTGGGTTCCTTCAAGAACATCGAGGGGCGCAATGAGAACCAGGATGGGCTCTGAAACCGCAGAAGGCCTTATAATTACCCGAAGGGGTCCATGTACCGAAATAGGGAGTACTTGGGCCTTTAAGTACCTGCTCTATGGGGACTCCCCAGAGAGTACACTACTAGCAGGGCCTACTCCCTAGAATCACACCTATAAAGGGGGGTTTCCGAAAATAGGGGTGCCCTTTTAAGGGGAGTCCCCTTTAAGGGGATTGTATTCTATTTTGGGGGTATGAAAGATGTACCCCGATGTTGGGAAACCCCCAGAAAGGGCGTTTAAAGGGCTTTTCGGAGTAGTAGCCCATCCTGTAAGGTTCGCCCTTCAGCGCACGGGAACCGCGGCAAAAGCCCCCAAATTTATCGCAAAAATGAACGCGATGCAATGAGGAGTGCGCGGGACCTTGGCGAGAGTGCGATTTGTTGGACGACTCCCAAAACCGAGTTGTGATGTGAAAGCCTCCCCCCCCCCCCATCCTGCGGGCACGGCCGGCGAGAAGAGACTTCGGCTCCCAAAAAAAGGAGGGCCGAACGTTGGAACCCCAATGTGGTGTCATGCTGGGACAAAAGGAACTCCCTAAACCCTAAACCCTAAACCCTAAACCCTAAACCCTAAACCCTAAACCCTAAACCCTAAACCCTAAACCCTAAAACCTAAACTGGGTTTGGAATGCCTATAAGTTTATAAGCTACACCGAAACAAGGAGTGCCCATGGCTTCGTCTTCTTTGCGCCTGGATCCAAGTCTGAATGGTACTGCGGTACGCAGGCTTCAGCCATTCGAGGAAGTAGGGCACCTGCAGCTCAGCTCTTGCGGATTCTTACCCTAAACCCTCAACCCTAAACCCTAAACCCGAAACCCTAAACCGTGAATTAGGAGTTGCGTTTCTTTCTTTAAGGAACTAGGAGTTGCGATTCTTTCTTTAAGGAACTAGGAGTTGCGATTCTTTCTTTAAGGAACCTAGGAGTTTAGGGGTGGAACCCTAATTCCCTACGTTTCCCTACCCAAGAGCTAGTGAGGACTTTGGGCTCAGGGTTGATGAGATTTAGGGTTTAGGGTTTAGGGTTTAGGGTTGTGGGTTTTCTGACTTCTGTGTAGTCTTGCTTGGGCAGTACCTCTTCTCCATATAGTTCCATGCTACAGGCGACATGCAGTAGGAATCTCCGGGCTTCATAGAAGTCGTTCGCAAGAAGGGTTTAGGGTTTAGGGTTTAGGTTTAGGGTTTAGGGTGTACGAGTCCGAAACCCTGAGCCTTGAACCTGCGAGCGTCTACTTGAGGCAGCTCGTGGGTAGCTTTGATGAAAGGCTTCCAAGGCCGACATTGACAGATCTAGACAGTCTTACGGAAACAACGATTGCTAAACTTCAAAACCCTAACAACTCTAAACTTTCAAGTAGGCGAACACGACCAATAACCTCTTGGAAGAAAGACCCCTAAACCCTAAACCCTAAACCCGAAACCCTAAACCTGCTACTCCGGACTGCTGCAGCCATGGGTCCTCATCCTTAGTCGACCTGAGTTGTGTGGCACCCCCCCCCCCCCCCCCCCCGGGCGCAAAGAGTCGGACTTCGGGCGCAGTAATCCGAAGCTTCAAGCCAACACACACACACACACACACACGTTTAGGGTTTAGGGTTTAGGGTTTAGGGTGTAGGGTTTAGGGTTTAGGGAAACCCTCTCTACCTGCAGTGTTTTGGGTCCTACCCCCCCTAATTAAGGGTAATTACTACTAAACTGTAGATAAAGAGGGTCCCAGGCAGACACACACACTTTAGACTCGACTTCTGTCGAACTGCAAGCTCCAAATTCTTCCAAAGGCCTGGCAAGCTTCTGGATCTGCAATGGAAATCTGTACTTATTTTTTTGAAATGGCCAAGGATGCAGCAACAGCTTTGAGGGTATTTTTGGGATGGCCTGCAGGTACACAGTTCAGCGTCCTGAACTGTTTCCCACTCCAAGGCATAGCTTCGTTGCACTGGGTTTGCCAAGGAGTGCCCAATGCCCCTGCGAACTTCACTGCAGAAAGTTAAGTGCAAAACAGATGCCCTTTGGTACAGGGCTTGACACACACACCCCTCCTTGCGTTGGAGGGGAGTTTTTCGGGTTTCATTTTTTTGGCATAAGAAAGTCGACTGAGAGGGAAACCTCAACCTGGGGACACTAGAGCCTCGGAATTACGTGGACTGCTTACAACGCTCGCACTCAAGACGCCAAGCGACTGACGAGGAAACCTCAACTTGGGGACACTAGAGCCTCGGAATTACGGGGACAGCCTACAGTGAGCAAGCGAAAGAGCAGTCCACTGCCCATTGAGTCGTCTGAGATTTCCTTAGTGCGGCTGCCGGGATCGTCTTTCCGACCTTCATCGGCCTCAGCTGGTTCCCGTCTTCCGGATCATGTGAGAATTCCTTCGTGTGAATGCCGGAATCATCATACCGGCCTTGAGAGTCCTTAGTTGGTTCCTTGGTCCATCATTGGCTCCACCAGTTGTGGATATAGCAGGACTTGAACCTGGGGACACTAGAGCATCGGAATTACAGGGACTGCCTATTTCGTCCGAAGCGAAACTCGACCAGGATAAAGTCAAGCAATGGTGGAGCTGATTATGTGAAGTCACGTGAACTGTCTGCAAGCAAGCAGAACGAGTGAGAAGCTGAATCAATTGTAAAGTCATTCGTAACAAACTTCTTTCAGGCCCTGACATCAAGCAAGACAATTCATGCCTTAGTTGAAAGACTCCTCCCGTCGCTTGAGAGTCAAGGAAGTCAAAAGCTTCGGTTAAGTCAATCGTGAAGTCAGACTTGTGAGAGCATCCTCCCACGTAGTTGGCGCCCAAAGGGATTGCCGAACTGACACACACTTTAGACTCGACTTCTGTCGAACTGCAAGCTCCAAATTCTTCCAAAGGCCTGGCAAGCTTCTGGATCTGCAATGGAAATCTGTACTTATTTTTTTTTGAAATGGCCAAGGATGCAGCAACAGCTTTGAGGGTATTTTTGGGATGGCCTGCAGGTACACAGTTCAGCGTCCTGAACTGTTTCCCACTCCAAGGCATAGCTTCGTTGCACTGGGTTTGCCAAGGAGTGCCCAATGCCCCTGCGAACTTCACTGCAGAAAGTTAAGTGCAAAACAGATGCCCTTTGGTACAGGGCTTGACACACACAGAGACAGAAGACCCTAAACCCTAAACCCTAAGCCCTAAACCCTAAACCCTAAACCCTAACCCTAAACCCTACACCCTAAACCCTAAACCCTAAACCCCTGCGCGTCAAGCGACTCGTCGACATCTCTGAAGTAGAGCTGAACAGCTTTCACCGCAAAGTCGTCCTGCGGAGCTGCACTTCAGGCCCCGCGTCTTCGCACAAGCTACGTAGGGTTTAGGGTTTAGGGTTTAGGGTTTAGGGTGTAGGGTTTAGGGTTTAGGGTTTAGGGTTTAGGGTTTAGGGTTTAGGGTTAGGGTTTAGGGTTTAGGGTTTAGGGTTTAGGGTCTAGGGCTTAGGGTTTAGGGTTTAGGGTTTAGGGTTTAGGGTTTAGGGTTTAGGGTTTAGGGTTTAGGGAAGGATGACACGTCAGGCATTCAGTCGTGAGGTCATTCGCGCACTGTGAAACTAGGACTTCTGCACGTTCTGAACAACAACTCCATAATAAGCGGCGAAAATCCTAGTTTCTGATCCTCAATCTGTCTACCCTAAACCCTAAACCCTAACCCTAAACCCTAAACCCTAGACCCTTAAAAGCCTACACCCTACCGAAGCCCTCAGGGCGGAGAAGGTTCCACCATACAAGATGATGCCAAGGCCTTCCTTGGCACAGTCTGCAAGCTCTAACTTTGTCTACAAGCTCTCCCTGTCAGCACTTGCTTCCTTGGTTTAGGGTTTAGGGTTTAGGGTTTAGGGTTTAGGGTTTAGGGTTTAGGGTTTAGGGTTTAGGGTTTAGGGGCTGAGTTCATAAACCCCACCCCCCAAAGGTGTACACGTTCAGTTCTATAGGGGTTTATGGTATCCCAAGAAGTGTAAAGTGTGCTCACTCAGCGACTAAGTCTACGTATAACGCAGTTTGAGGCCACAAGGTTTAGGTTAGAGGCCCTCCCCGAAGTAAATTCTAAACCTGGAGCCCTGAACTCAACTCAGAACCAAAGATGCAGAGAATGATGGCGTCAAACGCCTAAACCCGAAACCCTACACCCTACACCCTAAACCCTACAACCTAAACCCTAAACCCCGAAAAGACCCTACACCCTAAAAACCCCAAACCCTAAAAATCCCAAAACCCTAAGCCATCCCAAGGCCATTCTCGCACGAGGGTCCTCGTCGGTGTTGACATTCAGAAGGCAATCCACCTGCGCGGTTGAGATGGGCAACAGAGAGCGCATTCAAGTTTTAGGGGCCATGGTAGAAGGTTTAGGGTTTAGGGTTTAGGGTTTAGGGTTTAGGGTTTAGGGTTTAGGGTTTAGGAGGGCGTGGGGTTTAGCTTTTGGCTGTGGGCTTCGGGGCGTATAAGGGGCGACTTGGAGGTTCATGTGGCGACAGCGGCTTGAACCTTATGGGCCCGATTGGACGGCCCTTGCATTTGAGCCCTATACCTCGGCCCTACGCCTAAACCCCCGAAACCGCCCAAATGTCCAGGGTTTTCCGAGACCATCACAGTCAAAGAGAGAGAAAAAGAATCCGCCTTTTCGAGCATGCGGAGTTCGACAACGTCCTGGCACCAGGCCGGGTGAGCTTGGCGCGAACTGCAAGCCCTGAACATTTAGAATTTGAGGTTTAGGGTGTAGAATTTGGGGTTTTAGGGTTTCGAATTTGGGGTTTAGGATTTAATTAGGGTTTGTGGTTTGGAAGTTGGAGAAACGGTTTATAGGGTTTCGAGTAGAATGGGCGTTTTGGTCAACCCGAAACCCCAACCCTGAAACCCTAAACCCCCAAACCCAAATACCCTAAATGCTCAACCCCTCCACCCGAAGCCCTACACGTTGGACTTGGGTGCATGGCTCTTGCTACGTTACAACTGAGTCTTTCGACCACAACCCCTGTTAACCCGGGTTTAGGGTTTAGGGTTTAGGTTTACGTCTTCCAAGCCCTCTCAACCCTAAACCGCATCCCGGGAGGCAAACCACCCCCGAGCCCAGCTACGCATGAGAGGCTTCTCCCCCTGCATGAACCATGTAGTCAGCACGATCGAGGGGTGTGGAGGACGTAGGGTATAGGGTTCCTTATTTGGGATTCAGGGAATCTAAGCCCTAAGCCCTAAGCCCTTAGCCCTAAGCCTTAAAGCCTAATTGGGTTCATAGAGTTTAGGATACACTGGGTTCGGTGTTTACTGGCTGGTACTTAGTAGGGAATGAGGGAAAGAGGTACCCTATACACTCCCTTAAAGGGTGTATATATACATATATATATATAGTGTCCTAAACCCTAAACCCTAAACCCTAAACCCTAAACCCTAAACCCTAAACCCTAATTCCCTCCCTCCCTACTAAGAACCAGGGGGCTTAGGCCCGTCCTGGGTGCGGCTGCTCCTCGAGCTGGTTCTGGCACTGGCCGTGTCAGCTTCGCTGCGCTTCCTCGGCAGACACAGAACGCTGGCCGGCATTCAGGTTTGGGTGTAGGGTTTAGGGTTTAGGGTTTAGGGTTTGGGGTTTAGGGTTTAGGGTTTAGTGCTTCGGGTTCAGGTTTCGGTTTCCGCGGGACCTAGAAGTGAAAAATGGGTGTCCGTTCTTGAATCATGCGGGTTTCTGGTGGATACCTGTCCCCCACATGGGGGAGTAAGGGTCCGACCCTAAACCCCTAAGCCATCTAGCGTAGGAGCCTCATCACGCCCCCGAACCTAAACCCTCAACCCCACACCCCAAACCCTAATCCTTGAACCCTAAACCCTAAACCCTAAACCCCAAACCCTAAACCCTAAACCCCAAACCCTAAACCCTAAACGCGCGGGTTGGAACTACCGGCCCAGCAGATCTAGGCCTCGATAGCTCTGAACCCTGAGCTGCATAACATACGGGCCTCAATTATTTGGAACAGCTCTTTTTCTTTGGTTTAGGGTTTAGGGTTTAGGGTTTAGGGTTTAGGGTTTAGGGTTTAGGGTTCAGGGTTCAGGGTTTAGGGTTTAGGGTTTAGGGTTTAGGGTTTAGGGTTTAGGGTTTAGGGTTTAGGGTTTAGGGTTTAGCGTTTAGGGTTTAGGGTTTAGGGTTTAGGGTTTGGGGGGGGGGGGGGAGTATAGTATATTGATAAAAAGACCCTAAGGGAATACTACCGCAACTAATTATTCCGACCCCGATAGTAACCATACCCCGTACTTGCTGGCTGTTGATAGGGTTTAGAGTTGAGGGCCTAGGGCTTATAGGGGTTCAGGGTGTAAGGGTTTAAGGCTTTAAGGGTTTACGGGTTTAAGGGTTTAAAGGGTTTTCGGGCTTGGGGGTTTAGGGGTTTAGGGTTAAAGGGTTTGGATTAGGGGTTTCAGGTTTAGGGGTTGAGGGGTTTAGTCTGGGGGTTGAAGGGTTGAAGTTG
The DNA here is from genome assembly GCA_905221605.1 of Symbiodinium natans. Lineage (NCBI taxonomy): Eukaryota > Dinophyceae > Suessiales > Symbiodiniaceae > Symbiodinium > Symbiodinium natans. The sequence goes on from CAJNDS010002291.1 coordinate 164,300, forward strand.
AGGGGTTGAGGGCACTTGCTGCTTCTTAATAGGGAGTCAGGGAATCTTGGACCACATATAGGATCAAGAGTTGCAGGGTCCGATAGGGGATATCGAGCTAGAGCAAGCTTAACTCACCCCAAACCCCAGAAACTCTTAACCCTACCCCCAAACCCTCACCCTAGTTACACCCCAAACCCGAAACCCCAAACCCCAAACCCTAAACCCTGAACCCCAAACTTGAAAGGCTGAGTCGAGTCTCATCTTCTTGTCCAGCACATGCCGCATGTCCTGGTCATCACCCCAAGCCCTAAACCCTAAAACCTAAACCCTAAACCCTAAACCCCGAGCCGTCTTTTTCTCTAAGGCCCAGACCCTAAACCCTCTGATGAGGGATGTGTGAGGCATGTTCGCGCTTCTGCGGATTCGGTTTTAGGTTTGAGCTTCAGGGTTCTCAGGTCTGTTGGGGGTTTTAAGGGTTTTGGGTAAAGGGCTTTGTCAGGTTTGAGGGTTTACGCTTTAGGGAATTTAGGGCTCAGAGGGATTTTAGGGCCGATCGGGGCTCAGAGTTTAGAGGCTGTAGAGGCTAGCGGGCTTCTAGAGCCCGATGCTCTGGATGGTACAGGTAACACCTTAAGCCCTAAACCCTGAATTCTGAACCCTGACCCTAATTCCTGAACCCTGAACCCTGAACCCTGAACCCTAAGCCCTAAACCTAAAACCCTGAACCTTGAACCCGCAACCCATTTAACCCCGTCAAGACCCTCCTTTGCTCTCCACACTTGGAGGTTCATGGGTACTTATAACCCCAATTAAAAGTCTACTTATAACCTACTTAGGGGACTTAGGGGGCTTATAAGGACCTTCAAACCCAAACCCTAAACCCTACAAGCCCTAAACCTATAATTTGGGGTTATAAGTGCCCTGAACCTCCAAGTAGACCCTAAACCCTAAACCCTTAACCCTAAACCCCAAACCCTAAACCCTAAAGCCTCAACCTGCAAGCAGTCCGGTATGGGCAGGCTCGGCGCACGCGACAGGCCGGCAGGCACACCTGGCCATCGGCAGTGCGCAGGTCGGGCTTTTCGGGCTTCGAAGGGATGCTTCGGGATTAGGGTTTAGGGTTTAGGGTTTTAGGGCCTTAGGGTTTAGGGTTTGAAGTTTGGGAGGTGAATATTCGCAGTAGTTTTCGTGCGGCGCATACGTCGTGAGGCTTGTAAGGCGGAGAGCCGCCATACTGTACGGACTACAGCTACTCTGAGTTGTCACGACCTAGGGGAACTAGAGGCTAACCTTTGGGATTATAAAGGGATGATAGTACCCCAAAAAGGTTAAAGGTTATCTACTCTAGTACTACTTGGAGGTTCATCGCACTTATTGACCAATTATATCTGTACTTAGAACTGTACTTATAACCATATTGGGGCACTTAAGGGGCTTATCAGTGGGTCATAAGTACACTTATAGGTGGTTAATAAGTGCCATGAACCTCCAAGTAAGTATTCGGTTTGGTTCAGGATGCCGAGTGAAGCGTTGCACATGCTTCAAAAGAATCTGGTATCGCGTACGTATGGGTGGTTGTCAAAATGATGGTCCCTTTTGGGGTCCCGATTATAATGCGGCACCTCATGTTTAGGGTACCCCAAAACGGATCATAATACTGACAACCACCCACATATATCCATATACCGATTGGATGTGAGGCTGAAGCCCTCAACGAAAACGCGTGGGGGATCCTCGCAAACCTTCGCGATGCTAGCGGCAGGGATTAAACCCTAAACCCTTGACCCTAACCCTATAAACTGTAAACCCTAAACCGTAAACCCTAAACCCTAAGCCATATAAACCCAAAGCCGGTTACTGCCCTTTTCTTGAATAACTTCCTCAAGGACCTCATTCTTGAAAGATTGGGGCCTTGCCTGCCAGAGAAAACTCGGCAGGCATTTGCTGCACTTCAGGCGCGCATGCCCGCTCCGCGACTTCCTGCGTGGCTTTCCTAGTTGTCCAGTAACCTGGGGGAATTAAAGCTTAACCTTTGGGATTATAAGGGGATTCTACTACGCCCAAAAAGGTTAAAGGTTAGCTGCTCTACTAGTAGGCTTTTGGTTGCGGGCTTGGGAAACGATTTTACTCGGGACTCTTCGTGTCCAGGGCTTCATGTTGGTTTTCTTTATAAGTACCCTAAGCCCTAGACCCGAGACCTGAAACCCTACGCCCTTCAACGGTAGACACAGTAAAGCTTCGGGGCAAGATTCTGGGGTGTTAGGGTCTTGGGGCGTTGGCTTTTCTTGCCTTTGCAAGCGGAAGGCGGGGCGTTCCGGGCGACCGTCTTCGTGTTACTACGATTGCCTGGACCCCCTGATAGCCCCCAAACGGCCGTAAAGGGACCACCATGAGGGTTTAAAATACACATGAGAAGAACTTCTTTGCTCAGTTTTGCGGCTTTGGGGTTTCTCATCGCGTGGGATTTTGGGACTTCGGGATTATACTGTACCCCAAAAGGTTAAAGGTTACCTACTCTACTACTAGGTCTTAGACTGAGTGCTAGCACGCAGCAGCTAGCGCTATGTTCGCGCAATTGGTGTCTCAGGAGCTGTTCTTGCGGGGGCCGCCTCCTAACGACAACATAAAGTTGATGTAGATCATGGTTCGTGTGCCTTTCAACCTCCAAAGCCCTAAATCCTATACTCTAAATCCCGAAACCCTGAACACTACACACTCCAAACACCCTAAACCCTGAAAACCCTGCACCCGAAAAACAACACTCTAAAGCCCAAGACCCTAAAAAACCCGAACAACTCAAAAACTATGAAAACCCTAAACCCTAATAACACCTTACCCTAACCCTAAACCCTAAACCCCAAACCCCTTTTGAGATCTTTCGGGCCTCTAAACTGCTCCCCAGACCCTCCAAGCCCTCACTCAAACTGCTTCCCCCTCCAAAGCCGAATGTTAGGGTTTAGGGTTTAGGGTTTGGGGCTTGGCGTTTATGGGGTTTATAGGGTTTATAGGGTTTATAAGGTTTATAGGGTTTATAGGGTTTATAGGGTATATAGGGTTTATAGGGTTTATCGGGTTCTGCCAAGAGGGCTTAGGAAACAGAAAGGCATCGATTCAGGTAGGAACCCATTCTTACAAACGCAGACGAAAAAACGCCCACACTGCCTGTGCCCTCGCACTTTGGCCGAAAACTCTCTGAAACCAGAGAACGGTTGACACCACTAAACCCTGCACCCTAAACCCTAAACCCCAAACCCTAAACTCTAAACCCTACACCCTAAACCCTAAACCCTAAACCCAAAACCCTAAATCCTAAACCTGTGGGGAGGTCCTGGTTCAGACCGATGAGATGCTCAGGCTGCTCCGATGTCCTCAGACTTTTGAAGGCTTGTAGCTTGAGTGTAGTGCTTTAAGGTTTCCGGGTTTTAAAGCCCTAAACCCTAAACCCCAAACCCTAAACCCTAAACCCCAAACCCTAAACCGTAAACCCTGGACCCTAAACTCTAAACCTTAAGGCTCAGGGCTTTGGATCCGAAGGTGCAAGCCATCGAAGCTTACAAGAGGCGAGTTGTTCTTGTTTTTTTTTTGTTTTCCTGGGGGGAGGGGGGGGGGGGGGCAGTGTCCTAAGCGTCTTAACTGAATCTCTGAGTCACACAATGCAGTGACACAAGTGTCCCAAGTAGCTCAGGTGACCCAAGTCAGCCAAGTGTCCCACGGGTCCCAAGTGACCCGTGCCGCCCAAGTGTCCAAAGTGAGCCAATGAACGCAAGATAACGCAAGCAACCCAAGTGTTCCAAGTGCCCCAAAGCGACCCAGCGAATCCCAAGTGCTCCAAGTGTCCCTAGTGACCCAAGTGTGGGCGTTCACGAAAATAGGGGAATCCCAATATCCCCAAATAGTATTCCCGTTTTCAAAGGGACCCCAAGAAGGTACCCCTCCTCGGAAACGCCAGTGTCCCATAAAATGACCCAAGTGTTCAAAGTGCCCCAAATGTTCCAAGTGACCCAAGTGTCCCAAGGGGCATGACGAGCCCAGTGTCTTTATAAGTGTCCTTACGTGAGGCTCAAGTGACCTACCAAGTGACCCAAGTGCCCCTTGAGCCCTAAACCCTAAACCCTAAACCCTAAACCATAAACCCTAAACCCTAAACTTCATGTCAGGTTCGGGCGTGCATGCGCGCACCAGCTGCATGGAACAGAAGCTGATCGGCCGCATGCGGAAAACGCTGCAAGCCAGCATGCCCAAACCACAGCAACGAAAAAAAGGCGCTGTCATGAGGCGTTTGCCAAAATCACATTGCATCAAGGTACATTGTGCTTGACAAAACAAATCAAAAAGAGGCCTTACCTCCGTAAGACTTGTAGGTGGGCGGTCTTGGGGTGTGTCGGTCTGCTGACGTATGCACTCTGCCAAAGCTTGCCTCCGTTTGGCATGCTCTGAGCCCTGTAAACCCTAAACCCTCCCATCTAATATCGTGCCTAGAATAATTAGAAGAGTTTTTTGTTTTTTTTTTGGGGGGGGTATAATTACAAAGGGACCATAATTAAGGGAATATTATGAGCAATTAGTCCGACCTTAAACCCTAAACCCTAAACCCTAAACCCTCAACCCTCAACCCTCAACCCTAAACCCCAACCCTATACTACCCAGATCAGTCCAAGCTCAAGCTTGGCACGGAGACGTGGAAGAGCTCGGCGTTGAAGGGGATTCCGCTGGAATCCCGCAGCTGCAGATGCAGCGACCTCCCAAAAAAGGTGCCCTTCATTGGCTAGGCTGCCCAGTAACCAAGGCTTAAAAAGGGTGCCCTTTTTTGCTTAAAGGGCTTTATAAGGGAACCTAAACCCCCCAAAAAGGGAATAAGGGTACTACTGGGCATCCTAGCTGGTGTCTGAGGGTGCATAGTTCGAACTTCGACGCCTAAGTCCTAAGCCCTAGGCTTTGCGGAGTTTAGGTAGTTGAGGGTTCAGGCCTTGGAGTTTTGGGTAGATAAACGGCTTAAGAGCCCTAGATGATCCCAGGGATGGCAAGCGGGTAGGCGTCTTCCAGCGGTATCAAAACCCAGATCGAGGAAAATACCAAGAGTTTAGTGTTTAGGTTTACCCTAAACCCTAAACCCTAAACCCTAAACCCTAAACCCTAAACCCTAAACCCTAAACCCTAATTCTTGGAGAACGTTTCTTCGGGCTCCGCTGCAGTGGCTGGTAGCTGACGGGAAAGACGGCGTAGCTAAGCATGTGTGAAAACGACATCTCGTTGCCCTCTTTTGCAGCAGCCTGCGACTGGTCCTGAGGTTAGAGTTCTTGCAATCAGACCACTGAGAGTCTGATGAAAAGTGTGTGCAGCTTTGCCCTCAGGGCCCTCACAGCACTTGAGAACCCAACAGGGTGGGGGCGCAGCCAGGGTGGGCCACGAAAGATGTTGCCAATGACTCTCAAGAAAAGGCTTCATCTTGAGTGGAAAAAGTTGGAAGCGAGCAATGCACATCGAAGCTGCATCACACAAGAGGCTACGTCAGGTCAGGATCTTGAAACCCTCGATTTTCTGCACCATGTGCTGCAGTCTGACAAGCTGACGGGAAAGACGGCGTAGCCAAGCATGTGTGAAAGCGACATCTCGTTACCCTCTTTTGCAGCAGCCTGCGACTGGTCCTGAGGTTAGAGTTCTTGCAATCAGACCACTGAGAGTCTGATGAAAAGTGTGTGCAGCTTTGCCCTCAGGGCCCTCACAGCACTTGAGATCCCAATCCCCCAGCACTGGACGTCAAGGCCGCATTGCCACCAGGAGAGCCATTCAGCAGCAACCATGGCCCAAGCACACGACGATCAAAGCATGGCTGAGTGCTTCAACCAATTAAAGACGGCTCCCAACCATTGGAAGCACGGCGCAGGGGGCACAGCCTGCGCGAGCCCACAAGTTCAGAAGACAGCCTCAAACTTTGCCTCCAAGTTTGTGCCATGAGGTGCAGCTTCACCTCTTGCAGAACAGACCCGGTCAACTGAACAAGAGCGTAAGACCAGCCACCTGTACATCAACTAGCCCGAAGGGAAAACTGCGTCGAGAGGTTGAAGCGTAGCCCAAGTTACCTGCAGGAGAAGACACAGAGCTGAAACAGCGCTTGAAGTACACACGCCCCGGCGGCCGCACTGAAGCTTTTCCATTCCAGAAGCATGTATAATCAGCACTGTCCAATCAAGGTCGAAAGCAAAAAAGAAGCAGGAGCCCAAACCACGCTCACATTGGAAGTCTGTACCATGTCTTTCAGACCAGGGTTGGGCGAGTGCTGCACAAGTCAAAACCCAACCATCGCGGGGGGCCACGAAAGATGTTGCCAATGACTCTCAAGAAAAGGCTTCATCTTGAGTGGAAAAAGTTGGAAGAGAGCAATGCACATCGAAGCTGCATCACACAAGAGGCTACGTCAGGTCAGGATCTTGAAACCCTCGATTTTCTGCACCATGTGCTGCAGTCTGACAAGGTATCCGAAAAACCACTTGCCAAGAATATAAGCCTCAACCCTAAACCCTAACCCTAAACCCTTAGGATTTAGGGGGTTCAAGAGCTTTAAGCCCCCACACCTGAGGACTGGCTTCTTGGCCACTTGGGCGTCTACTCGTCATTGATGGAGTCTAGGGATAGTGGGCTTGGGATTTAGGGCTTCGGGTCAGAGATCAAGGGGTTCAGCATTCAGGTCCCTAAGCCCTAAACGCTGAACCCTAGACCCGAACCCTAAAGCCTAAACGCGAAACCCTAGCACAACACTAAACCCCAAACCCTAAATAAACCCTTCACCCTAAACCCTAAACCCTAGCCGCCTGGCCGGAGTGTGGCCCCGCGACGACTCAGAGATGAAGTCCTCCAGCCGCTGGTGCTCCTTCACGGTGGCCGTCTTGGGGCTGATGTTTTCAAAAATCTGCAGGCATCTACCTATGTGCGTTCATTCATTCATTCACTCATTCATGCATATATATATATACACACACACATGCTCACATACATATAACATATACATATGACGTCTGGAGTTCGGGGTTGTGCATTTGTGGATTTAGGGGATTCCTAGTTTTGAGCAAGCAAGGAGGCTGCAATTCAGCGTTCACAGGTTGTGAACAGGCAGAAATGCTGTTCACAAGAGAGAGAGAGAGAGAGAGAGAAAGAGAACAAAAAGAGAGAGGGAGAGAGAGAAGCGAGAGAGAGAGAGAGAGAAGAGAGAGAGAGAGAAGAGAGAGCGAAGAGAGAGAGAGAGAGAAGACAGAGAGAGAGAGAGAGGAGAGAGAAAGAGAGAGAGAGAGAGAGGAGAGAGGGAGCGAGAGAGCGAGAGACAAAGAACTCAAGAATATGAACTTTTGTTTAAGAGTGCGGTGCTACCTCCACAAATGCACTTTTCCATGCTCAGGGTGTCAGGTTTTGGGCCAAAAACCTACCTAAAGGCTCTTGGGTGGTATATGCCTACCCCTGGGCAGTTTCATGGTACCTGAATTTGGGCCCTAAAAAGGGGACTCCTTATATATCCCTTGTATACCCTATACAACCCAAGGGCCCAGACATCACAACCCTGCAAAGAGTGTAAGGGACCACAAAAAGGGACCATGAAACTATCCTTAGAATGTAAGCACCCTAAACTCTAAACCCTACACCCTAAACCCTAAACCCTCTCGCTCCTGTGGAGCCACGTAGCGCGCGAAGGGCGTACCTTCCAGGCTCCTGAAGTTCGCAGGGGAGCCCCGTACATCCCTAAACTAGTGAATGGACTGGTGAATAGCCCTAAACCCTAAACCGTAAACCCTAAATCCTCAACCCTGAACCCTCTGTAAATTATATTCTGAACTAGACCATGTTACTTCACTGAGGGGTATCAGGCTCCCTGCGCCCTGGATTCAGAGTTTGGAATTCAGGGCATTTTGCGGCTCAGGATACAACCCAAACCCTAAACCCTAAACGCCAAACCCTAAACGGCCCTAAACCCTAACACTTAACCCTAAACACTAATCCCTAAAACCAGAAACCCAAAACCCCAAAACACTTCTGGAAACAGATCTTGGGATTTGGCTTAAGCAATGCTTAAACCTTGTCATCGAACTTCTTGCTCTGGTTGAGGGGCTAATAGGGTTTAGGGCTTCGAGTTTAGGGTAGTTGAAGGACTTAGCGTTTGGGGGTTCAGGGTTTAGGGTTTTGAGGGTTTAGGGAAGTTGAAGGGATCAGGCGAAACGAAATTCCGCAGTGTCACACAGGATCCCCGACCTCGACGTGCCAAAGTTGCACATGAGAAGGTCTGATAAGCCTTGGACGAGGGGTGTAGGGTTTACTGTACTCTGAAACGATCGTAGACGCTGCGTATCCGGACAACAGATGGTGATCCGTTTTGTTGAAAGAGGGGCTACCGTGTGTCAACTTTCATCACACTGTCGACAGTCCCAAACCCTAAACCCTAAACCCTAAATCCTAAACCCTAAACCCTAAACCCACTCCCGGGAGGATCCAACAAGTGGATGCCTTCAAAGGTTCCCAAGAATGACCCAGTAGTCGTATAGGGTACTATTTGGGGTTCTACTTTTTGGATCCCCCCCCCAAAGTATCAGTCATGCTTATTCTCATCATCGCCATCGCTCCCCAATCCTCCTCCTCCTCCTTCTCTTCCTCCTCCTCCTCCTCATCATCATTATCATCATCATCAGCATCATCATCATCATCACTCGTCGTCTTCGTGACGTTCGTCGTCGTCGTCCCCAAAAACAAAAAAGCTTGCTTCTCATCATGGATCAGGTTAGCCCCAACCCCCAATCCCTAAAGAACATGAACCCCGAAGCTTCGGGGTTTCAGGTCTATGCATTTCAGGGCAGGACTGTTGCAACTGGATACTATGTTTTTTTGGACATGTCTAAAAAATGCAACTGGATACTCCCTTTTAGACATGTCGAAAACAGTACCCCCCCCCCCCCCCCTTTCCTTCACAAACTCAAAGATGGGGAGTAGACACTAGCGAGGTGGACGGAATGGCGCGTGTTGTTGTGAGGGGGATTGTAATCTATTGTAACCCGGGATGTAGTGCGCTTTTAGAGGGAGATTCACGACAGTGTAGCGCTACACCCATGCACAAGCACGCCATAGCGACGCCCACATTAGCTGCCGAAGCGGCTGGGAGATGGCTGCGTGATCTTCAGGTCGTGTGTGAGGCGGAGGAAGCTGTCACAGGTGACCTATACTCCCCTTAGAACCTTAATACTTTTTTTTAAAGTATCCTCTTGGGTTATATATACTGAAAATAAAAAACAATTCCCAAGGGGATATGGTGACGGAAAGAAGGCGCTGGGCCGCCGCCCCAGACCTCTCAGCCTCCTGCGCTTCTTCGATCTTCGCCTGGGGCAACAGCTTGGGCTTTTGCGGAAAATCCCCAAAAAGGCCCTTAACAGAAAATCGAATCAATATGGGATGGCTCGGGCTTCAGGGTTTTGGGTTCACCCCTGAACCCTGAACCCTGAACCCTGAACCCTGAACCTGAACCCTGAACCCTGAACCCTGAACCCTGAACCTAAACCCTAAACCCCTAAACCCTAAACCCTAAACCCTAAACCTAAACCCTAAACCCTAAACCCTAAACGCAAGCCAAAGGAGTCAGTACTCGCCAGTCGCCTCCAACTGAATTGCCACAACCTCCAGCTGATACTCCTTGCTGTTCCTGAGTTTACATGGGGATTCAGGTTCGTTGGGATGTCCCCCTTACACTAACAGTCCTTAGAAGGGATTGCAAGAGGGGTACTATAATCCCTATACCCTATACCCTATACCCCAAACCCTAAACCCTAAACCCTGAGTAGACATGCACAGACCGCATCGCTAAGTGTTTCTCAAGTCTTGAAAGAAATACCGCTGCGTGCTTCTCAAGTACAGTATATAGCAGAGGGGCACATACGAAGGGCACAATCACCGATAGGCTGGATGGAACCTGCCAAAGCCTGCCAACTGTAAGACTGAATAGTCTGAGCCGCATAGTGGAAATCGACATGAAGATGATTCCCACAACAACCATCTCGTTGATGATCATCCACACAAGGCGAACTATGTCAGGAGAGCTTGACCAGCCATCCATGCCAAATTGAACGGCCACGAAGATGGGAGCAAGCACAACATTCATCGAAATTGCCAGCGAGCTTTCTGTCGAGGAAATGCACGTTAGAATTCTCGAAGTATACACTGCAGGAAAAGCCTGGATCGTTTGCATAGGTTGAAGCTCCGATCAGGGTCCCTAGAGTAGCTACCGGCAGCAGTTAGGTGAGTCTAGATGTAGGAGGCCCCCTCCCCCCCCCCCCAAAAAAAAAAAAAAAAAAAAAGTTCCCAAGCTCATGTCATTCCTGCCTCACTTGGGAGGCCGATGATCATCACCAGATGCATGACGATCATCGTCGCAGTGAAGATCCGCATCCTTTCGCACGTCAACTCGACCTCGGGCTTCATCAGCTCCCGAAACATCCAGTTACCCAGGGCGCAGAGGAAGAAGCTGGGGACTTGTGCCACTGTGCCGAAGGAGTAGTAGTTTCGAGCCAGGAAGGTCAGCAGCATCGTCATCTCAGCACTCAGCGACCAGAGAGCTAACGTGTCCTTCAGGTAAACCTCGCGCTTCTGCCGAAGCTGCTTCATCGCTTGCTCTGATCTCGAATCCTTGAGCTGTGGCCCCTGCCTGAGCAACGGCTTAGGGGACTGTTTGGGTTTTAGGGCTTTTGGGGTTTAGGGTTTAGGGTTTAGGGTGGGTTTAGAGGGTTTTTGGGGCTTTCCCGTGTCGCCAGTGACAGCGGGTTGTACAGGCCATTGAAGGTGTTCAGGCGAATGTGATCCTACTTCCCCCCCCGGAGCGACGCGAGAACCTGACCACTTTTAACTCTCGATAAGGAGAACCTCCCTAACCCCTAAAACCCCAACAAACCCCCAAAAGAAACCCAAAACCCTAGAACCCTACAAAGGCCCTACAACCTTGAAACCCCAAACCCACCAAAACGCCCAGGGACCAGCCCTTCAAAGTGCGAAGGGCGCTTGACACCTGGGCCCAAATCGTCGGACGCGTCACCCGCGTGACACTGAAGTACCTGGTTGAACTGCGGCTTGGAAGTGATGGTTTAGGGTTTAGGGTTTAGGGTTTAGGGTTTAGGGTTTAGGGTTTAGGGTTTAGGGTTTAGGGTTTAGGGTTTAGGGTTTACCGTTCAGGGCTTAGGGTTTAGGGTTTGGGGTTTGAAGATTTAGAGGTTGATGCTGAACCACCTGGTTTTCAAGGGCATTTGGGCGGGGGACGGTTAGGGGTTTCGTTTGGGCTCGCCTGAAGCATTTAGATTGGCAAATAGTTGTGAACGAAAACCCAAATTATGCGCTTTTTATGCGGTGGGGGGAGACAGGGCACGTCTAGACCAACAGCAGCAGCAAAAGCAACAAAAAGCAACAGCGACAGCAGCGGCAGCAACGGCTTAAAACAAACAAGCAGACAAACAAGCAAACAAGCAAACAAGCAAACAAACAAAGAACCAAACAACCAAACAAACAGACAAACAAACAGACAAACAAACAAGCAAGCAAACAAACAACCAAACAACAACAAAGACAACCACAACCAACGAACCACAACCAGCCGGCCAACCAACAAACCAACCAACCAACCAAGCAAGCCAACAATCAAACAACAAGACTATTACTTACTACAAGCACCACCACCACCACCACCACCACCACCACCACCACCACCACCACCACCACCACCACCACCACCACCACCACCACCACCACCACCACCACCACCATGACGACGACGACGACGACGACGACGACGACGACGACGACGACGACATCCTTTAGAAGAAAGACGAACACACAAAATCATGTTCAAGAAAAGCTCTGGTGCGTCAAAGTCATAAAGCATGATCCCGCCACCAGGATCTCCAGCGCGCCCAGCATGCTCTGCTCAGCAGGAAGCACGACAGGGGCAAGAGTTGGCTTGGGCCAATCAGCACGGCTTTGCGCGGCGGGGCTCTCTTGCGGCTCACATGGGCGCTGACAAATTAGAGAGTATAGAGCCCATAAAGCCCCTCAAGCCCCTAAACCCCGAAACCCCAAAACCCTAAAACCCTAAAACCCCAAAACCCCAAAACCCTAAAACCCTAAAACCCTAAACCCTAAAACCCTAAAACCCTAAAACCCTAAAACCCTAAAACCCTAAAACCCTAAAACCCTAAAACCCTAAAACCCTAAAACCCTAAAACCCTAAACCCCAAAACCCTAAAACCCTAAAACCCTAAAACCCTAAAACCCTAAAACCCCAGAATCCTAAGTGTACGGAGTGCAGAGACGAGTGGAAAACTGCAGCCTAGTAGGCGAGCAATAGGCCAAGATCAGGGGTGTCTTGAAGAAGTCTGACTGCCGAGCTCGTACGCATGGGTTTAGGGTTTAGGGTTTAGGGTTTCGGGTTTAGGGTTTAGGGTTTCTACCAGCGATGCTCTTTGGGCACCCGGGTCAACCATCACAAAGTGCTGAGTGAAGCTGCAGTCGTCTTCCGCACAGTTGATGTCTGCCGGTCGATGGTCAAGGGCGTGTAACCTTGGTGGCCCAGTAACCATACAATAAGAATAAGGCAACCTGAACCCTAAACCCTAAACCCTAAAGCCTAAACCCTAAACCAAGTAACCCGTCATCAAGAAGTGGCACTTCGGCGTGGGGATGAGTGACGCCAGCATGCCGATCCTTGCAGCTCGTGATGGGGTTTACTGCTTCTCTAGGCCATGAATTGCAGGGTTGAGGGTTTAGGGTTTAGGGATTAGGGTTTAGGGTTTGGGGGGGGGGGGGGGGGTGGGTACCTGCCTTTTTCGTTTAGTCCAAGAACTGAGAGAGAAGCAATGTAAAGACTCAGAGAAATCTGATCTCAAGCATCGCACGCTCACCCCCAAAACCGTAGTACTACTGGCTCCACCAATGAACACTACCTTGCTCCTGGCTGATCGTCAACGCTGGCTTTGACCGACGAGCACGTTCGTCTCAAAAAGGGCACATCCCCCTTGTAATTCGAAACGAGCTTATAAGGGAGCCCGGCTCTGGAACAAGGGAATATGGGCGTAGTCCAGGGTCTTTGGTTGACAACGCTGTTTCACCAAGTGTTCAAAGCTGCTGTAGGGGGGGCGTAGAATGGGTATGTCAAGTACATGTTTTGCTGTGAGAAAGTTGCAATTTGTAAGGGGGGATTCCTCTGTGCCTCCGCCCACAAATGGAACCGCCACGCTGTAGATTTATGGCTTTCCTGGGACTCTATAACTAATTGCCTAGGAATTGACAGGCTCTGTACCTGCTACCTTCGAATCAATTGCTACTCCTCTGCAAGCAAGTGATTTTTGAGTAAGGCTTGTTGTTTTGGGCTTAGGGTTTCGGGTTTCGGGTTCAGAATTTAGGGTTAGGGTTCAGGGCTGGTGGACTCAGGGGTGTGACCTAGCCAACAGCGGAGCGTCAGGTCGTTGTTCATGTAGCCCGGGTATCGCAGAGTGGTGGTGCTGGCAGCCATGACCTTGCCGCGGTGCTCGTTGACGGTCACAGGCTTCTGAAGGCTTTAGAGTTTAGGGCTTTGCTTGGTCCAACTCATAGGGCGTTCTATTTAGGGTTGATGGTTTAGGTGGTTGGCCCATTTAGGCCGACAAAGGGGTTAGGGTTTAGGGTTTAGGGTTGAGCCTGACTGCACTAGTGAGTTGCCAATACCCACATAACTTAGGTGTTAGGGTCTCGCTTTGGGGGGGGTTTGGCGGGGGGGGGTTGGGGGGGGTTGGGGGGGGTTGGGGGGGGGTTGGGGGGGGGGGGGGGGGGGGTTGGGGGGGGGGGGGGGGGGGTGGGGGGGGGGGGGGGGGTTTGGGGGGGGCGCAGTGGAGGAAGCGTTTTTGATAGGGGGGGGGTTGGGGGGGTTGGGGGGGTTTGGGGGGTTGGGGGGGTGGGGGGGTTGGGGGGGGGGGTTGGGGTTGGGGGGTTGGGGTTGGGGGGGGTTGGGGGGGGTTGGGGGTTGGGGAGGGGGTTGGGGAGGGGGGAGTGAATCCGGACAAGCTTCAAGAGCCTGAAGGCTAAGGTCTACACGTCGTGAAGTCCTGAACTTTTCGGCAGATGACACACAGGAGTGTCTCTTGGCTTAAACCAGTCTTAGGGCCATGGAGCACAACTGAAAAGCTTTAAGCCCTAACACCCTAAACCCTAAACCCTTAACCCCTAAACCCTCAACCCGGTTAAACTGGGTTTGGGTTGAAGCAAGCAGCGGTCGAGACCAGTGTGTTGATCTGCGCAAACCTCAGATGCAACACAAACCCCACCCCGGGCTTAGGGCTTAGGGCTTAGGGTTCAGGGTTCAGGGTTTAGGGTTCAGGGTTTCGGGTTTAAGGTTAGAACAAGAAGGTGAGGGACCGACCATTTTGAGGGACCGCGTAACTTCCCTTAGACTTGCAGCCCTCATAAAAACGCTGCCATGGGGCTTAGGCGTTGAAGGGTATTTGGGCTTTGTGGGGGGTGAGACATCTGGTGGTTTCGACCCTAAACCCTAAGCCCTACAGCCTAAACCCTAAACCCTAAAGCCACTCATCATAAAGATCAAATAAGCCCATAAGCCTGTAAACCACTCGCAAGATTTGGGATTTTGGGTGTGTCGAGCTTGGGGTGGTTTTGGATGTCGGGGTTTCTGATATTGAGATAAACCCTAAACCCTAAACCCGAAACCCTAAACCCAAAACCCTAAACCCTAAACCCTAAACCCCAAGTAGCCCAGTCCACCATGCTCAGCCCCATCTGGACCCCTAACGTATGTCTTTGCTTTGGCGAACCTGCCTCGTTCGTCTTCTTGAAATATACTCTCGCAGCCACCGTCATGTTTAGGGTTTAGGGTTTAGGGTTTAGGGTTTAGGGTTTAGGGTTTAGGGTTTAGGGTTTAGGGTTTAGGGTTTAGGGTTTACAGTTTAGGGCTTAGGGCATGGGAATATGAATACTTTGAGTCCCTAAGTCTCTCTGGTAAGCTGTGTGGCGTCGGGTTCGTCAGCTTGAGCCGATCCTGAGCTGCAAGGTTTGCTCTGCCTGAACTTTCAAACCTTCCTCAACCCTCCGCAAACTTACGAATCCCCCCGCCACGTACTGAACCCTAAACCCTAAACCCTAAACCCTAAACCCGAAACCCAATAGGGCTCTTCAAAGGAGCTCTAGAACTTGGGGTTTTTAGGGCAGTGAAGGGGTTTGGGGAGGTTTAGGGTTTAGGGTTTAGGGTTTAGGGTTTAGGGTTTAGGGTTTAGGGTTTAGGGTTTCGGGTTAAGGGTTAGGGTTTAGGGTTCAGGGTTTAGGGTTTAGGGTTTAGGGTTTAGGGTTTAGGGTTTAGGGTCTAGGGTTTAGGGTTTAGGGTTTAGGGTCTAGGGTCTAGGGTCTAGGGTTTAGGGTTTAGGGTTTAGGGTTTAGGGTTTAGGGTTTAGGGCTTAGGGTTTAGGGTTTGGGGGAGAGTTGTTTGATTTTACCATAATGTTGATACCTCATGCTGTTAGCAAGAGGAAGAATGCCGAGAACGACAGCCAAAACAGTTCTTAGTGTAGTAACGAGAAACATAGAAAGAAAACGGCGTTGATGGATGCTAGTACGGAACGGTGGGGGGGGAGGGGGGAACCTCAAAACATTCACCTTCACCCCTGCGACAACAAAACCCTAAACCCTACCCAATCCATAAGCCCTAAGCCCTAAACCCAAAACCCAAAGCCCTAAGCCGTAAATCCTAAACCCTACGCCCTACCAGGATGGACGATTATACCCTAGAGTCCATTAAAAGGCTCTTTATAGGGTTCAGCATGGGGTTTCTAACGCCTAATAGCCCATCCTGGCAAGCACTAAACCCTAAACCCTAAGCCCTAAGCCCTAAGCCCTAAGCCCTAAGCCCTAAGCCCTAAGCCCTAAGCCCTAAGCCCTAAGCCCTCAGCCCTAAGCCCTAAGCCCTAAGCCCTAAACCCTAAACCCTAAACCCTAAACCCTAACCGCACTTCCGAAGGTCCATGGCGATGCGATTCAGGGCTGTGTTGTCAAGAACCACCACGCAGTCGGCGTTCAGGGCGAGCCTGCGCTTAGGATGGGTTTAGGGTTTAGGGTTTAGGGTTTAGGGTTTAGGATTTAGGGTTTAGGGTTTAGGGTTTAGGGTTGTATTCTAGGGCTTGTAGGCTTCATACCATTTGTAGGGTTGGAAGGGCTTATGGGACTTGCAGGGTTTAGGAGGCCTTCAGGGGCTTGCGGGGCTTGTGGGGCTTTTGTGGGTTTATAGGGGTTGTGGGGACTACAGGCAGCGCCTTTCAGGGTTGACGGGCTTGATGGCATTTCTTGGAGCTTCAGGGTGCTTCGTAACCCATCATAAGTGCGATAAGTTATAAGCCCCTTAAGTACCCTAATAGGGTTGACATTGGGTTGTAAGTGCAGTGAGAGTTGGGCTTCTAAGTACCATGAGCCTCCAAGAATACACGCACCTCATGTTAGCTTTAGGGCTGAGAATCCATCCAGGAGCTCCCCACAATACCCTAAACCCTAAACCCTCAACCCTCAACCCTCAACCCTAAACACTAAACACTAAACCCTAAACCGCCCTTTCCGGCTTTAGAGTTTAGGGTTTAGTGTTTAGGGTTTAGGGTTTAATTTTGTTGGGGGGGGGGGGGGTTTATCAGGGTACCCCTATTTGGGGATATCTCCATCTCTGTGATGGAGGTTGAAGCTACCTCTTGAGCAGTAGCCTGCAAGCCACAGCACCTCGATCTTGCCCTGATCGGTTGGGGAGTTGTGGCTGAAGCCCCCTAAACCCTAAACCCTAAACCCTAAACCCGAAAACCTAAACCCTAAACCCTAAACCCTAAACAGAGGGAGGGCTTACGGTGGAGAGCCGAACCCCAGCCTCTTCAGAGTCAGCACCTGAGCGGCAACGGTCTAGGGTTAGGGTTTAGGGTTGGGATGTTGCCCCCTGAAACTAAGAGTCCCTAATAGGGATCATAATGGGGGGTAGTACTACAATTCCGATTAAGGACTGCGAGTATAATATCAGGGGGAACATTGGTTTAAGGGGTTAGGGACTTCAGGGATTAGCTTTAGGGGGTTTGGGTTTAGGCCACTATAGTGGACTTCAGGGATTAGGGTTTCGGCGCTAAGGGTTCAGGGGCTTCGGGGATTTAGATCTTTTCATTCTTATCTCTTTTCTTTCTTGTTGAGGACGGCTCCTGGCTTAAGGTTGCAGGGTTTATGGGCTTTTCAGCTTTAGGCTTCGGGGTTTCGGAACGTTACTAACCCCTTAGCCCTCGCAGCCGCTAAACCCCAATCCCTAAACGCTAAACCCTAGACCCAAGAAACCTTCGTAAACCCTGAACCCTAAACTCTACCAGCACGCCCCGCCCGGAGAATTGGAAACTCCGAAACACTTCAGTAACGCCCGCGGATTCTGCAAAGATCCGAAGTTAAACTGTCACTGGGTTCGTCTGCTGAGTGAAGGTATGGGTTTATTGCTTACGGTTTAGGGCGTAGTTCTTAGGGTTTAAGGTTTAGGGAAATTCCTGAATAGACTAAACATTAGTCTTCGGGTTCATGGCTAAAGCATACTCCTGAAGAAAGGGGCATTCACCCTGTAGCCTAATCTATGGCGGGGCGTCCCATGCTTGCCCTTAACTTAGGAAATTTGCGAAACTCATACATAATCAGAACCCTGATGTAGTTCTTTCTCCACTAAGGGCTGATGCCCCAAAATGCAAAACCCGTGTTCGGATTTTTCCTTAGGTTCGCCAGGACTGCAGGTTTGCAGGCTTTAGGGTCTTCAAAGAGCGAAAATCTTCCGAAGAACCTTTCCCCGGAAAGAGCTTCAAAGCCAAACCCAAAACCCTAAACCCCTAAACCCCAAACCCTAAACCCCGGCTCGATGCACACCAAAAGCCTGCCGGAACAGAGGATCTTTTGGGCTCCCGAAATCCCTTTTAAGGGAAAGGGGGAGGATCGCTTAGGAATCGATCCATTCTTTTTTCCTACTAACCCCCAATATGGAGCTTCATGCTACAAACACATATCATGCCATTCTCTCTCTGCATAACCCAACATACGGTCCCTTTCAGGTTCCTGTTTTAGCGGCCCCTTATTTCTTGGTAACCAAAAGGGACCAGACATTTCGAGAACTCACCATATTAACCCTATGCTGTACTGTGGGGTCCCTTCCGAGTACTACGACAACTGGCTCGGCCTGAAACTCCCAGTTGAACCACCCATGACCCCAACAACCACATGTGGGGGTGTATCTGAACATTAAACCCTAAAGCCTAAACCCTAAAACCCTAAAACCCTAAACCCTAAACCCTAAACCCTAAACCCTAGGGTTTATATAGCGTTCATGTGGGCTTTCTTTAGGGTCTCTGGAGGGTTCAAAAGGGCTTGAGGTTCAGCCGGGCGCAGAGTTGTACGGCTGGACCACCACATCGCTGGTCTCCGAGGACAGGAGCGGAAAGACCTGGAGATCAGGTGGTCTCGGACCCCCTTTCGAAGGAGGGTTCGGGGTTTAGGGTTAGGGTCTAGGGTTTAGGGTTTAGGGTTTAGGGTTTGGGGTTTAGGGTGTGGATCGGCATGTCAACATCTACATATCCGCAGCATCTCCAACCAAAGAGCCTTCAAGAGCCTCTATTCGGTTTAGGCCCACATCCACATGAAGATCTCACTTTAGGTTGGCCTATGTAGGAACCTGTACAGTTTTTCAAAACGAAAACCAAGAGTGCTTCACAG
The DNA here is from genome assembly GCA_905221605.1 of Symbiodinium natans. Taxonomy (NCBI): domain Eukaryota; class Dinophyceae; order Suessiales; family Symbiodiniaceae; genus Symbiodinium; species Symbiodinium natans. Next base: position 183,029 of record CAJNDS010002291.1, read on the forward strand.
AGTAGATAGTTAGGAGTACAGATCTTGTTCTTGCTCTGGCTTGGTTGTAAAAAGATGTCCGAATTGAGCCATGGCTTCCATAGGTCATGAGCCCGAATCGCTTGCCACTGTGAAAGATGACAGTGCCTACGATGATGGTGTGGGTGAAAAGCTGGCAGCAGACAGTTTGGCAAAGCATCCGTCTTTGGTTTCTGGAACTGGAGTTGCGCGTGAAGTAAAACCTCACGCAGGATCATCCTTACTGGGGACGACCAAGCGGTGTTCTGACATAGTAGCTGAGGGAAGTGCTCCGGCGGATGGTTCAGCTGCTACCTACGAGAGAGAAGCTGTCGTCACGGGACTTGGTGCTACAAGATTAGCTGGATTCTCTCAGGAGAAGGAGGCGACTGCAGGTTTTTATGCTGATGGGTGGACTAAGTCACACCTGATTAGCATCGCTGCAGATGCGGATCGTGGTCACCATGGACGTCCAGACGAGCTTGTTTCAAACGGTTGCTGCTCAAGCTCCCGCAATTCCGAAGTGATTACTGCTGGAATGGCCTCCCAGGATAATGATGTGACGGCTGAAAGCATAGGTGCTACTTTTGGGGCACAGAGCGGCAACGACGTTGTGCCAGGAGGAACGTGTGCTGATGAGTCTATCGTATCCTGTGAAGAAAAGGCAGCTATAGCAGGTAGTTGCGCCAAAAGGCCCACTGAATCGTATGTCATGGATGAGATTGGGGCAGGCGTTTGTCCTGATGTGGTGGTTAGAGCCAGTCTTGCTGTTCCTACATTCGGGGACACTGATTCTGGTGTTACTGAACGGGGACAAGGAGTGAGTTGGGAACTGGGGTGTAAGTTTCACACAGGTTTTGTAGAGATGGACAGTACAGGACGAAGACCGTCCGACTGCCAAGGTGAGGTATGTACAGGGTCTGTTGCAAATAGGGTAGTCGACTTTAAGGCCAACCAAGGAGAGTTTAAGGGTTCCCTAGGTCCCGAGGTCCTTGAGGAGGTTCTTGAAGCGCTGCGGCAGGAGTCCTCTGTGCACACAAGCAGTTGTTCTTCCCGTTTCCACGCTCCTGACCAAGCTGATGATACTGGGGTAAGCCCTCAAAGCCCCAGGCAAGCACTGTGTGAGCCTCGTTGTCCCGGGGAGCTGCGTGAATCCTCAGGGGAGTGCTCAAAGCCCCCGATACCGTCCCTGCTGGACGCGGGAGCTAATTGTCTGCCTCATCATAGTCCCGAGGAACTGAGTGAGTCCTCCGGGGATGGGCGCGTGTGCTTCGGCGAAAATGGTGTGCCTCATCATGGTCCCAAGGAACTGAGTGAGTCCTTTGGGGATGGGCGCGTGTGCGGCAGGCAAGAGTGGTCGGCTAATTGTCCGCGTGAAACCACTAAGCACTTGCCTCGCCTTGCAAAGTTGATTTCCGTTGAGGTAGGCAATGAAAGGTATGCGCGCACCTTGCCTGAAGCTTCAACTGGAGGTTTAGAAGACGGGCTGAACAGGGTTCTGCAATCGGTGCAGGAAGATAGCTTAGACTTTGAGCTTGGGTCTGAGGAAAGCCCTGGAACTGTTAAGCGGAGCCGAGTCAACCCGTCGGAGCCTTATGGCTTAGGTACAAAGTTACAGGGTGACGTAAGCCTAAGTCAACCCGTGCCTGAGGCAAACATCTTTTCCACCAAAGATCAGACCTCAAGTGAAACAAAATGGGATGATAAGGGTGGTCTTGAGAGATCGTTGTCGCAACAGGTTCTGCAACATCCTAAGGAAGAGGGTCGCAACTCTTCTGGTTGTCCGGAACATAACTGGTCGGTCAGCATCGATGCTGGTATGCATGAGGCAGGAGGTGCCATAAGCATTCAGTGTGCTGTGAAACAGGAGGTTCGAGAGCCTATCGTAACCGCCAACACAGAGCAGAGTGTGGGCGGTAGGACATCGTTTCCTCCCTTGCCATTCCGGCCACCTACCCCAGTGACGTTGGTGGGTAATCTCTCGAAGGTGACTCCATCTTGGGTCCAAACTGCACGGGCCACACAGGAGTCAGTGCACCCAAACACCGGCGATCCGGTGTCCTTGCGCAAGTCCAATGAGGGAGTAATAGGCCCTAAGAGCGCTCAGCCGAGCTACCTCAACCCTGTAGGATCCTTCGGTTTAAGTCCTGCTTCTGAGATAAGCCCTAAGAGCGCTCAGCCGAGTCACCTCAACCCTGTCGGGCCTTCTGGCTTAGGTCCTGCCCCAGTAGTGGTTATAAGCCCTAAGAACGCTCAGCAGAGCTACTCCAACCCCATAGGATCTTTCGGTTTAAGTCCTGCTTCGGAGATAGGCCCTAAGAGCGCTCAGCAGAGCCACCTCAACCCCGTAGGATCTTTCGTTTTAAGTCCTGCTTCTGCAATAAGCCCTAAGAGTGCTCAGCCGAGCCACCTGAACCCTAGAGGTCTTTTCGGTTTAGACGCACCTACCCTTCCGGTTCCTAATGCCGCGTCTTTTCCAAAAATGACAGGCAGTGTCTTGCGATCCCAAGTGCCTTTACCAGGGTGGGTTCAGGATGAGCTGAGAGACCGAGCAAGTACGAGTTCCTGCCTCCAGGGAAACAGGTGCGGGCAATGCATGTGTGTGGGAGTCCAAGCATGACGTCGTGGATTCCATGCCTGCGCTGTTGCAAAGGGATGAATGTAACCTGACCAATGCCGGTCAGTATAATGAGCCTTTGGGTTTTTGTCCTAATCTCCTCAAGGTAGACGGTGAGACTAGAATGGTTGAGACTACTCAGTGTAACAGCCATACTGAGTACTATCAGATCCACTCGGATGAGGAGAGCGATGGCAGTGACCAGCAACAGAGTGCTTATGACTATCTGGGGGATTTCAATGATCTCGGCTGTGAGCATTTGTCTGTATCCCCCAGGTCATTGTGGCCGCCGTTGCCCGCGGTGCAAGGAGTGCAATTTAATTAATGCTGGTACGCCGTGAAAGCTTGGGGATCCTGCAAGCGCGTTGTTGGTCCTTGGGTCGGTCTTTTGCTGAAATGCCTATTGGCATGTCCATGTCGAGTTGTCGTCTGACCATGACCAGCGGGCCTGCGCCTCCGCGTCTATTGTCGGCACCGTCTCAACCCAATATGAACGTGTTCCTGCCGATAGCCCTGCGTTCTGGGTATCAAGTTTGCAACGTGCCCGGACAGGTTAGTGCACGTTGGGGGGAGTCCCTATACCCAGAACAAAACAAAAACCAAAAAATCGCAGTTTCTGGGGAAAAGGAACAGAACCCTGACGCCAATCTGAAGGATGCCCGTGTAGTGGTTCCAGGTGTCCAGAAAGTTCAGGCTAGGTTAGGGCAGGAATTCGTGGATCTAGGTGCAAAGGGCAACCAGAGGTTAACAGACCCTGAGGTTGCCTCAGAGATCCCAAGTGCTCAGCCAAAAGAGCAGGCGCAAGACGAGACATCAACTTCCTTCGTTGGTCTAAAGCCCGCCTGGCGTAGTGGTGTTTCCTGTGGTGCGTCAGCACCAATGGCAGACGTGAAAACAGACGGACAATGCTCAGGTGCCCAAGCAGGTAAAGAGGGTATGAATCAGTCTGTGTGCCTACCACCGGGCAACCAAGACAATGAGATCCAGGGAGGTCAAGTCAAGGACATCCCGTGACCGCTGTGTGCAAAGTCGGACGCATGTGCGCAGTGATGTTTGTGTTCGAAAAGGTGCCTATAAGATCAGGGCTGGGGCTGCGTGTTTCAGGCCAGGTCAAAAGGGTGCTGTGTGCCAAGCCACGGGAATTCATCCCGAGGCACAAGACAGCGGTGTGCAAAGTCGGATGCATGCACATCGTGCGGTTGGTGCCACCACAGGTGCCACATGCCAGTTAGGTGCCTATGAGGTACAGGCAGGTCTGCTGTGTTCAAGGCCTGAGCAGGTGGGGGCCACAACTTTGCCAGGTGCCCATAAGGTTCAGACAGGTTCTTTGCGTTCCGTGCTGGATCAAGCAGGTACCGCACCTCACTTATGTGCAAATGAGAGCCAGGCAGGGTCTTTAAGTCCCTTGCCGAATCAAGCAGATCTCGCACCTCGCCCACAGACAGGTTTCCTGGGCGCTGTGTCCAATCAACCATGTGGCCTGACCCAGACCCAGGTAGGTGCAGATAAGGTGCAGGTAAGCTCTTTGAGTACTGTGCCAGGTCAATTAGGTGCCCGTCAGGTTCAGGCAGGTCCTTCGAGTCCCGTGCCTGACCCAGTAGGTGCCACAGGTCAATCAGGTGCCCGTCAGGTTCAGGCAGGTCCTTCAAGTCCCGTGCCTGACCCAGTAGGTGCCACAGGTCAATCAGGTGCCCGTCAGGTTCAGGCAGGTCCTTCGAGTCCCGTGCCTGACCCAGTAGGTGCCACAGGTCAATCAGGTGTCCATCAGGTTCAGGCAGGTCCTTCGTGTTCCGCGCCTGACCCAGCAGGCGCCACATGTCAATCAGGTGCCCATCAGGTTCAGGCAGGTCCTTCGTGTTCCGTGCCTGACCCAGCAGGTGCCACATGCCAATCAGGTGCCCATCAGGTTCAGGCAGGTCCTTCGTGTCTCATGCCTGACCCAACAGGCACCACGTGTCAATCAGGTGCCCATCAGGTTCAGGCAGGTCCTTCGTGTCCCATGCCTGACCCAGCAGGCACCACGTGTCAACCAAGTGCCCATCAGGTTCAGGCAGCCCTTCGTGTTCCGTGCCTGACCCAGCAGATACCATGTGTCAGACAGCGGTCCAACAGACCCAGAAAGGTCCTTCATGCCCCAGGATGAATCAGTCAGGTGCCACAGCTTGCCTAGGTGCCGATGAGGTTCAGGCAGGTCCCTTACGTTCCCTGCCAGGTCAAACCGGTGTAGCAGGCCCAAAAGGTACCAACAAGATTCAAGCAGGTTCTGTGCATCCCATGCCAGTTCCTTTGTGGACCGTCAATGAGACAGGTGGTGTGACGAGAGTGGATCCGCTAAAAGATAATGCGGGTTCACCAAGAAGCAATTTAAATGCCTTGCTTGGATGTGGCAAGATATGCCAGTCGGTGGTGTCCATGCTGGGGGGAGCACAACCCTGGGTGCAGGACTGCGCACTAGCATCCATCGTTACCCTTTTTAGGATATCTAAGGGTGTACAAGAGTGCAAGAAAATAAACTGTGCCCGGCCCCAGAGGAGATTAGAGAACACCGCAGAATGGCTGAATCAAGGTGTCAAGACGCTAGTTGAAGAGATGGGGAGTAAGGAGTCTGGTTTGTAAACCGGGTCCTCCAGGTACGGCTGCAGCGCCGGAGTTAGTCAAGCCAGAAGCGGTTTTAGACCCAGTTGCGTTGACCTTACAAAGCCATGAGTCGGAGCAAGCCCCTGTGAGCTTTACCATGCCGCAAGAGCAGCCTGTTTTGGTCCCGCAGGATCACCCACTCAGACTAGCCGTCATGATCACGGCGGCAGCCACCCTTGAAAATGTGTGTGTTCTGCGACCAAGGCTGGTCCAGACTGGTTTGCCTGAGTATATTTGGCAAAAATACTTGGGAGGACATTTTAAGGTCCAGCACGATCAATTCCACCAGCAAGCAGAAGTTGGTGTAGGTAATTGGGTTCTTTCGCAAGCAGCAGCTCAGTTGCAGCCTCTCATAGTGTCCGTGTACCAGGATACAGAGCAACTCGGGGCATTCATGGAAGCAGTGATCGTGGACTTGCGTGACGACGGGCCCTACCCTGGGCCTGGAAAGGAGGTGGTTCGTGAAAACCTCTTCAAACTGTTGAAGCACATCCACCGCATGAATATGATCGCATGCCAGGTAAGATCACTTTACGATTGCCTTGACTGGAAACTAAGCGGTGAGGAATATGATTGTGCGTTAAATAGTCTGCTCCCGTCTAGAAGCTTCTTTGAGGCACATGAGAGCAACAAACCTGAAGATGATGATAGGTGGTTGCTGCTAGAGGAGGGTGTGCCATTTGTGCAGGCACAGCCAGTGCCAACCGATCAGCTTCAACCCGGGACGCAGGAGCCGTCCGAGCCGGTTGTGTCGCCAGCCCAATTGGCGTCTCCACCAGGTGAGGCACCGGGCGTGTTCGTGATTTCTGATGAACTGCCGCACGAAAAGGCTCGTGAAAGGCCCTTCAATGATCTTCAATTGAGGGCCTGGAGTTGCCTCTTTAACAATAAAGGTTTTGAGCGAGCAGTGGGACAGCAAGCGCTGCTTAGCTGCTGCACCTACTTTGGGTCTGTCCATAGCATGCAGCAGCCTGCAACATCTGTGCCTGATCCTTCAAAGGTTCAGAGTTCAGTACATGAAGACAGCTCTACTGAGAAGCAGAAGACCATGCATGCCGGATGGGGTGTCTGCCCACATTTCCGAAAGGGATATTGCAGGTACGGTAATGCATGCCGGTATAAGCATGTCCCTCACACAACAGGCAAACCATTGGCCCAAGTGCAGGACCAAGAAGCAGGGCACCATCCGGACAGTCAATCGGAGACCCATGGCGTCGTACCCACAGGCTGGGGCGTGTGCCCACACCTAAAAAGGGGCTTCTGCAGGTATGGTAAGGACTGTAGATACGAACATGACATTGAGACCTCCAACGGCCATAAACCTGTGGATGATTCCGTTGAAGATAAGGGGGTTGCTACAAATAGCTGGGGCGTATGTCCACACTTCCAAAAGGGATTTTGTAAATACAGCGACCAATGCAGGTATCAGCATGTTCCAGCAGAAAGAGGGAACGAACACGCTTCCAGCTGTGAAAAATCTGGAAAGGGTGGGGTAAAGAAGGTGCAGGTATGCCCTCACTATGCGCGAGGCTATTGCAAAAGAGGAAGCCAATGTGGTTTCATTCATGAGGCGCAGCCTTCATCTGAGGAGCATACTGCCCAGGCCGCATGCACTAAGCGGTCCCTTCACAAGCCCTTATCTCTGGCCACCAGGCAGAGGTTGTATGATGTTGGCTTGCTGGATGTATGTTTTGAGTCAGTCATGGGTACATGCAGTCACTCAGCGTGCAAATATTCGCATCGTACCTTGAAGGCTTGGGAAATTCGCTTCCTGAAGAATCTCTTAGATGAACCGGTGGACGTCCCGAGTCCAACTGGTCAGCAAGATACAAGTCCTAACCAGGTGGTGTGGCAGAATGTGAAGCCTCAGGTTGATAACCTTGCAACGATTATTCAGCAACAAGCCGAAGAGGTTGTCCCGCCGAAGTTGAGGCTTGAAGCATCGCGTCCTGCCTCTTGGTTCCGCAAAGGCAGAAAACTGCAGATCCTTGGATCTACTATCCTTAGGCGTAAGTTGGGTGATAATGGGACTAGTCGGGTTGCGCTTCCGGGGAAACCAGGAAGCTGTCGCTCTTTGGATGCCCAGCCCTGCGTCTATGCCCGATCCAGCCATGGACCCCTGTCAAGCAAAACTGCGACGTGGTACAAAGCACGTCGATTGCCTTGCCAAGGTGGCCTGCCGGTTACATCGTCAGGTTCAAGGTTTCCCACTTCTTCTTATGTTGCCAATCCCCCAGGGACAAAGGTTAAGGTTGCTGTGCCCACAACCGCCGCACCCGCAGGTGGTTCACAAATGCAGTGGCCCAAAATACACCAGTCGGTGTTTCAACGCCTGCAGTGGGCAGATGTTGCGGATACTTCTGATGAGGAGTTAGATGCGCCTGCGGACCAGAGCTCGATTAGCGTTCAGCCGCTAAATGCCGGGGACGATAAGAAGGTTGTAGATAGGTCCACTAGGAGAAAATTGAGAAGGTTGAAAAATGAGGCCTTTTGGAAACTGCGCCGGTCAAAGTCGTTGCCAGTTGAAGACCGAGTAGGGGCGCCAAGGCAGAGGGATAATACTTTAACTTCACGCAACGTGTTGGTAGACCCTCGCCCCGCGCAGGTGCCCAGGTATGTCTTGGACTCTCTGTGGTCTAAACTTGCAAAGCAGGATGTCCTGCCAACAGCCCTGGGCACAGGTCAATGCGACGATGCGCCAATGGACAATTTGAATGCCGCAGTGTGCCAGACAGCTCAGTCCTCTCAGAGTCTGTCAAGCTTGCCTAACAACTGTCCAACTGGTTCTCACCATCCGGGGGAGCCAGACTTTGCGCTTGAGGAACTTATTCCAGACTGCCCAGAAGACTGCCCAGGTCAGGAGAGGCAATCCCTTCAGATAGTTCCCAAGCTGGTTTCAGCATGTGAGGGTTGCCCTCAAGCGGGGGAGCAAGACCCTGTTCGCTGCGGGTTCCCGGACAGTGCTGTTGAGGATAGGACTCTCCTTCGGGATAATCCAAATCCGCTGTTGAGCAGTTCTTTACAAGCCCCTAGGTTTGTCTTGGACTCCCTGTGGTGTAAGCTTGCGCCCGCAAGCAAATCTGTGTCTACCCCAAGCGATTGCAAACCTAGTTGTACTCAAACGGGGGAGCAGGATCGCGCCCGATCTGCACATGCAGACCGTTCTGCTGATCCCCTGTCCAGTCAGCAAGTGTACGCTGCTGTATCTGAGTCTAGGGTCGTCTTGAACTCAGTATGGAGCCGTCTCGCGCCTGAGAGTAAAGCAAAACCCACCCCAAGAGCAAGCCAACGTGGACGCTCTCCACCGGGGGAGCCAAAGCTTGTTTTCGGTGCGACAGAAGACCCTTCCGATACACAGAGGTCTTTTTATCAGGCCTCGTTTGCCGTGCCTTTTGCGTGCTACAGAGATAAGGTAGGTGCAAGCAATGAGCATTGCTTGGGGGGAGACCACCTCACAGAAAAAATGAAAAAGCGCACCTCAAGCCAAAACCCAGCACAGAAAGTGTCGCTAAACCCAAGTGACAAAAGGGATAAGACCCTTGCCGGGACCCTTGTTGAAGCTTTGGACCTAAGTGAGCCAATTAAAGGGCTAAAGGTTCCAAGGAAAATCCAGGTAAAAATGGACTTCGATAAGACAATGGGTTTCCCCGGGGAGGGCCCCCCGAAGAAATCAGGCACTGATCGGGGAGAAGGCTGGGGTACATGCCCGCACTTCCAGAGGGGGTTTTGTAAGTTTGGGAAAGATTGCAGGTACGTGCACTCCGCTAGGGAGGAAACACCTGCCCGTATCCCCCAGAGCTCAGGCACAGCTCTGAGCTCTTGCCCGCACTTTCGTGACCAATGCCGGTATGAGCATTCCCCTAAAGCACGACCTTCCTCGGCATCCACCAAAAGAGCAGCAAGTGAATCACATAAAATAAGTGATCAGCAAAAGAGAGCTGCAATTCAGGCTGCTAAGGAGTTTGTAAGGGCAAGACGGGCCAAAGAAAAAAGTGCGACGGGTGAACGTACGGGGAAGGCCATGGGAACTTCACCTGGCGCTGCCAGGTCAAGGAGTCCACTCCGTAAGCCTCCTCCACCACCAAAGAGCAACAGGGTCGAGAGTTCCGGCCAGAGATCCACACCACCGCCACCTCCTAGAGCAAGGTCTAGGTCGGTTGTAAGTGGCCCAGAGGGTAGTGGGATTAATAAGCCTAAGCTAAGCCATGGACCTCAACCTCCGCCTACGCGCGGAAAAGGACAGTCTGCCGGAAGCGGTGGAATTGTCAAGCCAAAGTTTGAGGTCAAGATCAGTCAGTCCGTGCCAAAGGTCCCGCCTCAAATTGTTCAGCCTAAGATCGATGTGGAGTTCAACTACAGCATAGCACAAAAGGGCATGAGCTTAAAGAGAGGGACCGCGGATCTTCCGAACGTTTTGCCAAATCAGCCGTTGAACATCTCCGGGAAATTGGTGAGACAAAGACCTGGTCATCACCATGGTGAGGGTGAAGCAACGGTACTGCCCTCGAAGGAATCTTTAGCCTCTATGCCTGTCAAAGTAGAGGATCCTTCTTCAACGAGCCCCTTGCCAGAGGCATCGTCATCGCATGCTTCCAATCTCGGAGTTTCCTCTGACCCAGACAATGAGCTAGAGGGAGCGGACGGAGGAAGCGGTGCTTCGGATAGACCGTGGATGTCCCACGACGAAATCCAAGACCTAGAATGTGAAAGGCTTAAAAAGGAAGAGCAGCAGCAGGAGGAGGATTTGCGAGCTCCCGCTGAGGCAAGGTTGGTTCCTAAGGTGGTTGCCGCGGAGAGTATCAATAAGCCAGAGGTTTTAGATGCAGCACGCGGTGTGAATTCAGAAAGCAGTCCAGAGCCTTTGAACTTCCACCGCCGACAAGAGCCAGCGTCAGCTGCTGTCAGGCCTGTGGTGAGTGCAACGACAGCCGAAACATCCGGACCAATCCAAAGGGAAGGTTATAGGATAAGGCTAAGGTTGAGTGAGGATCCAACCGACGCAGCGTATAGGATAATCACTATACAAGGAGAAAGGGAGACGCCAATAAGGGTCCACTGCACTCGTCGTATTCTGGAATGCGTGCTGTTGGTTTGGAAGAGTGGTTTCCGGCTTGCCAGATTAATGAGACATCTGCCGAGCCCTGAGAACCGCCTTATATCCTTTCCTCCGGTAATGAAGGAACAGTTGAGCCATGTCATTCCCGGATCTGAGCTCGAAATTGTGTTTGAGCCAGATCCAGAAGGCTGTCAGGCAGAGGTTGACCATTCTCTGCTGAAAGGTCTTCTAGAAAGGTCGCAGGATACAGAGCGGTCGTGCCAGCACTGTGACCCAACAAGACCAACGAAGCTTCTTCGTGAAACGCCGCCCAGCGGACGAGGTCTGGTTCTCACATCGGATCTTCGTCTTCGGAGCTTTGCGACTGGGGTGCTGGGCAAAGACGTGTTACAAGAGCTCCAACTAGAGGGCTATCCCCTTCGTGGTCTTTGCCAGACCAAAGACCATTGGATGACAGTCCCATTGGAATTGAGAATTCAACCAAGAGGATTCCTTTTGGTCTGGCCGGTGCCAATCCAGGACTGACGCAAGCCCTTCCCCTGTAAGCCTGCCAGGCATAAAGGGATAAATCCTTACGTCCATCAAGACTGTTTGAATCCTTGCAGTCTAATCTCATTCCAACTGCCATACCAGTGGTAAAACGGAGGATACCGCCAGGCATTCCAACTGCCATACCGGTGGTAAAACCGAGGATACCGCCAGGCATTCCGACTGCCATACCGGTGGTAAAAAGGAGGACTCCACAAGGCATTTTGACTGCCATACCTGTGGAGAAGTCGACCATGCTGTCGGGTATTCTGACTACCCATATCAGCTTCACACGTTTTTCCTTTTGTGTCTCCCTATAAGCCCAAGGGCATAAAGGGACTGATGGATGAATCCTCTCCGTCGCTAGCAGAGTCATCCGTATCACCTTTTGTACCTCCACTTTCGACTTATTGACTGCCTTCATGAGGGAGATACGCAGGCCATCCCAGGCTGTCGAACTCAAGGCGAGTCAAAGTCCCAATGCCGTTTGTAAAGTCGATAGATCCGTACCTCAGGAACGGCATGAGGCTCGTTAGTACGGCGGATCTTAGTCCAAAGGATATTCCTACATAATGCCAACAAGACTTTGAGGACCAGGAGCCAATTCCAAATTTCGCAACTTCAAGTATTCCCTGTAACTCGGGTATTCAGCCTACCCTATATATCAGGGAATCACCGAGCATGGTTTGAAGGCCACTTTAAGTGGAAGCCCTGATAAGGAAGGCCGCCCGGCCACACCGCGCCCATAATGCTAAGGCCGTAAGGGTAAATAGGTTAAATCTATTACCCGTGCTGAGCCGATCACTTGTGTTTCGGGTGTTGCGAACCCCGAAAGGGGGAGTGTGGATCGGCATGTCAACATCTACATATCCGCAGCATCTCCAACCAAAGAGCCTTCAAGAGCCTCTATTCGGTTTAGGCCCACATCCACATGAAGATCTCACTTTAGGTTGGCCTATGTAGGAACCTGTACAGTTTTTCAAAACGAAAACCAAGAGTGCTTCACAGAGTAGATAGTTAGGAGTACAGATCTTGTTCTTGCTCTGGCTTGGTTGTAAAAAGATGTCCGAATTGAGCCATGGCTTCCATATAGGGTTTAGGGTTTAGGGTTTAGGGTTTAGGGTTCAGGGTTCAGGGTTTAGGGTTTAGGGGTTCAGGGGTTCAAGGGTTTGTTGAGGGTTTAGGGTTTAGGGTATAGGGTTTAGGGTGAGTCTAGACAGCGTCGTAGAATCCGTGGGCGCCTATGTTCTGGCCATGCTCAGAGCAATGCCTGACTTCTTTGGAAAACGCCTGGACATGAGTAGCCTCACCTAAAAGCTCTCTAAGTCTTATGGGGTTTAGGATAAATACTTTCCTCCCCCTAAAAAACATTGTAATTCGTGCTTTTGGGATGCCAAATTTTCTGGCTCGTATAATATAACAGCCCGAAACCCAAAACTCTAAGCCCGAAGAGAAACGGGCACCCCCAGAAAAGCTACAAGTTAACGGGATCCAGACCCTAAACCCTAAACCCTAAACCCTAAACCCGACTCCCTGATGGTGAAGCCATCGCTAGGCTCCAGGTTGCTCAGCTAACCAAACAATAAAGGGTAGGGTTTAGGGTTTAGGGTTTTATGAGAGTGGCGTTTGTAAGGTATCCTGACACGAACAACTCGGAAGCAGAGTTCTGGGCGTTCTATAGGGCGCGCTCCGAGGTGTTAGGGCGGAAGGGCTCTAGTTGCGATGGCAGGCTTGCGGGTCTAGAGCTTGTAGGGTTTTCAGAGACCCTAAACCCTAAACCCTAAACCCTTAAGCGGTTGGCCAGAGCTTGGGGCTTAGAGGTTTAGGGGGTTTTCGTCTGTAGAGGTCTACTCATAACATGGGGGCTTCTAGGCCCTACAGGGTTCGGGTTAGAGGGTGCCCTTTCATCGGTCCTTCTTGCGAGCCCTGCTACAGGAAAAAATTTAACAGGAATCCCCAAGAAGATCAGGGTTTGGGAGCTAGACACGTCACTTGCAACGAACTATTCTTGACGTGCCCGATCTGTTCCCAACCGCCGAACCTCATAAACCACAAGGGCTTAGAGGCAATAATATGAGCTGCTATGAGCTGCTTGCGTGCGAGAAGCCGAATATGTCCTTAGCTTTGAAAAAGCTTCTGTGTCGTGAGCTGCGGCTAGCTAGGTCCAGCCCCGAATAGCTCCATCCTGCCCTCCCCTTTGAAAACCTCTGCAACGGACAACTTCCGCAACGTGCTTGGAATGTAGAGAAGAGCGCATGCAAGAACGAGACTCGCAAAACAGAAGCAAGTTACATGCTTGGGTTCCTCTTCGATGGCTCTCAACCATCAACAATGTGTCAACCCAAAAACTGCCTCCGAAACAGAAGCTGGCTTCTGCTTTGAGTTAAACAGTGAGGGGCCCTCGATTTCTCCCCCCCCCCCCAACTCCCGTCGAATAGACGAAGAGGAATAGCAACAACACTAAGACAAAAAATGATGCAGCAAGAGAGGAAAACAAAACAACGAGAGAGTGAAAGGAAAGAGAGAGACTGCGAGGGCAAAATGGAAGAGGAAATTCGGAACGACGCAACGTACAACGTTGAAAGTGAGCTGCAGCTCATGATAAGGACCGATGCAGGTCCTGAGAGGAGCCGACGTGTAACACGGGTTTAGGGTTTAGGGTTTAGGGTTTAGGGTTTAGGGTTTAGGGTTTAGGGTTTAGGGTTTAGGGTTTGATCAGGACACTGGCTATTAGAGCCTACAGGGTCGCCCCGGACGCCTTAGACTCTAACAGCAACACTAACGCCTGTAAGAGAAGGGCGAGGCCCCCACTCTAAGGCCCTAAACTCAACACCTCAACCCCTCTGCAACCACTAACCCCTAGACCCTAGACCCTAAACCCTAAACCCTAAACCCTAAAGAGCCTGTGGGCCCAGGCTCTGCACTAGCTTCTTGGGATACCGGTCGTTGATGGCCTCCAAGAGGAAGGAGCCCATTCCCGAGCCCGTGCCTCCGCATGCTGAGGGCTTACTGGCTGGTGCTTAGGGTTTAGGGTTTAGGGTTTAGGGTTTAGGGTTTAGGGTTTAGGGTTTAGGGTTTAGGGTTTAGGGTTTAGGGTTTAGGGTTTAGGGTTTTGGGTGTAGGGTTTAGGGTTTAGGGTTTAGGGTTTAGGGTTTAGGGTTTAGGGTTTAGGGTTTAGGGTTTAGGGTTTAGGGTTTAGGGTTTAGGGTTTAGGGTTAGGGTGTAGGGTTTAGGGTTTAGGGCTTAGGGCTTATGGCTTAGAGGTTCCTAGTAGGGAATGAGGGAATAAGGTACCCTACATAATCCCTCAAAGGGTAGATATAGGGCCCTGATTTCCCTCATTCCCTTCTAAGAACCAGGGGGCTTATGTAGTTGAAGGCGGGGCTAGCGGGATATATACTGTTGTGCACCCCATGCAATTGTCTCCTCAAGAAGATCCTGCTACCTCAGCCAAGCTGCCTCACAAATCTTGCCAGCATTCGGGGATTAGGTTTCGGGTTTGGCGTTTGAGTAGGGTTTAGGGTTTAGGGTTTAGGGTTTAGGGTTTAGGGTTTAGGGTTTAGGGTGTCAGGTTGGACCCAGGTTGAGGGGTTCAGGGCTTCAAGTTTAGCGTCGAAGAAGAGGCCACACAAAGCCAGGCCTCCCGCAATGGAGTGGATGAGGACGAAGCCTTCCTCGGAGCTCGTCCCTGAACCCTAAACCCTAAAACCCAGAACCCTTAGCCTAAACCCGAAACCGTAAAACCTAAACCTAAATCCTTCGCATTCGGGATTCAGGGAGTCAGGGAACTTGAGACTTGGATGTTTCCTACCTCAAACCCTAACCCTGAACCCGAGACCTAGGGATCGGGGCTTAGGGTGAGGTTCCTACAAACCTACAGCAGCAGTTACGAAGTTTGTGCACTGATTTTTAGGGTTTAGGGTTTGGGGATGGCTTGGGGTTGTAGGGTTTGGAGAGTTTGGGCTTGGGGAGAAGGATCCTCAAGGCTTTGGACGACTTCGCGATGGATTTCGAGTTGTCCGAGGTTCTTTATAGGGTTTAGGGTTTAGGGTTTAGGGAGCCTTGGGTTACCTGCCCCCCCTTAAGAGCCCCCCCCCCCCCCCCCCCCAAGAACCCTATAAGTTCTGGGTTTCTGTATGCTTGAGGGAGCCTTAGGTTACCTAGCCCCCCTTGAAGCCCCCCTTCAGAACAGAACCCTATAAGTTCTGGGCGTCCGTATTGTTGAGGGGCTTATGCTTGAAGGGCTGTGGGGGTTATATTGAGGGCCAGGATTTAGGGCTTGAGGGAAGGACGGCCCCGAGGGTGTACAAGGGCTCCAAGGGCTTTCTGGGATATTGGGGGGCTTCAGCTAAACTTCCCTTAGAACCATGACAATCGTAGTTTTGAGGTATACCCTTGGTGTTTTGAATAAACAATAATGGCTTCCAAAGAAACAAATCCTCCAAACCCTGAACCCTAAACTCTGAACCCTGAACCCTAAACCCTAAACCCTGAACCCTGAACCCCAAACCCTACACCCCAAACCCTAAACCCTCAAGGGCTTTTGGTGGCAGGGCCGGTGGAGAGCCGAGAAGCAAGGCTGTCTGAACCATCTGCTTCTCTGTCGACCATGTCAAACACTTCCTTCCAGGGCTTAGGGTTCATAGGTTTCAGGGTTCAGGGTTTTGGGTTCATAGGGTTTAGGGCTCAGAGGGTTAAGGGCTCATAGGGATAGGGTTTAGGGTTCATAGGGTTTAGGGTTCATCGGGTTTAGGGTTTAGGGTTCATGGGCTTTAGGGTTTAGGGTTCAAGGGTAATAGGGTTCATGGCCTAGGTTTGGAGTTCGGGGCTTGTCTCATGCCATGCAGTCTGCCCACGAGTAATTAAGGCGCACATGAGGACAACACACACACACACATGCCCATGAGCCATGGACACGGAGATCGTACGCTGGGAGCGTTCGATGGAACCCCAGCATAGCCGTAGAGAACATGAAATCTCCCGCGGAAACTACAACTGTCCCCCGCGTGCCCTGGCTGGAGGATGCACCCTTCAAAGCCTCAAAGCCTTGTCCTGAACCACCTATGTCCTAATCCTGTACCCTACAGGTTGAGGATTGTAAATGTCCCACTCCCTGAACTCTCTAAACCCTGAACCCTAAACCCTAAACCCAAAACCCTGAACCCTAAGGAGTGCACTACAACAAGATCTACGCAGCTCAAGGCCCTGCTGCTAAGGTTAGGGTTTAGGGTTTAGGGTTTAGGGTTTAGGGTTTTGGGTTTAGGGTTTAGGGTTTAGGGTTTAGGGTTTAGGGTTTAGGGTTTAGGGTTTAGGGTTTAGGGTTTAGGGTTTAGGGTGTAGGGTTTAGAGTTTAGGGCTTCAGGCTTGTAGGGGTTTTGCTCTTCATGGGTTTTAGGGTTGCAGATCTTATGGGCTTTCCAATCCGCGAAGCTCCTCCTGCACTTTCTCAGCAGTGCTGTAGCCTTACTTTTTCACACAAGGGGAATGCAGGCTCAGACCTGGGAAAGGCCCCATAAGCGGCCTTAGCAAGTTCTGGGCTTTGGAGTTTAGGTACTCGCATGGGTTCCGAAGATTTGCGAAGATTGGCAGCTAGTAAAGGGGCCTGAATAATTAGAATAGGGTTTTGGGGGCTATTAGAGTATAATCATCATAAAGGGGCCCTAAGGGAATACTAGTAGTACTTATTCCGACCCCTAAACCCTAAACCCTAAACCCTAAACCAAAACTACCCTAAACCACAAGTGCAATTCCTTATGCCACTGCCATCCGCTCTGCCACTGAAGCTCATATTGCGCGAAGCACGTGCCTAAGCACCACATCGGAGCACCCCCATGTCGTAACGTACCTGCAGTCCTTCAGAACTGAATCCAGGGTTTAGGGTTTAGGGTTATAGGTTTAGGGTTTAGGGTAACTCTAAATCCGTAGGCAACACTTGGCAGGGAGCCTTTGGCCCAGTTGTTGCCAGCACCGCCACCGTCTTTGGAGATGAACACGTTCTCAGGGTTGTACAGCCTTGCGGCCACATGCAAAAGCCAATGACAGGACACGAAGCAAAAGAAAGGCTCGAACCGCCCATACGGGTAGCCTCAAATGCGGTACACACACACAACCCTAAACCTGAAACCCTTAAACCCAACAAACCCTAAACCCTAAAACCATCACTCAAGCGCCTACATAGCGAGCCCCTGGGTCGAAAGACAGGGTTGAGTGCTGGTTATGGGCTATTGCTCGAAAACCTAACTTGTTACTCCAAGACGGAACTCCACTCCCCTTAGAACCTTAATAAAAATGACATTTTGAATATCCCCTGGGAAAAATAATTCCCAAGGGGACATAGGGAAGTACTCGCACAAGAACGACATCGAGAGGCCTCCGACCCCCAAGATGCCACCAAAGCAGGGACTCACTTGAAAGGAGGGTGCGGGGAACGAGGAATCCCCAAAATTTTGAAGGTTCTGGGAACGAAAGCACCTTTAGCGCAACCAACGAGATTTGAAAATCAGAGCCCTGGCCTCCTTAAACCCTAAACCCCAAACCCTAAACCCTAAGCCCTAAACCGGTTTGAATGCTCTTTAGGTGCAGCTGAGAAGCTCAGCATACTCTGATGTCTGAATCACGTTGATCACCTGAGCAGGCAACTGCCCCTCTAAACTGCCAGGGGCTCAGCCGTGAGGCTTGAGGGACAAACAGTCAGGACGAAAAAATGGTGTACGCATGATGTATATGTATATGTGTATGTATATGTATATGTATATGTCTAGGTGTTTTCTGTGGTCATATACATATATGTATATATATATATATACACACATGTATATGAGTCGGGCTGGGAGGCTGGGAGTATGGGGGCGCCAGCACAACAATCACTCATGAGGATCCCAAGCGGCTTGGGGCTTGGGGCGTGGGGCTTGAGGCTTGAGGCTTGGAGGGTTGAGAATTGAGGGCTTAAGAACTGAGAGTTACACGGGAACTGCGGCGTCGACAGCCTCTTGATCCCAGGATGCCCTTGAATGGAGAACGGGGGCAGCACGAACTTTGGCATGCCGCTTCACTCCCCTGGTGTGTTGGGGTCATGCCCATGGATTTTGGGGGTCCAGGAAAACCTCAAGCCCTGAACCGACCGCCCATCTCGGAGTCAGAGAGAGAGCCCAAACCCAAAACCCTGAACCCTAAACCCTAAAACTTATAACTTATAACTTATAACTTATAACTTATAACCCAAAACCCTAAACCAGCAAAAGCCAGGTCGCCCTTGGCTCCATGTCGAGAAGGAGAGCGCGGGGGATGTAGTGCTCGTCATCCGCTTGGTAGAAAAAAACATCCTGCTTGGTAGCCCAGTAACCGCACTAAAATGAGGGTACCCTTTTTTGGGGCTGGTTACTTTATCAGGGAGCCATGAACCAAAACAAGGGGGCAAAAGGGCACCACCGGGCTACCGAGTCCTTCGAAGCATGGGCAGCTGGGCTTTTGGCTTTGAGTTCGCAGTTTTTGGGCCTTGAGGTGGACATGAGCTGGCAAGGTCAGGTAAGCGGTCCTTGGTAGCCCAGTAACTATATTACAATAAGGGCACCCTTTTTTTTGGCTTGGTTACTTTATCAGGGAACCCAAACCAAAAAGAAAAAAGGAAAGGGTACAACTGGGCTACCAAGGGTCTAGGATGCAGGTAGCGACAAGCTATGTCGGTATTTGCTAAACACGAGGCCCTAAGATGTGCTGTCTGAATTGACTGGGCAAGGTTCCCTGAAGTAGGGCCCCTTTCTCAGGTACCTCTACTATATTACGGTTCCCCCCCAAAAAAAAGAACTGAAACCCTAACTTCCTGTAGGGCACCTTGGGGCATATATAATACTGTCGATTGTACTGTCAAGGGGTTTGTGGATCTGGGCATTTCGGATTGGGGGGCTGCGAGATCTACCGTGGGGTTGATTTCAGATGCGTAGAAGATGCCAACTGAGTGCAGAATCTCTGGACAGGCCACCCAACAGGGACTTATCTAACCTAGTCGCTGCTGTTTGCCTCCGTTCTTAAATAGTAAGCCCCAAAAGGGGCCATAATTTAGCAAAGCCACCAAACACTGAGAGTTCTCAATTTCGTGAGGGGGCGTTGAAGGGGGGGGGCTCAAGGTGGGCTCAGGGGAGGGCAGAACACGGAGAACTGCCAAACCCTGAATTCGAAACCCTAAACCCTTAACCCTAAACCCTAAACCCTATATTATAAACCCTAAACCTTAACCCCTAAACCCTAAACCCTGAACCCTGAACCCTAAACCCTGCTAGGGCATGTCGGGTTCAGCCAAGTCCTTTCGGTCATCGCCGGCGGTCGCAAAGTCTTCCAGGATGCCCCGCTGACCTTACAATACTTCTGGGGGGGGGGGGCGTTGTTCGGTTTAGGGTTTAGGGTTTAGGGTTTAGGGTTTAGGGTTTAGGGTTTAGGGTTTAGGGTTTAGGGTTTAGGGTTTAGGGTTTAGGGTTTAGGGTTTAGGGCTTAGGGTTTAGGGTTTAGGGTTTAGGGTTTCGGGGCTTGAGGTCCCTGCTGTTCACAACGTTTCTGTGAAGCAGCGTGCAACAGTGCAACCTTCCAAGCCCCTGGGGGACCAAGAACCCAAACAGTGGGTTCATATACCTGATACCACTATAATTCCTACTAAGGTACATGAACCCTAAACAATGGACCCTCAACCCTCAACTCGAGACCCTGAACCCTGAACCCTGAACCCTGAACCCTGAACCCTGAACCCTAAACCCTAAACCCTAAACCCTAAACTCTTTTAGGGGCCATTTCGCCCCCCAAGGCCAAGGTGCTAATGCCGTGCTCTGCGCAGAGAAGCTTCCAGAACTCTGCACCGATCTGGTTGCCACATTGCCCCACCTGAGCGGTTGCTTGTTGAATGCAGCAAACAATAGCATACTACAGAATACTATATAGTATACTATATAGTATACTATAAAAAATACTATAGTATACTATATAGTATACTATCTAGTTATATAGTATACTATATAGTATACTACAAAGTATACTATAGTATACTATAGTATACTATAGTATACTATAGTATACTATAGTATACTATAGTATGGTATCGTATACTATAGTATACTATAGTATGGTATCGTATACTATGGTGCACGATAGTGCCCGAAGATGCTTTGTTGTGGACGAACGCCCATCGTGTTTTCTGCAGCAGGCGCTTGTGAGGCATTCCGCAACGGGACGCTGCTTCTACCAGAAAACAGTATCACACAGCAGGCGATGAGCTGGTCCCTAGCTCCTTGTACCTTAGCAACATGAATCTTTTGCGGATGAGAGACCAACCTGCAAGCAACCTTGAATCTACCCAGAAAAGCAAAAGTATGGAATCAGATACGAACCTCCCAAAAACTCTATTCGAAATATTAAGCCCCCCCCCCTCCATGGTACTGCTACCATACACCCTGAGACACTAAACCCTAAACCATATAATCTATACAAGATTTCACAGGAATTAGAACGGAACACCTAGAGCAGAGCCCCAAAGTCCACAACCCCCAAGTCTACACATATTATACTATAGTATACTATAGTATACTATAGTATACTATAGTATACTATAGTATACTATAGTATACTATAGTATACTATGGTAGACTATAGTCTACTATAGTATACATTAGTACTGTAGTATACTAGAGTGCATACTATAGTATAGTACAAGATACTATAGTATCCTCTAGTATACGTTCGCATACTTGAGAACTCTAAATCGCTTGACTTGGCCTTTACAATGTGTGTGTGTGTGTGCGTTTGGTTTTCCTCAAGGGTCGGCAGGGCGAGCAATGCTTTTGTGTTGCGTAGTCCGGGCTTTCGTCCCAACCCTAAACCCTAAACCCTAAACCACTGAAATTTATTATACCCCAGTAAGGGCCATAAGGCATCTCCCCAAGCCCGCGAAAACCTACACCCTTTCTTGTTCATGAGGGTTGCCCGATGAACCCTCAAACCCTGCGCCCACTACAGCCCTGTAATGTTTAGGGTTTAGGGTTTAGGGTTTAGGGTTTAGGGTTTAGGGTTTAGGGTTTAGGGTTTAAGGTTTAAGGTTTAGGGGGGCAGATCCATGGTGGAGCCTGCAATGTGATGATCTCGCGGGGCATCGCCGGAAGGCCTTCGTCAGCCTGAGTGGGAGAGGGGGCTTAGGGGCTTGAAGTTTTATGGTTTTTTTAGAGTTTAGGGTTTAGGGTTTAGGGTATGGAGTTTAGGGTTTAGGGTTTAGGGTTTAGGGTTTAGGATCAGCTTAGGGCTATATAGGGTCTATAGTAGTCCTAGGTTTCGGGTCGACGGTTCGAGGTAATTGCGCCCAAGCAGGGCTCTAAGGTCGACGTCTGGCTGCAAGCAGCGAGCACATAGCAGGATTTTTTCGACCACGTGGCATAGCAGAAGGCTCGCTGTGGTCCTAAACCCTAAACCCTAAACCCTAAACCCTAAACCCTAAACCCTAAACCCTCAATGCCAGCCTTCCTATGCAATTGCCTAGATGATCCCTTCAGAATGCTGGGGGTACGTACTATGGTCCCTATTCAGGACTTTTCGTGTAAGGGGAACATCCCAACCCCTAAACCCTACGCCCTAAAGCCTAAAGCCTAAACCCTAAACCCTCAACCCCTAACCCCTAAACCCTAAACCCTAAACCCTAAACCCACCTGAACCCAAGAAATCCTTGAGCCCCGAAGCCCAGCCCTTGCGGAAGCCACGGGTTTCCTCTCAAAGAAGCACCTCGACTCAGGGTTTAGGGTTTAGGGTTTAGGGTTTAGGGTTTAGGGTTTAGGGTTTAGGGTTAGGGTTTAGGGTTTAGGGCTTAGGGTTTAAGGCTGCTAGGGTTGGGAGTCCCGAAAGTTTAGGGCTTTGGGTTTTCAATCTCTTTGACCTAGAGCCTCAAACCTAGACCCTCTGAACTCTGAATCGCAGCCCCTGTAAACCCTGCACCCGAAACCATAAACCCGAAACTCTAAACCTAAACCCTAAACCCTAAAGCCCTTTGAACCCCAGGGGAGTGCCAAAGAGCTGCTGTCAAGCGAAAACGAAGTCCGCCCAGGACATCTCCACGGCAGACTCTTCTGCTCTAGGGGTAAGGGTTTAGGGTTTAAGGTTTGGGGTTTATGGGTTAGGTTTAGAGTTTGGGGGGGCTCAGGGTTTCGGGGCCACCTACCTGCTGGGACTTTAGGATGAAAACAAACTGAAGGCTTCATGTGGGCATTAACTATAGGGTTTAAAGCCCAGCAGGTGTAAAGATTTTAGGGTTTCAGGGAGATGCTTTCGTGGATGGCGCTGGAACCTCAGTACGCCACACCCGAGACGCTTGATGCCTGTCCATGCCTGTGTGGCTTTTTGGCGCTCCCATGTTTTTAAGCGTCAACGCTCTGAGCCATGTAGGATATCACAAGGAATGGCAGCTGCACGCTCTAAAACAGCTGTTTCCTGCCTTTTGGGATGCATTCCAGACCTAAATGCTAAACCCGACTTCCCGAATAGCTTTTGCTTGAGAATGCTTCTCAGACTTCAAAGCCGCAAATCCAGCTACCGAAGCCGGAATGAACTCGTCCATCCGGGGCTGTTTTGGCAGGTTTGTTTAGGGTCTAGGGTCTAGGGTCTAGGGTCTAGGGTCCAGGGTCTGGGGTTTAGGGTTTAGGGTTTGGGTTCGGCAGTAACCTATATAGGAAGAACAAACAAGGAAACCATGTTTGCTTGATGGGGCTTCTTTATCAGCGTACCTAGGGTGTATAAGCTCCTACAACCCAACACAGGCTGAAAATTCCAGTAGAACTAGCGCTGGCTGGTATGAGGAAGGATGAGATTCTCTTGCTAGGGTTTAGGGTTTAGGGTTTAGGGTTTAGGGCTTCAGGGGATTCAAGGGGTCTAAGCTTTAGCCTGTCAGGGGCCTGGGATTGTCGGAGTGGGGATCTAGAGTGGTGATGGTGGGGAATGCGCCCCCTTATGCAATAAGCTGGTTGCCGACCGACCCAAACCCTAAGGCCAAAACCTGGATGTCCTACATACACCCCAAATACCCGGGAGCCTTTCATGTAAAGCTCTAAAACACTAAACCCTAAACCCTCACATACAAACGGTGATACGTTTGTTGGGTCGTCCTGTCTGTGCAAGTGATGCAAAGCAGCACACTATGGGCTCTTAATTTGGGTCCCTTGTCATATAATCCTTTCTGCACACGATGAAAAAAAACAAGGGCCGATACTTCGGATCCCTATCAAGAAGGGTAAGGGGCCATACTAAGGGCCCCTGGCTACAACCAAAGACACTGGGACAACCTGAAGGTAAGAGTTTAGGGTTCAGGGGGTCGCAGGACAACATACACAAAGAGTTTCTTGCACCAGTGGTGCTGGCCTGTAGCTTGCCAAGCCATTGGCCAAAACATCGGTGTAACACTGCACAATGACAGCGACAGCCCCAACTGAGCACCAAGCAGGAGGGCTGCTGAGAAGTCCGCTTGCCTGCATCTCCATGCGACAAGAATGTCAAGCCATGCCTGAACCACGAACCAGTGCGAAGGCGGCCAGAAGACCCGCATAAAGCCGCTTGAAGCCAGCACTTTGCTCAGCATTTCAACCGACCAAGTTTTTGTAAGTCGAGTGTCCAGTCTGGCCAAGTTATGCATTTCCCTGCAAGACCGTGCAAGCTAACACCCCCCCCCCCCCCCCCCCGGCTGCGTCAGCCCCTACTCCTTCCCCCGCCCCCCACCGTGTCAGCCCCCATGGCACTGCTGGACTGAGGGTGGAGGGTGTTTGGCTTTCCGCGCGCCTGGTCACGATGACCTTGTAGACTGTCCTGCAAAGCCCGGCCACCAACTCGTGCAAAGCCGAAGCCCTGACCTCAACCACAAATCCTCAGTTCGAAGCTGAACAGACCAATGTGCAGATGTAATAAAGACATCACAGGCGGTTTATTGAACCCAAATTAAGATATATAAACCCTAAACCCTAAACCCTAAACCCTAAACCCTAAACCCTAAACCCTCAACCCTAAACCCTAAACCCTAAACCCTAAACCCTAAACCCGAACTGCCAGTCCTGTCATCTTGGGAGCCAGTCCCGAAGGCTTCGGGTGGTGCCACTTCCTGCTGCGCGCGGGCGTGCGTGGGCGTAGGATTCAGGGGTTTAGGGGGGATTTAGGGGTAGAGGGTGTTGGGGTTTGAGGAGCTTAAGGGTTTAGGGGCTCAGAGGTTTAGGGGCTTAGAGGTTTAGGGGTTCAGGAATCAAGGGGTTTAGGGTTCACGAGAAAGGCAAAGCCCAATTTAGCCTCTTTTTGGGTCTGAAGAAATAGTGTACATCTGGTTCCAGCCCCCTTTGTCAGGGTGAGCTTTCACGCTCTTGGGCGAAACCCCGGCGGATCCGGCGCACATGGCGAGGAACCCCCGGTGTTTCAAGCCCCGATTCAGCAGATTCCCCATGGCCTGCTGCTGGGCGCGCTTTCCGCCATGCAAACGCCTTGAAGCTCTTTCTCCTAAACCCCAAACACCAAACCCTAAACCCTAAACCCCAAACTCTAAACCGTTTAGTGCTAAGAGGTCTCCGAAGGCCAAGTCGCAGTGAGATATCGTCCAGTAGCGCCTGAGGATCCCCTCAGGAACCAGAAGCCCGGAACCCCATAAACTGCGAAGAGACGAACCCTAAACCCTAAACCCTAAACCCTAAAAGATCAGCCGAAACCATAAACCCTGAACCTCAACACGCACATCCGAACCCTGATGGTGCTGCAGCTTGAACCCTACAGAAGCACCTTGAACAGATCAGACATAGCTAAACCCTAAACCCTAAACCCTAAACCCTAAACCCTAAACCCTTATCTTTTCTATCAGAACCATAAGCCCATAGCCAGAAATCGAGCCTCCCCGTCCCCCGGAACTTGCCCAGAAGCAGGCCGGGCAGGCGACTAGAATGGTGCGAACCAGCAGCTCTGAAGGTGTCCTTCAGAAGCTTCGGATTCTGGGGTTTCGGGCTGAGGGTTTAGGATTCAGGGTTTGGGGTTTAGGGTTTAGGGTTTAGGGCTCAGGCTTTGCGGATTCAGGGATCCGGTGTAGTGGCGAGGGTTCGGGCCTGGGGGGTTAGACTCACCTTCCGAGAGCCTTTCCTCCTACATTTTGGCCCTCAGCCCTTCCCAAACCCTCTTAGTTGTCCAGTACCTAGGGGTTTTAAAGGTTAACCTTTGGGATTATAAGGTGAATATAATACCCCAAAAAGGTTAAAGGTTACCTACTCTACTACTAAGCCCTAAATCCGAAAACCGAAACCCCAAAACCCCAAGTTACAAGACGCTGAATCAAAACCCCTGAGCCTTGACCAAAACCCTGCACCAAAAACCGTGCCCGAAAAGCCCTCATAAAATCTCAAAACCCTAACCCCTGAAACAGCGCCCTTAAATGCTAAAAACTTCCAAACCCTGTAATAATTCTTGCCTGAACCCGAACTAGCCGCAAACACCTGAAACCTATCCCAGAACCCGTGCCCTAAAAAACTGAAAGCCCAGAAATCCTAAGCCCTGAACCTCAAACCACAACTTGGTAGACCAGTAACCAGAATTTACAGAGGGTACCATCTCGAGGGTTGGTTGCCGCATGAGGGAACCTAGAACCAAAAAGAGGGGCAAAAGGGTGCTACCGACAAGGTGAATGGGGGTTTACGAAAGTAGGGGACCCCGAATATTGACCCCGAAAATAGTAGGGTCCCGTCATAATAAGGACCCCAAAAAGATACCCCTAATTTCGGAAACCCTAAAGCCTCAACCCTGAACCCTAAACCCTAAACCCTAAACCCTAACCCCCAAACCCCCAAACCCCCAACCCCTAAACTCGGAAACCCCCAAATACCAACTCAGCTTCCCACCCACCCAGCTGCAGGGTGTGTACCGCGGGCTTGCCCTGAGCAGTAAGGAGCCAAGGCTTGCGCAGGCTCTAGGGTTCGGGGTTTAGGGTTTAGGGTTTAGGGTTTAGGGTTCAGGGTTTCGGGACACCAGGACATGCCTTGGTGGATCACATCTTCGATTTTTTTGGGCTAGTGGAACAAGACAGTCGCGCCGGGAATGCAAAGATGGAACTCGCTTGGGGTCTGGGTAACGGTAAACTCTGAGGCCCGAAGCTCTATTGCCCGTTTCTTCGTAGGCTTTTCCCGGTCGACATGACAAGTTCCACGGCGAATGCTGACGGACAAACGAGAGGAAACTACCAAGAACAAGTGCCCTAAACCCTCACAGAGACTGAGTCCCCCCGCCAAATAAGGGAGGACTTGCTCCACAGGACCGTCATCCAATCACAAGACAGTGACTATCGAACCGATTGTTGTTCATGCGTACCCCACAGCGTTACCCTCCAAACGCGAAGAAGATTCAAAACCTCTCTAGTTCCTTTTTGGAATAGCTACACCCAAAATCCGTCCTAAAGACACAAAAAAAACAGCCCAAGTCCTAAACCCTACACCCGGAACCTTGACCATCCCTGAACCCTAAACCCTAAACCCTAAAAAATGAACCCTAAACCCTAAACCCTAAACCCTAAAAACTGAACCCTAAACCCTAAACCCTAAACCCTAAAAACTGAACCCTAAACCCTAAACCCTAAACCCTGAAAAGCACCTCGCAAGAAGATCTTACTCTGCATCCGAGCTGCGGCTTTGTATGCAACGGCTTCACCACCCCTGACAGGGCTTAGGCATGAATTAGGATCCTTTGTTTCAGGTTTAGGGTTTAGGGTTTAGGGGTTAGGGTTAGGGTGTAATTAGGGGGTTAGGGTTTAGGGTTTAGGGTTTAGGGTTTAGGGTTTCGGGTTTAGGGTTCCGTATGCGTGGGGATATGAAGGCGGGCCCCAGCGAATTTTCTAGGAAACCTTTCATAGCCCAGCAGGCCAGGGCCATGGGGCGTTTGCTGCACACATGCGGGCTACCCACCTTAAGCCGCCTTGCCGCAAACCCTGTCACCCTAAACCCCTAAACTCCAAGTTCCCAAAGCTTCTTAGCACCCTTCCGACTCACGTTGGCTAAGCCCTAAACCCCCAAAGCCTCCCCTAAACCCTACCCGGCTCTACCCAAAGGCTCCTATGTAGAACTTTTTTGGGGTACTGTAGCAGACGAGCATCCCCTGTAGCCAACCCAAAAAGGAACTACATTGGAGCCTTCAGGTTAGACACTAAATCCTCAAGCGCAGCTGAGGATAGGGCACTGTGATGACCGGATAGAAATCTGGACCTTGGCACGTACACAAGGGGACTGACGACAGAAGGGTTTAGTTTGGGTTTGGGAGTTGGTTGGGTTTAGGGTTTAGGGTTTGGTTTTTAGGGGTGTATGGTTTGCGGTCCTTCTGAAGAGGGAGGACTACGTCAAAGTGACGTAATAGAGACATATAGAGATTGACCTAAACTGCAAGTCCCGTTTTGATACCTTGCACGATGCTGTCCCATACAGCATAGCCGCTGTCCTGAATCTCCCAAACCCTAAATCCTAAATCCGAAACCCTGAGCACTTTATCCTCACCCTGAACAGCCACAAGAAACAAAGGAAACTGGGGGACCGGCTCAAGTAGCGGCCGAAGTTGATGTCAGCCTCAAAGGTAAGGTCGGCAACAAACTTCTCGAGGAAGACCTTCCAACAGCCCCACTTGGCGGTGCATGAGTCAGTAGATACGTCTGAGGGTGGGGGGGGGGGGGGGGGGGGGGGAGGGGGTCAGGGGGAGGGTACAAGTAGGGTAACTTTTGGTATAAACCGTTAGAAGCTGTACCCTGTTTTGAATTGGGGGTTCAAGGCATAGGTACTTCTCACATCCATTGGCCTTCCTGTGCAAGCTGGTTCAGGATTCAAGCCGTACCTGTCTACAGCCCAACACTCTAAACATGAATCACAATTAGTCTAACCCGAAGGGTCCATGTACTATGTACCTATATAGTTTTTGCTTGGCCCTCGAAGGGATTCCTACATAGAACCTTTAGGGCTCAAGTATATACTATATGGGTACCGGTAACGACTGCTATCCGTTCCTCATTCCTGACTCACCTGCAAGCACTAGAAGCCTAGAAGAGTCCTCCTGAAAACGCTAAACCCTAAACCCTAAACCCTAAACCCTAAACCCTAAACCCTAAACCTTAAACCCTAAGGGTTTTGGGGTTCAGGGTTTGGGGCTTTAGCTTTAGCGCTTGCACCCTACATCGAAAACCCTGACCCCTAAACTCTGTATGCTTCGGAGGAGGGAGCCCGAAGCGCTAAACCCTAAACCCTGCACCCCATATAACCCTAAACCCTAAACCCTGAACCCTAAACCCTAAGCCTGGTAGGAGGTGTCGTTGGACGCGAAGTCGTGATCCCAGGTCCCAGCAGAACTGCGCAAGTCTTGGAGCTTGCTGTAGTACCTGCTGGGCTTCTTCTGTTTTGTTTATATGGGTTTGAGGGTTCTTGGGATTAGGGTTCTAGGGTTTTAGGGTTCTAGAGTTTTAGGGGGGGGGGGGGTTCTAGGGTTTTAGGGTTCTAGGGTTTTAGGGTTCTAGGGTCGAGGTCTATGGTTCTAGGGATGAGGGGTTTGTAGGCTTTAGGCCTTAAGCCATAGTACCTGCTGGGCGTCTGGGCTTCTTGGTTTGAGGATTTGAGGTCTGGGCCCTAGGCTGCAGTAGCTTGCTGGCCGTCTGGTTTTCCTGGCAGGGATACCCTGTCCACTCTTGCGGCTCAAGGCTTGCGGTCGCCACGCATGTGACGGAACTTCCGCTTCAGGTCTGTGGAAGGAGCGGGCCGGGAACTGGGGGAAGCTCTTGTGCTGCCTTGCTGAACTGCAAAGCCCAGAACCCAAACAGAAATGCGTGGTACAGAGGCCCATTCGGCTTCAGGGTTCAGGGTTCACCCTGAACCCTGTGGCCTATGAACTCCGACCCCGAACAAGACTTGGAATCCTATGTCCCTCTTTCAGGTTGTAAAACCCTTCCTAAGAAACTGCACGGGGGGGGGGGGGGGGGGTAGAACCCAGATTCGGGGGGTGGGGGGGGTGTAGAACCCAGATTCCTCACCCCTACCCTAAACCCTAAACCCTAAACCCTAAACCCTAAACCCTAAAACCTAAATCCTAAACCCTAAACCCTAAACCCTAAACCCTAAACCCTAAACCCTGAACCCCTCAATCCCGTGTATCCTAACATCGCCTACAGCCAGGCATGCAGAGGGGGCCTCTCGGCCACCGACTGCGGCGCGAACGCCTCCGAGCCCGCAAATAAATTTTGGGCGTTTAGAGCTTTCAGCTTTTGGACCTTGGGGAACCCTGTGTCCGAATACCCTAAACTACCCAAATTTTTGTACACTTTCTTATAAACTTCTGAATCAGACGTCTGCTCTTTAAGGAGTTTTGGAACTGGGCACCTAAGACCGCCTTAGGCTACTTTGTTAAAGGAATTTGCGGCGGGGGGATTCGGTCTCTTACATCCCAGGGTGCCGATGACTACGTTCTCCAAAACTGGAAAAAACCCTTAACCCTAAATTTTATGAACTCAAGCATGCCTACAATGTTCAGCTGGGAACCAGCGACTGCCAGGGGCTCAACCTCTTAACCTCCCAAGCCTCTCAATCTCCAATGGATTCAGCCCGCAACCCCTTTTATGTGCTTCTTACTCCTTGATGAACTTACTTTGCAGATGCAAAAGGTACCGCAAAACCTCAACCCTAAACCCTAAACCCTAAACCCTAAACCCAGAACATGGAGGGCCCCGGCACAGCAAATGGCGAGATAAAAGGCATACCGCTTCATCGTCCATCAGCGCTCGTCGGTGGATGCAGCCCTCTACCTCCAGTTACCTGCTTCCTTCGGGTGAATGGGTTTAGGGTTTAGGGCTTAGGGCTTAGGGCTTAGGGTTTAGGGTTTAGGGTGTTACCTGGTTCCTTTGGGTGAATGGGTTTAGGGCTTCTCTGTTTTAGGGGCTTAGGGGTTGGAATTCGACTCAAGGGCTTATAACTATACAACCAGCTGCCACATTCTTTAGGGTATGGGGGTTGCGGTTCTTGATTGGCCCTATACCTCCAGGTACCTGATTCTTGAGGGGGTTAGGTCTGAGGCATTGGGATGTCAGGTTTAAGTTCTCGGGATTCGGGCCTTAGAGCTCTTGCCCGGCCTTAATGCGATTACATATTCCGTTGCTTCACTATTGGGCTCTGACTAATTAGTTATGATTCGGGCGGTTTGTGCTCTAGGGGTAGGGGTTCAGGGACTGAAGCCTAGGCTTGGGTTTAGGGTTTAGGGTTTGGGGTTTAGGGTTTGGGGTTTAGGGTTTTGGGTTTGTGGTTTAGGGTTAACGATTTGTGATGCTAATTAGGGTTTTTGCAGAGCTTACTTCTTTGAGGCTTCTTGTTCAGTCATCTGCTCTGTGCCGACATGGCTCGAGGTCGGCTGGGCTTGCTACAAGAAATCGAGAGTCGGCAAAACGTGTTGCACACTAACTAATTCGGATGGCGCTTGAAACCCTCTGAAAAAACACACGCAAACACAATCCCAACAAGGGAAAAAAATCCCGAGGCCCTGCCTAGCTACGCTCGTGGAACGAACATGCTGGCAAGCCCGTCTAGCAGGCAAGCCGCAAGTGGCTGTTCATGACATGGTGCTAAAGATCACACGCGCACGAAACATCTGCACAGCGCCGATTCAAGTTTTCGACACTACGAGCAGCACAAGAGCTGTAGAGCTGGAAAATCTTGCCCCGCTTGTCTCTCGAATTCCAGGCAGCGCCACGATCTTCATGGAAGCTCCGGATGTCATAATGCGTGCATCTCTCTCTACCGCTGCTTGAAGCTTGGCAATCTCAGCAGCCTTCTTAAACTCTCGAGTTTAAGAATGGGGTTTGTTTGGGATATCTTGAGTGTACTCAAAACATGCCTTCGGCCGGAACAACTAACTTAGGGTTATAGTAGGGTTTAGGTTTTAGGGGTTTTGTGCTTTCAGTATTTAGGGCTTGTTTGGTGTCGAGGTGTGGGCTTTGGCTGTGGTGCTTCCCCAAACCCTAGCCTTTTTTGAACCCTAAACCCTAAACCCTAAACCCGAAACCCGAAACCCTGAACCCGAACCCTAAACCCTAAACCCTAAACGATCCGGCCTCTGCAAAGTCTCGACTTACTCCTCAGGGCGGCGCTTTGTCCGCAGCGACCTCGTCCTTGCCGGCCTCGGCTTCGCCCAGCTCACCTGAGTGCAGGGTTTAGGGTTTAGGGTTTAGGGTTTAGGGTTTAGGGTTGAGGGTTGAGGGTTGAGGGTTGAGGGCTGAGGGGTTTAGGGGTTCGGGTTCAGGGTGGCTTAGGGCTTGCTTGCTTGCAACGAGCATTTCGCGCAGAGTCAACTTAAGCCTGCAAGCTCACGACAAAACGGGCAACTACAGCCAGTAACCTCAAAGCATCGGACACTCGGCCAACACCCATAGCTAGAACTCCAGATGGCCCTCACAGCTCCGCAAGAGAAAAGAAGAAAGATCGAGTAAGAGAAAGAGAGAGAGAGAGAGAGAGTGAGAAACAATGAAAAAAAGTGAAAAAACTAAAATGACAACAACAGACCTGTCCCCTCTGGTGAGAGGAGGAAAGGGATTGAGAGAGAAGCCCACAACTAAGGGGCATACCTTGCGTTTACTATCCCTATGTATCCTAACTAGCCCCAAAACAGCAACTACGTGGTTCTCTAAATTAGGATCACATTTGGGTACCTCAAATATTCGGGGCTGTAGCAAAGCAGGGATCCCAAAAAGGGACCATCATTCGAGAACTCACCAAAATATCCCTGGTTGTCCAGTATCCTAGGGGAACTAAAGGTTAACCTTTGGGATTTTTTAGGGGTTACCCCGAAAGAATAGTTGGGGTATCTACTGTACTACTAAGTAACCCTAGATTCCCTTATCCCTCCCTAGACCCAAGAGTAACCTAGGAATAATAAAAATATATCCAAACCCTGAAAAAGGCAATGAGGGCCTACTCTGGGTGCTAGTAGCCCTAAACCCTAAACTCTAAACCCTAAACCCTAAACCTAAACCCTAAACCCTAAACCCAAAACCCTAAACTTTGCCATAAACCCTGAACATGTGATCAGCTCAGACTAGCGACCCTCAGGTGGAGCGCTCGCCGCCTCAGGCGAGGCTGGCCGAGAAGGATCCTTCAATCTCAGGGTTCAGGGTTATAGGGTGTAGGGTTTAGGGTTTAGGGCTAGGGTTTAGGGTTTGGGGTTCAGGGTTTAGGGTTTAGGGTTTAGGGTTTAGGGTTTGGGATTTAGGGGTTTAGGGTTTAGGGTTCAGGGTGTACGGCTAGGGTTTGTTTTTTTAAAGGCACAGGGTTCCGAAGTCGAAAGGCAAACAGGAAACCTCAAACCCTCAGCCTCTGTTACGCCGAGCTAGGGTTTTGATTTTAACCCCTTAACTCGGGATGCTCCTTCTGCTAACAGTCCTTAGTAGGGATTATGATAGGGGTACTATAACCCTAAACCCTAAACGCTAAACCCCCAACCCTGGTAAGGACTCTTAGTACAAGGGGGAGCATCTCAAGTTCAACCCCTTATCCTAAACTCCTCCTTCAGCCCTGACCCTCGCACCCTAAAACCCGAACTCGGCATCCAGCACCCGAAGCCCGAAAACCCCTGAAACTGAACCCCAAACCCCAAACCCTAAACCCTAAACCCCAAACCCCAAACCCATAACCCTAAACTCTGAGCCCTAACCCTAAACCCTAAACCCTAAACCCTAAACCCTAAACCCTAAACCCTAAACCCTAAACCCTAAACCCTAAACCCTAAACCCTAAACCCTAAACCCTAAACCCTAAACCCTACCCCCTGGATGTCCTCATCCGGCTCTTCTTCGTCGTCGTCGCCCTCTTTCGCCGTCAGTGCCTCCCGGATGGCCTTGCAGCAGCATAGGTCGCCAGAGCCCTAAGCCCCTTAGCAAACCCTAGAACCTGCAACCGAGGGCTTTGGGGTTGTAACTCCCTAAACCCTAAACCCTAAACCCTAAACCCTAAACCCTAAACCCTAAACCCTAAGCCCCGAAAATCTGACTTTCAGTTTGTTTGCGGGTCTTTGGGGGACTGAGAGTCGATGTCAGTACCTCTCCATCGAGAACTGTCGTGAACGTTGGGTAGCAGCCTACACATGTGTAAGGGGGTTCAGGGTTCAGGGGCGTTTAGGGTTAGGGTTTGGGGTTTAGGGTTTAGGGTTCAGGGTTTAGGGTTTAGGGTCTAGGGTTTAGGGTTTAAGGGTTTAGGGAGTTTCATGAGGGACTACGGCGGTTTGGGCCTGGTGTATAGGCGGTTTGGAGTTTTGGGGTTGCAGCTTTGGGCTCAGGGTCCATGACTGTCGGTAGCGATGTCTCAGTTGGAACTGTAGGGTCTTGTGGGCCGACCTGGGACCCTCTCTACCTACAGTTTTCTGGGTTATACCTACTAATTAAGGGCAGTTACTTCTAAACTGTACGTAAACAGGGTCTCAGGAAGGGCCCAGGGCTTAGGGTTTGGGTCTGAGCTTAGTCGGAGCCTCCACGATCTTCGTGTGCCCGCAGTCGGCGGCCAACGACATGGGCGTGTAGCCGAAAATGTCCTGACAACCCTAAACCCCAAACCCAAAACCCTAGCCCCTAAACCCTAAACCCGAAACCCCATGCTGTGCCGAATAACGCGACATCCCAAGCCTTGATGGCCGATGTGCAATGTTGTTCTTAGTCTTTGCGTGCTACGGTCTAAGGAGGGCGTCTATAGTAACTAGGAAAGTCTAGACCTGAACCCTAAACCCTAAACCCTAAACCCGAAACCCTAAACCCTAAACCCTAAACCCTAAACCCTAAACCCTAATCTCATCAACCGAGCTTCCTCTGCTTGTATGTGCCGTCTTCGAAATCTCTCATGCCTTGGCTGCCGAATCGCAAGGTTTGCAGCTTGGAATCTTCCCCCTCAACCTAAACAAGTCCTTAGTAGGGTTTATGGGTTACGTCTTAGGACTTTAGGGCTATAGCCGACTATAGCATACTCAGCAAGGCACGCGGCTAATATATAGGGGTGGGAATAATTCCGAAAAACACTCCCATGTGCTTTAATAACCCCCAAAACCCTGTTCTAATTGCTAAGGCTCCTACAATACGCAGCTCTACTGTCACATAAAGCACTTAAGCTCATTGCATGTCCCCCACTTTCCGTATAGAAGAGCGGCGCTAAGAGCAGTCTCGCCGTGGGCTCGTCACCCCAGCAGGCGATGTAGTGCAGGGCATTGCGGCCCTCAAGGTCCTCGAAACATTGGCTTCCGAGTTCGTGTTAGTTACTTATACTCCGAGTTTAGGTTTCTGGAAAAATTTGGGATGTGGGGGTTGCTTCGGAGTATGGGCTACTTATAGGGTGGAGTTTGGGTACTTGGATGTGGGTTGATGGGGTTCAGGTTTGGGGCTTGGGATTTAAGGCTGGGGGGTTGAGAGTTTTGAAGAAGGGGCGTTCGGGGTTGGGGGCGTCTTGACGGTGCAAGTTTGCTGTACTACTACTTGCTATAGGGGGATTAATTATTATGTTTCATGCTTTTTTGTGGGGGGATGCAAATAGCACCTAGTGTATGTCCATGCTGCAGGTAGGCCTTCTTGTACACGGCCTGGAAGCACTTGGATTTCAGAAGGATCGTCGCGCACTCCTTAGCCGAAGCACGGCCGTGTTAGACGGGATGAGTCTGAGCCACGAGTGGTACTTGGAGGTTGATGTGTACCATGAAACCCTAAACCCTAAACCCTAAACCCTAAACCCTAAAACCCTAAAACCCTAAACCCGTTTGAAAGAAGACTAGTGCACGAATGGTCGGAATCGTCGGAACAGGCACCATCAGGTCACCTCAAAGAAAGGAACCCTGAGAGTCCATGTCCCAGTATGGTATATAGCTGGGCCCCACAGCTACTACTTAGTTGTCCAGTACCTAGGGGTTTTAAAGGTTAACCTTTGGGATTATAAAGGTTAAAGGTTACCTACCCTACTACTAAGACTATATGCGAAACCCCTCTGAAGCCATGTATATATACATATATACATATAGGTGCATGGACCCTTCTCTAAATTATGGTTCCATTTTGGGCGCCCTGAATACTAGGGGCCGCCTTGTGATGGTGACCCCAAAAGGGACCATAATTTAGAGAAATGACCATTGGAGCCTTAGGGGAATAAGGGCACGACAGGGCGTCCTAGCCTGAATTCAGGCCCCATCTCTGCCTGAAATGCTGAGACAGAGACTCTACATGGCAGGCCTGATGTCATCCTAAACCCTAAGCCCGAAACCCTAAACCCTAGACCTACACCCCAAACCCAACACCCAGCCCCCAAACCCCTGAACCCGCAACTCCCTAGCCTACAACTTTTCCTCCATGGAAATCGCGACAGCCGAGCTGCGCGTTGTCTGGCAGTGCACCTCAGACATGGAAGGTCAATCAGGGTTGAGGGTTTAAGTCTTGCTAGGAGCACGCAAAGGCTGAGTTTCTAGGAGGAAAAGGATCACTTTTGGGTTTTCAAGGGGCTTAGCACCTCAGCTTTTCTATCTTCTTTTGGTGTTCAGGCTCATATGTTTTTTTCAATTTGCGGTGGTTGTCTATTGGGCTGCCCTGCTGCGGCGTCCATGTCATGTTCTATGAGAAGTATCGCCATTCAGAATTCATTGACCCAGCATCCGTTGTATCATGGTTCATGCGGAATCACAGCGTCTCGGGGGGTTGGGGAACGCTTTCGGATGTAGGTCAGTTTGGGTGTTTTGCTTTCAATGCTGTAGGCTTCAGTACCACACAACAGTCAGAGAGGCCACATCGCAGCTTTTTTTTCTTAAATTGCTGTTCAGCGCACTTAGGGGCTGTTGGGGGTGTGGTCTGGCCTGCTCCCGCATTGAGGGTATTGTTTGCACACGTTGGGGGTTTAGGGTATATTTAAAGGCTTTTCATGTACCCCAAAACCGTGCCCATGGCCCGAAAACCCGCATCCTTCGAATAAACCTCCCAGCCCAAAACCTGAGGGTTTAGGGTTGAGGGTTGAGGGTTTAGGGATACCCTAGAACCCATGGATCCATCATCCCAGGTGCGCGGTGTGCAGTGCAGTCTGCCCGGCGCGGTCGCGGGCATTGCAGCGGGTGAACTCCTGAATTTCGGATCTTCCCCCTTACTCGGAGGTTCGGGGTTTAGGGTTTAGGATTTAGGGTTTAGGGTTTACGGGTACTTATTAGCCAGTTCTAACTGTACTTGTAACTCTACTTCTAACCATATTCGGGCACCTAAGGGGCTTATAAGTGGGTAATAAGTACAGTTATAATTTGCAAATAAATAGCCTGAACCTCCAAAACAGTCCTTCATAGGTTTTATAGTACCCCCGATCACAGTCCCTCTTAAGGACTGTTAGAAGTATAAGGGGAACATCCCAAGCCTGAAAGGGTTCTGGGTCTGGGTTGACCCATGAAAGCCTAATGACCTTAACCTTTAGGGCTTAGGGTTTAGGGATCAGGGCCACATTTGGTTTCACACATGGCAAAACACCAACTCAACGATGAGACCATAATAAGCCCGAACAAAAAACCCACGATCCTTCCCAAGCTGAAATCAACCCCAACCCTTCACATGCCGGCAATCCCTGCAATCTTGTTCCTTGACCCTAGGCAGAAGTCTCTGGACCTTGTGCACCCCTTGTTTCAGCCAAAACAGCCGTAAACACCCCACCCAGGGCCAGAATTTAGGAATTTCCTCAACCCAAAATCGCCTAAACCCCGTAAAACCTGAACCCCAGCCCTATCCTTCCAGGGACCTAATTCTGGCGTCCTTTTTGGGTTCTAGGAACCTGAATACTTGGCCCCTGGAAGGGAAGGGACCTGTCGGAACAACTACTCGTCATGTTCCCTTATGGTCCCTCTACTACTATACAGTCATAACCCCTCCCAAAACCATATTCTAATTATCAAGGCCCCTAAACCCTAAACCCTAAACCCGAAACCCCAAAGGCCCCTAAATCAGAAGCATGGCCTCCTTCACCAGCAACTCCTCCACCACGCTGATCTCGCAGCGGCGCACTGCGCGCTGGAGGAGGCTGCAGCCTCCCGGCCTGACGAGCTTAGGGTTTAGGGTTTAGGGTTTAGGGTTTAGGGTTTAGGGTTGGAGGTTCATGGGTACTTATAACCCCAATCCCTATACCTATATAGTATATACTTGGGCCCTAAAGCTACTATAGGGAGCCTGTTTAAGGCCCAAGGATATACTATATAGGTACATGGACCCTTAGGGAATCATAACTGTACTTATAAGCCCCGTAAGTCCCCTAAGTAGGTTTTAAGGGCACTTATAACCCAATTATAACTGTACTTATTAGCCCCTAAGTAGGTTACAAGGTGACTGAGCATAACCCCAAAGAAAAATGTACTTATAACCCCAAGTGTAAAGTGTACTGACTCAGCCACTAAGTAGCTGTACTTATAAGCCCCGTAAGTCCCGTAAGTAGGTTCTAAGTAGACTTATAATTGGGGTTATAAGTACCCATGAACCTCCAAGAGGGTCCAGTTGAGGAGGGCAGGGGGGGGGGGGTTGGGTTTGGGTTTGGGGTTTAGGGTTTGGGTTTTGGGGTTTTGGGGTTTAGGGTTTGGGGTTTAGGGTTTGTGAAGATCATGGAGATTCGATTGAAAATTGCCGCTGGGTCCGAGAATTTCAGAGCTGCAAGACGATGCCGCTTGAAGCTGACGCGGCAGCAGCAGAGGAACGCTTGGGATAGGTCATCATCGCAGCAGCGACGGCAGCATTGGCACAAGAATTCCCCAATAGAAGTTCTAGAAATGCTCATAATGTACATCAACCAAGCTAACCCTTAACCCTAAACCCTAACACCTACAGGGTGGGGCCCCCTTACTATACTAACTGTAGTTAAGGGACTTATAACCTAACTTAGGGTCCTTATAACCCAATTTAGGGCCCTTATAGCTCTACTTATAACTAGGGGGCCCCACCCTGTAAACCCGGCCATGATGCAAAGAGCAGTAAGTGCCCATCCGAGCAGCTTCAGTTTCACGTCGAGGTCGTCCTCCTCTGCTCCTTCCTCTTTAGGGCTTAGGTGCCTTAAACTAAATGAGGATACTGCAGGAGCCTAGCCCCCCCCCATTCCCCGGCCTCCTAAATACGCGGTTCTAGTCCTTCGGAAGTGTTCATGTACATCCCCCCCCAGGCAGCCATAAGAAAGGACCTCGCAACTCTCACTGGTCCTTCTTCATGAACTTCCCCAGGCGGAATGGCTTGTGCACTACTGTCCTTGGCGGTCTATCTACAACCCCCAAAGCCCCGAGCACACAGCTGCTGCAGCCAAATAGAAAAACAATCCCAAGCTCCAGTGCTCCCCAACAAGGTTTATAGGGTATAGGGGTTAGGATTTAGGTTGCCCAGTAAAAGAGGTGCCCAGGTTTGCTTAAAGGGCTTAGAAGGGGGCCTAAACCCCACCCCCCCCCCACCCCCCCCCCCCCCCCCCCAAAAAAAAAAAAAAAAACAGGAATAAGGGTACTACGTATATTCTGGGCATCCTAGGCTAAACCTGTGCTGCTACTAATGAATTTGCAAAAAAAGCGTCCAAAACTCTAAACCCTAAACCCTGGATGTTAAGAGCATGGGTTGGCTTTCTTTTTGCTTGCACCTTCGGCAACTTAGCCTTGAAGTTCCTTCGCAGCGATCCACAAAAATGTTGGGGTTTCCGGTTTGGGGATATCACTTGGGATGTTCCCCTGTATACTAACAGTCCTGACTAGGGATTAGCACCCCGCGCCCTAGTATAATCCCTACTAAGGACTGTTTAGTATAAGGGCGAACATCCCAAGATATCACAAACCCCTAAGCCCTCAACCCTGAACGACTCTGGGCTCCTTGAGTTGCGACGTGCGGAGCTTCGGGCCTCTACCAGACTACTGGACTCGTTTCCTTGCTGACCATCCATGTAGGTTTAGGGTTTAGGCTTCCCTTTTTTGGGGCACTTGAGTTCATGGCAAGATGAGCATAGAGCCTAGAACCTGACAGTCAACCTGAGAGCTCCAAATCCAAAGCCTATCAGGAGTAAACTGAGCAAACCAGCCCCTTCCTTTCCTGCTCAGAGCCTGGGCACATTTGCAAGCCGTCCTCGCCGGCTTCTTCCACAATCTCTTGCAGATCTGGGGTGTTCAGCGGCTGCATCGCATTCTCCTTCCATTCCGTCAAGTGATCACACTGGAGCTTGCTGAAGTACTTTGGGGCCGAACCTGCAACCCGTCCACCGTCGGGGCCGTCTGATAACAGGGCCGTCAAAAACATGCCATCAACACTTGGTGAACTGGCCATAAGATGATATAGTTGAGTCGGGGAGGGGAGGGGGTGCTTTGGGGCACTGGGTGGGGTGTCGGCTTCCAAGGCTTCGACAACTGCCAAACCACACGGAAACCTGAGACCTCTGTCTGCCTTGGGCAGCCAGTGCCAAAGGTTTTTTGAAGGGTCAGTTTGGGGTTTAGGGTGGCTGGCGGCTCTTAAGGTTTAGGGGGAGCGTGTAATTCTATCAGGCTCAGCCCGACGCGTGTCCTTCTGCGTCATGTAGCCTGGAACGGCGTGCGACTTGGGATTTGGGGTCGGGTATAATACCAAAATCTGTTCACCAAAACCCAAAACCCTCTTCATGGCAGACTAAGTCGTTTGCTGTCTGGACAGTGCGTTCGGTTCAGGGGTTTAGCTTCGGTACACAAATGAGATTGCAGCTGGGGAGGCGGTTCTTGAACATGTGGGCGTGATTTTGCACTAGCGTCCCCTCTTTGGTAAGCTCCCCCAAAAAAATGTTGGAAACTAGCCGCATCTGGTGGCAATCAGCACAAGATTGCCGACAGGACAGTCATCTGCGCCCCAAACCCTAAACCTAAAGCCGTAAGAACTAAGGAGCGATACCAGAGAAGGAAGCTAAGGGCCTGAGACAAGCGAAGCATTGAACATGTGGGAGCTCTTCCAAAATTATGGACCATTCCTGGATACCCTCAATGTAAGTGTCCGCTGTCCGCTTTCTGAATAGGTACCAACAACAGGACCCTGTAGACCGAAGCCCTAAGAAATGTCAACAAACATATCTGTATATATATATATATATACACACATACGTATTGTGTATATGATCTGTCCATGTACATATGGATATATGTGCTTGACGATACTATGCTTGTTCAGCTGTTCATATAATCTCCATATATCCCAAAACCCAGACCCGAAATGCTGGGCGCCCGGGCGCTGGGCGATGAACTTGCCCTGGAAGAGGATGATCTGCTCTTCCGGGGGTATGTCGAACCTTCAGGGTTTAGGGTTTAGGGTTTAGGGTTTAGGGTTTAGGGTTTAGGGTAGCCATCAGCAGGATTTTGATTTCTGAGCCAGAGGTAGAGCTCCTTCTATCGCATCAGGGCTAAATTTGGGAGCCCCATAAAAAACTCAACCAACATGGGCTTTTACAGGGTAGTACAAGGAGAAAGGCGCACACAAACTGAGTCCAAATCAAGAGTAACCTAGGATACAACAGGGTGGGGCATTTTTTTTGAAAGGGTTTTGTAAGGGAATTTAACCCCTGCGAATAAGGGTACTACTGGGCATCCTGGCAATTATCCTCCTGACTTGAGGGGTACGTGGCTGCCCGGTGAACCGACGAGGTTTCCTAAGGAACCTAGGCAGACAAAGTGTGCCCTGCCCTGCTCAATACACTTAAAGGAACAGGGGACTTAGTACGTAGGCACAGAGTTTAAAGTACCCTAAACCCGAACTTTGTAACCTACATTAATAACTAAGTACTACAGTTCGGCTCGATCCAAGTAACCGGCAACCAAAGGGAATCGCGGAAAAGAAGATATCACTGAAGATGCGAAGCCTAAACTTAAATTCCTGAACCCTGAGCCCTAAACCCCAAACCCCCAACCCTAAACCCTGAACCCTAAACCCTAATCCCTAAACCCTAAACCCTAAACCCTAAACCCTAAACCTTTTTTCATCCTGAGCCCCCCCAAGTCGAGCCCTACCAATTAACTGCAGTACGGGGTCTACGCATTCTGCGCGGGTTTAGGGTTTAGGGTTTAGGGTTTGGGGTTTGGGGGTTTGGGGTTTGGGGTTTAGGGTTTGGGGGTTTAGGGGTTTGGGGGCTTGGGGGTTTGGGGGTTTGGGGGTTTGGGGGTTTGGGGGTTTGGGGGTTTGGGGGTTTGGGGGTTTGGGGTTTGGGGGTTTGGGGGCTTGATACGAGGTAGGGTCTTGCCTAATTACTAGTATCCCCAAAAGGACACCAAGTAATACGCCTCACCAATACGTGGAACGAACCCTGAAAGCACTCACCAAAACCTTCAATATGTACCCTGCTTCATATGCGGGTTTCCGGGATTAAGGTTACCTTGTTGCGGTCCTGATTGTTATTTGGAGATCTATATTAGGGGGTCCTCCATTTTCGTAAACCCCCATAGGCCACTTGCCGCTGGGGCGGGGACTCCATCTCGACCCGCTCCTGTGGGGAAGCTGCGAGGGCTCTTTTACCTAAACCGAAAACCCTACCTAAGACCCTAGTTGTATGGGATTATACCTACCAATTCAGGGTATTGACTACTAAAGTGTAGGTAAACGGAGTCCCTGGTAAACCTGTACCTATGTAAGGGTTGTTGTTTATCCGAGGGGAGCTGTCCTTATTAATAAAGACTAC
Source organism: Symbiodinium natans (assembly GCA_905221605.1). NCBI lineage: Eukaryota > Dinophyceae > Suessiales > Symbiodiniaceae > Symbiodinium > Symbiodinium natans. The sequence continues at coordinate 224,519 of CAJNDS010002291.1, forward strand.
GAGATCATCCCAATGGAAGGCTATAGACTAGAGCAAAAACCGGAATGCCTAAACATACCCTACACCCCAAAAAAGCCTAAACTTAAACCCTGCCCCGCTTCGCCACGCACAGCTTGCCGCCAGGCTTGCACACTGTGTCAGTCTGAATGCTAGGGAAACATCCGAATCAAGGGCAACCGCAACTTGATTATATTCCCCTTCGCGCTTGGCATTTGCCACTCATGCACCTTGCAGGGTTTTGAGGCCATCCAAAATTACTTTAGGACAATCAAATCTACTGTCAATAGGCGGGGGTTTAGACAACCCTCTTGTACCGTCCTCTGACATCTGGCCCCTTCGCTTAGTCTACTGCCCGACATTGCTATGTTACCCCTCGCAAAAACTTGGAGGAGTTCGTTCATAAGATAACAAATGAGCGTATTATTAACGAAATGAACTCCTTCTAAACGAGAACTCATAATATAATACGTGCGTGTACGCAACAAGAAAACGCACAAAGGATTTCATTGCTTTCATGGTTTTTATTGTGTATTTCTTTCATTTTCCATTATAAAATTCTTTAATTAGGAACGTAACAACTGAATCTCTAGGGAATACTAATAACTAATTTAATGCACTAAAAGTGAACAAAGATAAAAAGAAGTGAAACGAAGAAAAATATGTAATTTTGTTTTTTTCTATTCTTATTCGTTCATGCTACTTTCATGCTGGTACGTAATGAAGGAGATAAAGGATTCCAGGAAAAGGGCGTCCTTGTGGTCCAACATGTGAATCATGGAATTACCACTCTCTTTATTATAGAAAACCAGAGAATACAATGAACGCATGACATCCAAATACTGGAATTCTTTGCGAAGAGAACTCAACTACTGAATCTCAAGGACAAGTGATCTCTTCACTCACGATAACTCCGTTTAATAGGCTTGTTAATGAAGGTTGCGACCATGTGCTCACGAATTCCATTACAAATTAACTCCTTTCGTATTCACTTCATTTAATTCATTTGTTTCACTTCTTTCTACCTTCGTTCCCTTGTGCATGAAGCCTGAAGATGAAAACTCCTTGGAAAAGCATGAAGGTTATAATGACTTCCTCACCCTCAATATCCTATTCTCTGGGCTTTTAAGGAAGTCTCAAGATGGAATAGGTGCGTGAGGAAAGGGCCCTATCATCCAGAACTTGTCCTAAAGGTAAATCGCTTACTCATTCATCCAACTATAAGGGAACGGTTACACTGTGAGGAAGATTCCGTGAACACAGCTCTCTTATCTTGGGTTTCAAGGACTTTTGGGTCTTCTGGAGCTACAACCTTCGTCTCTTGGTAATTCCTGTACAAAAGGCTTTCCAGGATTCTTCTTTCCTTAGGACCTCTTATTATAGGATCACCGGGGCTTGAGACTTCGTTCCTGTCGCTAACCTCTGTCATTCTGGATCAAGTGTTACACCCTCATGATAATAAAGTAATACCACCTCCATCATGAAGAGCTCTTTGATAATAAAACGAGTGAAACGACGGAGTGAATGAACAGCGTGAGTGAACAAAGGACCTGACCATAGAACCTCCAATCCTCCAAGCCTTCACCCCAAAGCCTGTCCTTCACCTGGCTCACCTTCACCGTCTTCTTCATCTTGACCTTGATCTTCACCCTGACCATTGTCTTGCCGAGCTTTCCAGGGCGGACGGGTTCCCTGCCTCAACCCTAAACCCGAAACCCTAAACCGTGAACCCTAAACCCTAAATCCTAAACCCTAAACCCTGAACCGTGAACCCCAAGCAGCTCCTTTGGTGTTGGTGATCGAGCACGCAGGTTCTAGTCCAGATTGGCTCTAAGGGGGCACTACACAAGCCGGGCCCTGGAGCAACTAGATTCAAGAGCAACCTAGGAAGTAAAAAGGGTAGTTTAGGGTTTAGGGTTTAGGGTTTAGGGTTCAGGGTTTAGGGTTTATAGGGTATAGGTATAGGGTATAGGGTTTAGGGTTTAGGGTTTAGGGGTGCCCTTTTTGGCGTAAAGGGGGCTCAGAAGGGGACCGAAACCCGAACAAGATGGGGAATAAGGGGTCACTCTGCGTACTAGTAAAGCCCCAACTGAGGGTTCCCTGAACTATTTTGGGGTAGTTACATTGCCCCTTCGTATGGGGCCTTGATTCGGGAACCCCTGTGTATACCCCTTCTGTTTACCTAGGCAGCCCATAGGAGGCCCGAAACCCTCAACCCTAAACCCTAAACCCTAAACTCTCTAAACCCCTAAAACCCCTAAAACCCCTAAACCCTAAACCCCTAAGCCCCAAAACCCTAAACCCGAAACCCTAAGTGCAAACACGCCAGCTCCACTCTTCTTCGTGGCTGACATGCTTCCTGGGCTGGTGCCATGGCGACTCAGGCCACCAAGCATAGTGCTGACCCTCCCTACTTGAAAGCTCTTTGAACTTAGTAAGGTTTAGGGTTTAGGGTTTTAGGGTTCAGGTTTCATTATCCTTAAGTCTACGAAGTAGTATCCCCTAGTCCCCTAGAAACCCTATAATCCCCACAACCCAACTTTCTAACCCTACTTACAGCGCCAAAAGGGCCTTCAAGTTGGCCCTAGGAGTCTCCAACCGCAAACGGACCCCTCGAAGGTCCAGCCACCCTCTCATGGGAACAAGTGCCCAAAAACCCTCACCTTGTCAGGGTTTAGGGTTTAGGGTTTAGGGTTTAGGGTTTAGGGTTTAGGGTTTAGGGTCCAGGGTCTAGGGTCTAGGGTTTAGGGTTTAGGGTCCCCACATGGGCGTTTCCGAAATTAAGGGCTTATTATGGTCCTGAGGTAGGCTCTGGAAGGCTTTGGGGTCAACGACAGTTGGACCAGTAGCTCGACTCTACTTTGAGTCCCGATCAAAAAACTCCTCCTTCCTCATGTAATCCCCCAAACATAACTTTGTGAACAAAAGTCTGAACCCTAAACCCTAAACCCTAAACCCTAAACTGCATCTGTGGGGCAGCGTAATTGAGATCATTTCCTCTGGACCTTGGTGAGCTTGCTATCACCGGCGTTTGGCTACTGGCTGGGAAGCTTCAACAAAACCCCTGAGTTTGGGATGTATACTAACAGTCCTTAATGGGGATTTTTGTACCCCCTATTAGAATCCCTATTAAGGACTGTTAGTAGAAGGGGAACATCCCAACCCTAAGCCCCAAACGACGCAACCCTGAGCCCCCCTAAATGAGTTGTGCTCACAGTCTTTAGAGGGTCAGTGCCACAAGGTTTTACACGGGTTTTGGGGTTCAGAGCTAAAGAGGTTTCAGGACTTGGGCAGGAACAAAATAGTGGGTACGTACCCCTAATTGTACCCCAAAGTACTAGAATCCTTCATATAGGAGCCCCCAAAACGGGGTACGCCTTTTTCGGAAACCCCCATTAAGGGGTTCAGAATGTAGGGTGCTTAAGTACGAATCTGAGGAAGCTAAGACCGACGTCCTTGATGGAACGTCGGCCGCGCGCAGGGGTGAATTCTTCGCCTCCATGGATGAAAAGGGCGCCTTTGCATCTTGATGAGCTGCGTGTTGATAGACGATAACCCCTCAACCCTACACCCTAAAACCTAAACCCTAAACCCCCCCAATCTCTAAAGAAGGGAATAAGGGTACTATTCTCAACATCCCATCCTGGCGTATGAGCCTGCGCCCCCCTCTCCACCCAACAAACATCCTTGAAGAAACTTGGGGGGTTTAGGGTTTAGGGTTTAGGGTTTAGGGTTTAGGGTTTAGGGTTTAGGGTTTAGGGTTTAGGGCAAGTGAACCCTCAAAGCCTAGGCACTAGACCCTCAACCCTTAGAGCCCTAAACGCTGGGATTTGTAGGCACCTAGGAAAAACAACATCTGTGGGTTACAGAGGCTTGTAGGGCTTGGGGTCAGCACAGTAGAACTTCAGCACTTCAAACAGCGACTTCAGATCAACCTCAGCAAGTTGGTCCCAAGCTCTTGACATCCGGTCCCCGAACCCAAACTACACCCCAAACAAACTTCGACCCCTAAACACCAACACCCTGAACCCGAAACCAAACAGGTGGCTATCCCCTAAACCCTAAACCCTAAACCCTAAACCCTAAACCCTAAACCCTAAACCCTAAACCCTAACCCCTAAACCCTAAACCCTAAACCCTATCTGGGCCGCCCTGCGATCGCGCGTGGGCGAGGCCGGAGAGGCGGGGGACTTTCGCGCCGCCATGTTTCCCAAGGAGGTCGGGAGTCTGTGTGTTGGGGTTCAGGGTTTAGGGTTTAGGGTTTCGGGTTTAGGGCGCCACTTGGAGGCCTACAAGAGGTTAAGGGTGTAGGGTGTAGGGTTTAGGGCTTGGGGTCTAGGGTTTAGGGTTTAGGGTGTCGGGGTGGGGGTTTCGGGTTTCAGGTCCATGGCTTGGATGGCCATGAGGGCCACATATGCCAGAGAAGTTGACAAGTTACTATTTGAGGATTTCCGAAAGGGGGGGGGGGGGGGGGCACCCTTTTCTGGGTGTCCGAAATGAGGGGCGTCAATTTATATCTGGGGTATAAATTGGCGGGGGTGTTGCCCACGATTCATAAATGCGATGTAGGGCGGTCCTGACACCGATCCTCTTCAACATGGGGGCTGGAGAGTCCTGCTTGCAAGCGCTCGAGCTGCTTCCTTGTGAAAAGGATTGTGTCTGATGGCTGGCTGATGTTGGGCTCGGGTTTCAGCTTGAGCCATGGTTGCCCCCTCATGTCGGCTCGCACTTCAGCGTACATGTCTCTTACATGTTGTCGTATGGTAGCCTGTGGCATCAGGCTGTGCAAGCACCGACACGGCCCCAACAAAAACCTGAGTGAGCGTGGCTCAAAAAGATTCAGGACTGCTTCCAGCTGAACTGAAGGCTTAGTAGTCTCTGACCCTAAACCCTGAACCCTAAAACCCTGAACAATCCCTTCGTCGTCCCTTGATCCCCCTGGCATCATTCGTTTCTTCTCCCCCCTTTGTCCTGTCGCAAGACAACGCGTCGACTGTACGGTCTGGCCTCGGGCGACTGCACAGCCTCTGGCATACTGGGTTCCACCGAATAGGGCTTGACAAAAAAAACTCTTCTGCTAGTGGTTTTAAAAACTCTGTTCTGTTCTGTTTTTTGGAACCCTCTTCTGCTAGGGGTTATCCCTCTTCTGCGCTGCTGTTGATGTTGCCATGGTTTCTGGGGTTTAGGGGTTAGGTCTTCGGGTCAGGCTTCGGGGCAATGGGCTATAGGTAAAAATGGACTTTGCTCAAGAGGCCCACAGGTTGTCGCATTGAGCTTTCTGATCACATTATCCTCCCGTTTTCGGCATACCGCCCTAAACACTCAACCCTAAACCCTGAGCCGCCCTGAGTAGCGCGCATTCCGAACCCAGGATGCTGTAGGAGGGGTTTCCCCCGCCCAGATCCCCTTTGGGGATCTGGGCGGGTGCCTAACGAAGCTACTGTATGCGGCCGAACTTCTCACACTCTTGGGGCTTAGGGTGGGGTTCAGGGCTGAGGGTTTGTGGCTTCTGGTTTTCAAGTTCGAGGGCCATGACTGGGTCGGGTTGCTCCTGAAAGGCCTTGAGTCTTGGGGTAGTTACATGGTCCCTTCTGCTGGGCTCTTAAACGGGACTCCCTATATACCTTTATATATCCTATAAAACCCACGGGCCCATACTTTAGAACGAGGGCATATTAAGGCCCATGAAAGTACCCTTACCCTTAGAGTTTGGGGTTGAGGGTATGGGTTAGGGTTTAGGGTTTAGGGTTTAGGGCTGAGGGTTTAGGACTCTCCTTCGGAGAGAAACGCTGGTCACCGCACGTACTCAGGCAGTTTCATGCCGCACCTCCTCCCCTAAGGGCGGATCATTCTAGGGTTTGGGGGTTAGGCTTTATGGCTTCTGGTCTTCCGGGCCCTGCAACCCCTCGAGGTCTTTCGACCATTCATTGCATGAATTTAGCTATGCAAGCATAGGCAATTCTGAGAAACCATTTCTATGTAACTCTCTCTCTCTCTATATATATATATATGCACATATATATATATGTGCTACTATGTGATTCTACAATGAGATGTAATTGTGTGTACTTAGAGGTCTCTGTAGTTGTATGTACATACCTATATAGCTGTATAAGTGCGTTTGTAGTAAATGGTTGGACAATAGGATGAGAGACCGAGAGTGGAAGTGTTTTTGCAGGCGTCCACGCTCTGAAGAAGAGCTAAGTAATTGGCTTGCCGTGACACCCTAAACTATATATGGCTTAGGGTTTCACGGTGTGGGGTTTGGGCTTATGATGGCATATTCCTAGGGAAGGGGATTGGGTATCTGTTTTCGCCATTTCAGACCCTTGAGAAAAATGTGTGACGGCCTCAACATTCAACTAGAGCTTTCATGTGTGACATGCGGATCTTCTGAAGAAGGGTTCATTTAGGGAATTTGAGTCTTCTGAATGGGGTTCAGTTAGGGACTTAGGATGCAGAAGCGGGTGCTCAAGCGTTCGGGATGCATTTGTGGTTTAAGATTCAGGTTCTAGTCAGGAGGCAGCAGGCACTAAAACGTCCTGATAGACCATTATCACACCACTGCACACCCGCAACACTGACGCCATGTCTTTCTTCACTCTTGCCGCGGGCTTCTCGTTCTAAACCCTATATAATGCCTATATAGACACCCTGCATAGGTCATTATGAGTTCCTTCTGGGATACAGTAGCAATTGTCTGGCCAGTCAAAAACTGAGAACGATAGGCAATCCAAGAACTGCACTTAAGGACCCAGATCCTAGGTATTTCAGCCTTGATGGGCATGACCTCAGCGGGCGGATGTGCAGGGAGGGTGCATTAGCCTGGCCCACGGCACCTCCCTGAACACTAAAGTTTCGGGTTTAGGGTTTAGGGTTTAGGGTTAGGGTTTAGGGTTTCGGGTTTAGGGCTTAGGGTCTGCCATGGACAAAAACTCTAACGGGCATCTACCAGTGTGCACAGAATTACCTCGTTGCCCGGCACTTCGGTGCACTCTAATATAAGGGCCTGAATTATTGGAATAGGGTTTTGGGGGGCTATTCTAGAAAAAATTACAAAGGGACCCAAACCCTAAACCCGAAGACCCTAAACCCTAAACCCTAAACCTCTCAAGGCAAGGCTCCTCGCATAGGGATGAAGACCTTCTTAAGTCCGAAGCTCCAGCTTTAAAGCCAGAACACCAAACACAATTCGGGTTGAGGAATGATCCGAAAGCCCCAAACCCTAAATCCTAAACCCTAAACCCTAAATCCTAGATCCTAAACCCTAAATCCGAAACTCCAGACCCTCAACGCGCAATCAGGTCATGGGGAGCTGCCCTGACCCCCTTCCGCGTTCAGCCTCTCCAAGTACTCCTTCTGGTCGGCATGAAAGCGATCAAGCTGCCCTGGCAGGGCTTGGGGTTTAGGGTTTAGGGTTTAGGGTTTAGGGTTTAGGGTTTAGGGTTTAGGGTTTAGGGTTTAGGGTTTAGGGTTTAGGGATTGGGGTTGAGGGTTTAAGGCTAGTGAACAGCAGTGCAGGTCTAAGATGTCGGGTCATAGGGTTTTAAGGGTCATCGGTGTGTGGAGGCTTGGGGCGGTTTCAGACCTGGGGCTCAAGGTGTGGGACTTTTGGGTTTGCTCGGGTGCATGGCTTTCGGGCTCAAGGAATTGAAAAGGGCTCAGGGTTTTTGGATGTTGACTTAAGGCTTGCTTCAATGAGGACTTGCACTTTTGATACTACTAGTACCGTGCAGGACCGCTTTTTTCAAACCACGCCCTTGCTTGTGAGCCAAACACTCCATTCGGAGCCACTGTATCCCGTGAACCCGGAACCCTCAACCCTACACAAACCCAAACCCCTAAACCCTAAACCCTAAACCCTAAACCCTAAACCCTAAACCAAAACCCTAAAATTGTTCGACGATGCGGCTGCAACAAGATGCGGGCAAGCACTCACGGCCTGCGATCATGCTCGGGGTATCCAGGTTCGTGAAGCCTCCCCGAGCCACCTGCGCGGGGTCTGCTACTCACCCAAAACAGGGCCGCGCAGACCCTGAATGGCCACTACATTCGGAGTACTTATCAACCAGTGTTATAGCCAGGGTTCGCACGTATGACAGCCACAGAGACAAGTAAGACAGATTCCCAAATCGGTAACCCAAGAGTCTCCTTTATTTCATGAACCCTATAAAGGGCCTCTTAAGGGAGTATAGGGTATAATAGCCCACCCTGGTTCAAGTGTTCCCATCGCTTTACAGGGTTTTAGGCTTTCGCGGCTGGGGGTTTTGGCGCTTGCTCGCATGGCTCCTTGCCTCAGGCAGCCACTTCTCCGTCCGTGCCTGTGCAGAGTGTGGGGTTTAGGGTTTAGGGTTTAGGGTTTAGGGTTTAGGGTTTAGGGTTTAGGGTTTAGGGTTTAGGGGGGTGTTGTTGGACCGACCGCTTGATACTCAACCCCCCCTACCCCGTGGAACAACGATTACCCTGAACTCCAAGCAAAATTATGGGCGACGCACGGAGCTGACATATAAAGAACACGGTCCCTCCACCCGTTTAGGGGGTTTAGGGGGTTTAGGATTTAGGGTTTAGGGCTAGGGTTTAGGGCTAAACCCTAAACCCTACCAAGAGAAAAGGGATTTGGGTTCCCTAAATGATGGGGGCCGTGTGTAATTAGAATTGGGCTTGGGGGCCGGAGGGCTTATTCTACGAGTAGTATAGTCTTACAGGGACCACAAGAGAACATTATCATCAGGCATAAATTCCGATCCCTAAACCCTAAACCCTAAACCCTAAACCCTAAACCCTAAACCCTAAACCTATCTTAGGCGACTTTGGCCTGACCGCCGCTGCCAGGAGTCCTCTGGCCCGGTTGCTCGAAGATCCCGCTGCCCACCTTGTAGGAGATCGTAGGGTTTAGGGTTTAGGGTTTAGGGTAGGGTTTAGGGTTTAGGGTTTAGGGTTTAGGGTTTAGGGTTTAGGGTTTAGGGTTTAGGGTTTAGGGTTTAGGGTTTAGGGGTTAGGGTTTAGGGTTTAGGGTTTAGGGTTTAGGGTTAGGGTTTAGGGTTTAGGGTTTAGGTTTTAGGGTTTAGGGTTTAGGGTTAGGGTTTAGGGTTTAGGGTTTAGGGTTTAGGGTTTAGGGGGTTTTAGGGTTTTAGGGTTTAGGTTTAGGGTGTGGGAACCAGTGGGATGAAAGGAAGGGGGGGGGGGGGGGGGGGGTGTATGGGCCACATATTCCCCAAACAAGGGCTTAATAATCCCAAATAAGCCCTCACAAGCCCTACTAAGGGAATATGGCCCCCCCTGCACCCCCTTCCCTTCCAGCCCCTTACTTCGTTGTGAAGTTTGGGTGACTCTTATGGAGCTCGTCATGCCCTAAACATTATGTAGACCCTAAACCCTAAACCAAGGAAACCTGAACCCTAAACCCGAAACCCTCCGAATCATAAACCGGAGACTCTTATGTTAACTTTTAGTCTATGAGATGTCGGGTTTGCGACCGAAGGTTCACAGTTTCAATGACTCAAGGTTCAGGGTTTAGGGTTTGGGGTTTAGGAATGTTAGGAAGTTTAGGGTGTAGGGTGATGACCTTGTAGAGCCATTAAGTGACCGGTGTAAATCATGTCCTTCCAACGGCAAATCCATATATATTCTGCCAAGCCCCCCGCGCCTACAAACACACGCACACACACATTCTCTCTCTCTCTCTCTATCTCTCTCTCTCTCTCTCTGTCTCTCTCGCTCTCTGTAACTCTATTCCTCTCTCTCTCTCTCTCTCTGACCTCTCTATCGCTCTCTCTCTCTCTCTTTTTTTTCTCTCTCTCTCTCTCTCTCTCTGTGCTTCTGGGAAAGCCAGAACCGAAAACAGTTCGGCTCCAGGCCGATTGTGGGCGGAATACGGCAACCTGTGCGATGCGAAGGGTTTTAGGGTGCATGAATAAAAACAACAGTACCTTTACATTGTTGCAAGTACCTTACCACGGGCTAGTTATATAATATATATATATATACATATATATATATATATCAAGTAGTACTGGAGGACGCAGCGGAGGCTACCTTCGTGTCTCAACCTCTGTCTCGAGGAGTTAGAATCTGTTGAGTCGTGAAGGCAACAGCCAGGATGGGAGAATGAACCACAAGTCCCTTTTAAAGGCTTGGAAGCAGACCTTATAATGTCGACAGCGGTGAGTACATGACCGCCGTTTCTAGGTTGGGTTCCAGCCCACGGTTCTGTCTCTCACGTAATGCGGGTGCATGAGGAAACGGAGGAAACCGACAAAGCGACCCACTCTGAGCCAACACATGATTACAACGAAGCCAGTTGGCATATGAACGCGCGTACGGACAAAAGACCCGCCCGGACAAGCCAGCGGCATCTTGCTTATCGACTAAAGGGGCATGCTAGGCCAACCGCTCCCTCCCCCCAAACAGCCCATTCCTGGGACCCAATTTACCTTTCGTTTAGCAGTGCACTGATTGCCCTTAACTAGTAGGTGTAATGGTTTAACCCATATGCCCTAAACCCTAACCCTAAACCCCAAACCCTAAACCCAAGAAACCGTAGGTAAAGAGGCTCCCAGGTTAACATGTTAAACGCTCCATTCATGCGCTAGCATGTCTTGAAGGGGAAGCAGGGTGGCGCCTTCTGTTCTCCTCCGTACACATCCCTTTTAGAGGGGGTTTAGGGTTTAGGATTCTAAGGGCACCTGAAATTCCGGGATTCCCCATCCCAGAGCCCTCAAGAGAACATCTTCGCTCATGTTGGAGCTTCCCTATCACAGCACATGGCAGCAACGCGCTGCCTGGTGTGGAGAAGGCGCCAGCGAAGGCAACCTCATTGGATCAATCCCTAAAGCCTAAAGCCTGAACCGCCCGAGCCCTGAATCGAAGACCCTGGCTTTCGCGGCTTCTGTCTTTGTGGGATCCGAATACATGTGGCTTGTAAGCAGAGAACCGTCCATTTCGAGTGTCATCTCGATTTTTGAAGGCCTTGAGTGTGCGTGGGAGGGGTCTTGTTTGCAAGGCGGGCTTCCTTGCGAAAAGGAAGAAAATCAAGAGAGGAGGGCGCGGGGGGGTGGGGGGGGGGGGGGGGCCGGGGGGGGGGGGGACCGATCTGCAGCCTGCATCGAAAATAGGGGTGTGGGAGTCTAGAGGCTATCAGGCGTTTACGAGGAGCTTAGGGGTTGGAGTTGAAAGGGCCCTGAACTCAAGCCCCATAAACCCCAGAAGCTGAACCCGGCGCCCTAAACTGAATCCTAAACCGCATGGATCGTCCGGGCTGACAAAATTCTGAACTGCTTGGGTCGTCCTGGCTGACAACCTTCTGTCTTTTCAGGAAAGCTGTAGGAAATATTCAACAAATGGTACCCTATAGCATCATTGCAAAGGCGTGTAAGAGAATATAAAGTACCAAATTTCCACTCCCTATTATGAAGAAGTAGCAAGTTTCATTGTCGTTCGTCTCTTTTGCGTACCTAACTGTATTTTAACATGCTAGAATGGATAGGAACACTTGATTTTCTCCGACATCCTACATATACTAACCCCGAAAACAATGAAAGCTACAATTGCAGACGCCAGCACTACCCTCACCTGGGACCCCCTTCACCTACGGTTTTATGGGTTATACCTAGTAATTAATGGTAGCTACTACCAAACTGTAGGTAAATAGAGTCCCAGGTATGGCCTTAAACTTCCACGCCTGCTTCCACAAACACCTCTCCGGGCCCCGCACCCCAGATCAGACGGGCTGCCCTGGTGAATTTTGTGGAGCTTCGGCTTTGGGGGCTTGGGTACTCACATGCAGCCTGTCAGGGTTTAGGGTTCAGGGTTTAGGGTTCAGGGTTTGGGGTTTAGGGTTTTGGGTTCAGGGCTACAACTCGGCTGCTGCATACGCACTCCCGCGATGCATCGGTCGCTCCTGCTGGAAGGAATACCAAACCCTAAGCCATGAGTAGCACCTGCCCGGATCCTTGCTTATGGGGTGGTACCCAGTCTCATTCCTCTCTACGAACCATACCACACCCCCCCCCCCCTCCCCGCCCCCTAGAAACCTCAAAGCTTCGCATCCTCCATGGAAGGACCGCATGAAGCCAGAAGCCCACGCAACCCACCTTTAGTCGTCTGAAACTTGGGATGTTCCCTCCTTATCTTAGCAGTCCTTGATAGGGATTACCGGGATTACAGTATCCCCTACTATATTCCCAATTAAGGACTGTTAGTAAAATGGGGGAACATCAAAAACCAAAACTGCTGCCCTAAAACCCTGCCCGAACCTTCGAAGTGAACCTTCAAAATCCTGAACCTTCAACTCCAAAGCCCTGAACCCTAAATGCGACACCCTAAGCCCCAAAACCCGGAACCCTAAGTCCAACACCCTAAACCGCAAAGCCCTGAACCCGAAACCCCAAAGCCTAAGACCCAAACCCTGCCAGAAACCCCAAAGCCTTAGTCCCAAACCCTAAACCCTAGACCCTAACCCTAAACTAAACCCTGAACCTAAAACCCTAAACCCTAAACCCTAAACCCTAAACCCAAAACCCAAAACCCAAAACCCTAAACCCTAAACCCTAAACCCTAAACCCTACCAGCCCGCACCTGGAGGCCCCTGAGATGCTTCAGCTGCGAGTCCTTCGAGTGGGTGGAGACCTGGGAGCCGAGGATTTGCAGCTTCGGGGGGCTTGAGGGGGGTTTAGGGTTTAGGGTTTAGGGTTTAGGGTTTAGGGTTTAGGGTTTATTGAAATTATTAAGGGTTCAGGTCCGGGGAAAGTTTCGAGGAGTTTCGAGGGGTTTCTGTTTTGGATGTTTCTTAACAATTTCAAGTTACAGGGGCTTGAGGGTTTAGGGTTTAGGGTTTACAACCCTCGGGTTTAGGGGTTTTATGGTTGGGGTTTAGGGTTTGGGGAGTTTAGGTTTGGGGTTTAGGGTTTAGGGAGCTTGGTAGGGCTGGCGGTTTAGGGTTTAGGGAGCTTAGGTTTCGAGGGTGTGTAGGTCTTCAGAGATTTCAGGGCTTCTTCAGGCTTTAGGGTTGAGGGCTCTCCGAAGCTTCGCTAAGCCCCATCTGCCCTCCTACCTTGTCCTACCTTAACCCGAGACCCGAACCCGTAAACCTAAGGCTTACGGTTTAGGGTTTACGGTTCAGGGTGTAAAGACATATCTACACCTTAAATCCTACACCCTTAAACCTTTAAACCCTTAGCCCTGCACACGAAGCAGACGTCCCCATCAACGTCTCAACGGGCTGAGGCCAGGTGGACGCCAGCCATCAGCCCAAAGAACCAGGTCAACCCCAACCCCACACCTAGACAAGTGACATAATCGTCTTTGGAAGCAAATCCACATGCCGAGCCCGAAACCCTAAACCCTGAACCCTAAACCCTAAACCCTAAACCCTAAACCCTAAGCTCGAAGATGGACCCTCTGTGCCACGGACGCTTCGGAGCGGAGCCCCGAAACACCTAAAAACACTTCATACACCCCAGGCGCCAAAACTGTAAGAAACCCTTAAGCTCTAAGAACCAATAGACCCCTAAAGGGGTTTAGGGTTTAGGGTTTAGGGTTTAGGGTTTAGGGCCTGAAAATTTCTGCAGCTTCCCGAGGCAGCGACGTGGCTGGGAGAACGGGAGGGGGAGGAGGCCCCCTCCTCCGACACCAAGTCATGCTCCTGGAAACATGCTTGCAAGCCGAAGGTTTAGGGTTTAGGGTTTAGGGTTTAGGGTTTAGGGTTTAGGGTTTAGGGTTTAGGGTTTAGGGTTTAGGGTTTAGGGCAAGCCGAAGGCTTAGTGTTTAGGCTTGCTCAGAGGTTCATGGTACTCATGAACCAATTATAACTGTACTTCTAACTGTACTTATAACCATGTTAGGGCACTTTAGGGGCTTATAAGTGGGTTGTAAGTACAGCCAGTACAGCTATAAGATTGTTGATTAATTAGCAAGTACCATGAACCTGCAAGTAGGGTTTCAGGCAGCTTTATGGGGTAGGACTCTAAACAAGGGTTCCTAGTTCAAGGCAGTTGAAGGGTGTATAAGAATCAGGGTTTTCGGGCTTTGGGTTTTACATCCGAAACCACGACCGAAACACCAATAAGGGTGACATGCCACAACAAGCAAGGCATAGTGGTAGCAAACTGATTTGAGGACCCACCGTCCAGGGTGAAGATGGCCTGTTGGGCCGGCTAGGGTCGTTAGCTCTATTTCGTTAGGGTTTAGGGTTTAGGGTTTAGGGTTTAGGGTTTAGGGTTTAGGGTTTAGGGTTCTGAGATTCTGGGGGGCTTTAAGGGAACCCTAGGGCCGAAACTCTAAAGCCTTGTAAGGGGTGACAACGGGAACCCAACATGGGATCAGAACTTCGAGATGACTCCATAGGGTTTAGAGTTTAGGGTTTAGGGTTTAGGATTTAGGGTTAGGGTTTAGGGATGTGCGATGACGCTTGCAATTGTTTGGGGTTTAGGGTTCAGGATTTAAGTGTTAGGGTGTTACAAGATATTACAGTGTTGCTACATAGCCCCGCTTTTCCTTCTATACTCTACTACTTTAGGACTTAGATTCGGGCTACCCTTTTTCTGGCTCTTGGATTGGGGTTACTTTTGGGGAAGTTGAACCCCATGACTTGAAGGGTGGGGGAGTCCAAGCTGGCCGACTTAGGGCGGTTTAGGGTGTAGGTTTTAGGGTTTAGGGTTTACAGGGGGTCCTTTTGCTCTGATTCCAGCGTCTCGGCATCACTTTTCCTCGGGGCGCAAAGGCCGATCAAAGTCAGCCAAAGCACACGAAGTATGGGTTTATATTCCTTGTAACCCACAAGGACACCCACCAGAAATTCCCTCAAATATTTAAAAGGGGTCCTAAATACACTCACCAATAACAGTAACATATACCCAAATCCCTAATGCCTTTAATCCCTAAACCCTGAACCCTAAACCCTAAACCCAACGGCCCAGGCTGGGGTGCCCATCATGGGCTTAGGCCTGTAAGGTTTTGAGGCTTGAGGGGGTGCCTAGGCCGCCAAAGTATGTCAAAACAGAAGCCTAAAACCCCTAAAAAAAGGCCATAAGTTTGCACATGTTGGAGGTTTTGGTAGGGTTCAGGGCTTTTAGCCTTCGGGTGTAGGAGTTTGTTCCCAAGAAGTTCTCCTCTCACCTCTAAGCCTGTACAAGCTCTAACATGTGTGTGTGCATGCACATGGAAAACCTGTGAGTTGTTTTGTATCGGGGTTTAGTGGTTCGGCTGGAAAGCGGATGTTCCTTGGGCCAAGGAGACCGCCCCTGAGGCCCACAGCTCCCGGCGTGCCGCGGAGACTGGATCCCAAGAAACCATGCTGCGTACCCTGATTCTCTCTGTGTCTCTGCCTCTCTGTTCTCTCTGCGTCTCCCTGATTTTTTCTGTCTCTCTCTCTCTCTTCTCTCTGAATCTCCCTCTCTCCTTCTCTTCTTCTCTCCTTCTCTGCCTCTCTCGTTCTTTCTCTCTCTCTCTCTCTGTCTCTCTCTCTGTCTGTTTCTATCACCCTCTGCGGTCTAGCCCAAGTCGAAGACACCCTCGTAACCAAGCCGCCTACAAGTACATCCTTCGCTATGCTATCTAACTCCTGAAATGCCGGGAAAATGGATCTAAGCCCGCCGCTTTGAGACTTGCCGCGGCCAGCTCGGATGGGCTTCCGGGATGCGCAAAATCTTGCGGCAGAGATTTGGCATTCAGGGATTCCGGGGGGTGCTGTGGACTGTGGAATGTGCAGGGCTTCATGTTAAAAAGAGGCGGGTTTAGGCTTAGGGTTTAGGGTTTAGGGTTTAGGGTTTAGGGTTTAGGGTTTAGGGTTTAGGGTTTAGGGTTTAGGGTTTAGGGTTTAGGGTTTAGGGTTTAGGGCTACTCAATCCAGAGCCCCCTACACAGCAGCAACGTGAAGGTCAAGCTTAAAGATTCTGATGGTCTGTGGCCTGAGAAACCAACATGCTGCGCCCCTTTTTTTCCTGAAGATGCAATCCGGCAGGAACCCTTGGTTTAGGGTTTAGGGTTTAGGGTTTAGGGTTTAGGGTTATGGGTTTAGGGTTTAGGCTTTAGGGTTTAAGCGACCCTGAGTACTCAAAAAAGAATACTGCGGACCTAAGCACTTGGGGACTGTTGCATTTAGCTCCTTCGGACCATTGCAACTGCACTCTTACAAAGAAGTGCAGGCTCTGAACCCTAAACAACCCTAAACCATTAACCCTAAACCCTAAACCCTGAACCCCGAACCCTGAACCCTGAATCCTGAACCCTGAACCCTAAACCCTAAACCCTAAACCCTAAACCCTAAACCCTAAACCCTAAACCAGCCCGTACACCTAAGGCTCCAGCGCTGCCCATAGGGTTTAGGGCTTAGGGCTTAGGGTTTAAGGCTGTTTAGGGTTTAGGGTTTAGGGTTTAGGGTTTAGGGTTTCGGGTTTCGGGTTTAGGGTTTAAGGCTGTTTAGGGTTTAAGGCTGTTTAGGGTTTAGGGTTCAGGTTTCGGGATAAGAAACCCTAACCTTCACACGAGCGGACAAGAGCCTGCTTCTTGTTCTGCAGCTCAGACCCTTCCCCGTCCGCAAACGCATTGGGGCCGACCTAGCTTTCTCAAGAAGCGGGGTCTCTTGAGACCCTAAACCCTAAACCCTAAACCCTAAACCCTAAACCCTTGACCCTTAACCCTAAACCCTAAGCCCTAAACAAAACCCTCATCGGTTTTTAGGGTTCACCTGAAAACCCTGCTCGGGGAGCTCCTTCTTACCAGTCTTGGCCCTTCTATGATGGGTGGCCAGGTCGGGTTAGGGTTCAGGGTTCAGGACGGTTTAGGTTACCCTAAAGCCTAAACCCTAAACCCTAAACCCTAAACCCTAAACCCTAAACCCTAAACCTTAAACCCTAGACGATCTGTGGGGCTTGCAGAGCTTCGGCTTCGGGCACGAGTGCGCCATCGAAATGCTCCAGGGGTCGTGTGAAAACAGGGACTGCCAAAAAGCGCCAAAATGATGCGAGAAGCCCGAAGCTCGAAAGGCGTACCAAATATTCTCAAGCCTCCCTCAATGCCCCCACCCCACCCCCTCCAAGAATCTAAGACCTAAAGCAGCAAGTGTACCCATTTCTGTGGTGAGGCTGGGGCGCCCTTTTGCAAACCCACCCTAAACCCTAAACCCTAAACCCTAAACCCTAAACCCTAAACCCTAAACCCTAGACCCTAGACCCTAACACTGTGTTCCGGGCTCCCAGGAGACCGTAGCTTGCCTCCTGGCAGCTTCTCCCAAGACTTCTCGGGTTATCCTACTGGTCCTTAGAAAGGAATGTGGGAAGAGGTGCCTTGTATGATCTGTTGAAGGATATATATATATATATATGTGTATACATATATATATATACATATGTATATATACATATATATATATATATAGATATGTGCATATATATGTATATGTATATGTATGAATATATATATATATATACACTTATTTTCTATATTTATATATTTATATTTATATAGGGGGATGTAAGGTGCCAAATTCTCTCGTTCCCTACTAAGAACCAGCAGGCTTAGGCGTATAAGAATTCTGAGTTGCTAGTCAAGGGCTTCTGCTGATGTTGTTGAACTGAAAGGGGCTGCGCGATAGCGCTTAGGCTTCAAAAGAGAAAGGTAGCGCTGGCAACTTCGTAGTTCTCCAACAACCAGGGAACAGAACACGTAAAGATCTAGTGTTCAGAGTTCAGGGGCATTTTGTTTGAGCCCAGACACCCTAAACCCTAAACCCTAAGTCCAAAACCCTAACCCTAAGCCCTAAACCCTAGACCCCAAACCCAACATGTGTTAAGGACCACTCCTCGCGGCCTAAGTTTGGGGTGGAGGCTGATTTCCAGGCGGTGCGCTCGCTGCCGACACTTTCTCAGGGGTAGTTCTATGGGCCCTTAATATGGTCGCTTACCTCCTTCAAAGGGTTCTGAAGTATGTGCCCTTGGGTTGTTTGGGGTATATACAAGAGTAAGTCGAAGACATCGTAAGGTGCTGGTCGACCTCGACGTTCAGGTTACCTATGCCTTTGAACCTATTTTTTTAAGACAACCATGTTCGTGCTTAGTAGAATATGGTGAGAGAACTAGGCCCCCCCCCCAAAAAAAAATGGAACTGCAAGCAAGGCTGCAGGCATCTTAGACCAAGTTCGAAGAAGCATGCACCTAACAAAGAAGAGGTCCTTTAAAGTTGATATTTTGAGTGTTCAAAGATGGCTAGTATACCCCAGAAGCCCTTATCAAGGCCATTTATAGATCATGCGGATTATAAGGTCCAATAGCCCAATAGCACATCCTGGTTTTTCGGATAGCTGAAACGGCATGCCATTTGGGAGTGGAAGGTGAAAAGCCTTGATAAGCATGTCGACTCCTGCTTCAGAGGGGGTCGGAATGGGGTTTAGGGTTTAGGGTTTAGGGTTTAGGGTTTGGGGCCTTTAGGGCCTTTAGGGCCTTTAGGGCCTTTAGGGCCTTTAGGGCCTTTAGGGCCTTTAGGGTTTAGGGTTTAGGGTTTAGGGTTTAGGATCTCTGACCCCAAAAGCGTGGTTCGGAAGTTACATCCTCCTACCTGGAATGGAGAGACTCGGGGACTCTGGCTTGAGAGGGAGGGATCTTCGGCGAAGGTCCCTATAGATCCTCGACCCTGGGTTTAGGGTTTAGGGTTT
Source organism: Symbiodinium natans (assembly GCA_905221605.1). Lineage (NCBI taxonomy): Eukaryota > Dinophyceae > Suessiales > Symbiodiniaceae > Symbiodinium > Symbiodinium natans. Next base: position 243,162 of record CAJNDS010002291.1, read on the forward strand.
AGGGTTTAGGGTTTGGGGTTTGCAGTTTGGGGTTTGGGGTTTAGGGTGAGTAGGCACCCAGCAAAGCTACATTGCACAGTCTTCGCTGGGATCCCCACATGCAGCTCCTGAAGGGTGTCGATCCTCTCTGGTTCATCCTGCCAAGCCGCCCCCCAAAATTCTAGGGTTCCAAGTATGGGCCCCCTTTTGGGGTCGCTTGCTTAGGGTTTAGGGTTTAGGGTTTAGGGTTTAGGGTTTAGGGTTTAGGGTTTAGGGTTTAGGGGGTTTAGAGTTTAGGGTTCCAAGTATGGGCCCCTAATTTGGTTCTCTTGCTATAAAACCCTCAGATGCACTCTGCATATAACGAGGGCCCATACTACGGGTCCCTATAAACAAGGGTAAGGGACCATACTAAGAGCTCATGGTTCCAACCTGAGAATAGTGAAGAACTTCGACATGTTAACAAGAGTGTCTTTGCAGTCGTCTGTACTAGCTGAAAAAGCACCGACAAAGACACCTAATGCCCCTGTGTCCATCCTACGTACCCCCTTTCAGCCCCTAAACCCTAAACCCGAAACCCCTAACCGGAGCGCTTGAGCGCGTAAGGCCCTTGAATTCAGGGCTTGTAGGGCTGCAGTTCCTGTTGAGCAATGTAAGTATGAGTCAGATGACTCAGAGGGTTTAGGGTTTAGGGTTCAGGGTTCAGGGTTTACGGTTTACGGTTTAGGGCTCAGGGTCTGGGGCTCGGGATCGATTGCCGACGAGTTCAGCCAAACAAACGAAGATAAAAATGCAAATTCCCCCCCCCCTCCCCCCCAAAAAAACATTTGAAACCCTGAGCCTTAAACCCTAAACACTAAACCCTCAACCCAAAACCCTTCTAAAAGCTAACTGCAACCTGCCACGGGATCGGCCTGCTCATCCTGGGTCTCTGGCAGCTCCCGATTGCCTGAGGCGCGTGGAGGCTTCGAATCCTCAATCCTACATACGGGCTTAGGGTTTAGGGCTTAGGGTTTAGGGCTTAAGGTTTGGGGTGTAGGCCCTATAAACCCTAAACTGCTACGAGAGTGGGGCTTAGGCAGAGTGAAGCTATATCCCGTAGACTCTCAAAACGTGTGCACGATTCTAAGGTATGTTATGCAGGGAAAGAGATATATGTACATAAGTGGAAAATCATATATGTGCATATATATATATATATAAGAATATATATATATATGTATTTATTTATTTATTTACATATGTATATATATATATATATATACAAGGACCGTTCAGTCTGCCTGGCCACATATATACGATACACAGTCCGCACAGCTTTTTCGACGGCAGGACGATCGTGGCGAGCATCGGAAAAAGGACTTCAAGGAGATCCCAATGCAAAAAGACACTCGCTGAGCAAAATCGAACTTGGCGCACACGCCGGCAGAACAAGTAGCTGCACGCATGCTATGACCAGACAACCTCCTGTCAACTCTAAAGCACGAACAAAAACCTTGTAAACCTAAACCGTATATGCTTTTCGGTAATTAACAGAGACTCCGTGCCTTCGAGACAGGAGCCCTGTAGAACTCACACCCCTCAGATGCTGATCCATCAGGATCGCGCCGGGAACCGGCAAAAGTAACGCATTGATAACTTCCAACCACCACCTTGAGACGGAGACCCCTTGAAGGGGTATGGCTTACGGTTTAGCGGGGTTAGTTTAGGGTTTAGGTTTAGGGTTTAAGGCCTAGGGTTTGGGGTGATTCTAGTGCTTCTGGGTACCTATCGACGTCAGCATCCTCATCCGGCTCTGACATAAACTTCACTTGCAAGCCCATCAGGACCAGATGGCCAGTAGGGACATCACGCAGAAGCAGAAGACTGCAAGGAGGAAGCTTCGTCTTCTCCACTCGCCCTTCCCGGTCAGAAAGGCCGGCATGAGCATGTCGTAGACCGCAATGCACCTGGGGTTCAGGGTTTAGGGTTTAGGGTTTAGGGTTTAGGGTTCAAGGTTCAGGGTTCAGAGGGTTAAGGGTTTAGGTTTTAGGTGCTTGCCTGGTTTTGGATGGCTTTGGGGGGTGCAGCGCTTGTGCTTAGTTGGATTTCCTTGTGTTTGTTAACAACTGAAAGAGGTACTGCAATCTTAGCGCAGGCGCAATAGACATCCAGAAGTAAAGCAGATGAGCCCACAGGCTACAGGACCTTCCAAGCTCTGCTCTAGCGTCATTCCCAGCACGACGCCGGCAGGGGTCATCAATGCCAGAAGTACCTAGGATGGCCCCCCCAAAACCCTCTGAAAAAATATTCCTGAATATGAGATCCTCTTGAGCCCAATAAGGGAAAATGTATACAAAATCTCCCGGGGGCCAGCCTAGCTACCATCAGTGCCCACCACACCGGATTGGAGACTGCGCCGAGCATCAGCGAGCCAGCAGAGAAGGTTGCGAAGCCTTTGTGGGCAATGATGGCGACAAATGTGGAGTCAAAGTCTGCGCCGGACTCCTGGGAGCCTTGGTAGCCGAGAAAGCATCTTACAGTAAGGGTACCCTTTTTTTGGGGGGGGTTGCTCTCTTTTTTTATAAAGGGGAACCCAGAACGCAAAAAAGGGGCAAAAGGGTACAACTCAGGGTACTCCTGGGAGCCTGCAGCTGTCCCTTCCACCAGTGAGTGAAGGCAAAGGCCGAACAGCGCAGACAGCGCGCCGCTGAAAGACTGGCCATGGTCGACTTTGATGTGTACGCCTTCTTGGCTGTGTTTTTTTAGCTGCCTTGCTAAGAAACCCAAGAAACCCGAAAAGGCTAGGGATCTAAAGTTACAATGAAGCACCACAGAGCCTTTTTCCGAGGAGTCTGAATCCGAGTCGTAGTCGTCTTCTGACGCGCTATAGCTCTCCTTCGCGTCAGCTGCATCCGGCACGAAGACCTTGGGCAATTGCTGGAGATGACTTCGATGATGAGTAAGTTTCTAACCACATGCGGACTGGTCTGGTGATGTACCAAGGCTAAACGCCAACATTGAGCTCTGAAGGGACCAAGGGGCTTCCATACTCAAGCTCGCAAGGAAGCCCAGACCCAGGAGCGCGAAGCCTTGGCTTTTAAGCAACCCCTGGAGGAACAAAAAAGTACATGGGTCTTGGTGCTTTTGCATTCAGGAGTGTACTAGGAACCCAGAAGCCAAAAACAGGAGAGCATATACCAGTGAAGAGCCATGTAGCCAAGGGGAAAGGATTCACCTTCCGCTGAAGGCCTGAAGCCTGGAATGAGCAGACATGTCCATCCGGTATTTCTGATCCTACTACTTGCTTAAGAACCCCCGCAAGACATAAAACATGCTCTTCCTGATAAGGGCAATATAGAGATTCTTGCGTTTTATTCTGGGGGGTTCTTAAGCAAGTAGCAGGATCTGAGGCCCTCAAAGGGATACAGCTGCATCCTTAACCCCAAAAAACGCTAAGCCCACAACGCTATGGAGTTTCCTCTGGGTCTCCTAGAAACACCGGTAGAACGCCTCGCCGGTCTCTCCCAGTTCCTCGGAATTTTCAGCGAGCATGTGCACCTCAGATTTTTTGGGAAGGTCATGCGGGAGGGGGAGGTCTTAGGGTTTTGCGGCAGTCGTTTCGACAAGGGATCTTCGTGTCTTCGTGGTTAGAGAAGGGAGGTGTTGGATTTACGATTTGTAGGGTTTAGGGTTTGGGGCTTAACTTAAGGTGAAAAGGGCTGAGGGCCAATGACGAACCTGGGCACCAGGACGACCGCAAGAAGCACCCCACCTGCACCTGCATTACAAACTCGCACCAGCTTTGTTGACAGCTCGGCCGTGTACCTGGACAAGATCGACCCGCCGAGTGCCACTAATGCCAGGATGCAGGAGCTCACAACCTTGGTAGTATTGGGCTGCATGGCGTACCTTCCGGGCGGCCACGCCGAAGGTAAGTTATAAGTTATAAGTTATAAGGACTTTGCACCAGCTTGAGCCGGTAACTGGCCGAGGTTGCCTTCTTGTCAGCTGGCAGGATCTGGGCTTCTGAATGACGCCCAGTACCGTACACCCTGCAACACCAAATCAAATCGCCTGCCGAATCCTTTCCCCCTAGACCCTATATGCAGTTCCGAGAAACACGACAACACCATTACTATATCACGGTATGCAGCGGTAAAGGACGGTTGGAACTTGACTTGTTTTCCTGTCCTGGACTCACAACGTATCGTTCCGTTTTCTGAACCCTAAACCCTAAACCCCAAACCCGGACGATGCCTTTCTTCCAGACAGCTGCTGTTCTCTGAGGTGTCATGCGGTCTGCTTCTAAGTTCTTGACATATTTGTTTATGGGGAGCCAATGTTACTCCCTAAAACCTGGTTTAGGGTTTAGGGTTTAGGGTTTAGGGTTTAGGGTTTAGGGTTTAGGGTTTAGGGTTTAGGATAAACAAAACAATATAAACGATCACCAACAAAGAGCGAAACAGGTCCCTATACAGTGACACATAGTCGGGAGACTCATATCTCGAACTCGGAAACGGAATGAATGAATCGGGCTTCCCGGAATCGTACACCCTAATATAGGGACCTTAACAGCCATAATAGTTAGAGTAGCACTTGTTGCTGTCTTTTTTTTTTTTTTTTGGGGGGGGGGGGGGGGGGGGGTACTACAGAAACATTATTAGAGGGACCATACGGGAACACTATAAGTAACTGTCACAGTCTGAGCCCTAGACCTTGAACTCCAAATCACACCCCCTAAGCCCTAAGCCCTAAGCCCTAAGCCCTAAGCCCTAAGCCCTAAGCCCTAAGCCCTAAGCCCTAAGCCCTAAGCCCTAAGCCCTAAGCCCTAAGCCCTAAGGCTAGAAAGGACCTCCACCCACGCCGTGCGCCCGGCCGATCAGACACAACCTCAAACCCTACAAAGCCTTAACCCAAAAACCCTAAACCCTGAAATCCTAAACCTAAGACCCAAACCCTGAACCCTAGGACCCTAAACCGTCGGACACTAAACTCGACATTCCTCGAACCCTCCTTGCGTCCAATCACCTCGAGGGGGTAGGTCTTAATCCCCTCCGCCGAATACGAAACCCCGCCCCACCGCTAAAATTAAATCCCCCAGTATAGTTTTCTTCTAGTGTGCGCGGGCGGGTATTTAATATTAGGGGAGGGAAGGGACTATAGTGTGTCGCGTTACTACTTGGAAGCCTTTGTGACCTAATGAGCGGGGTTAGTAAGTCGGGATATGAAATTGTTATGGGGTTTCTGGGGGATACGAAGTAGACTTGCTAAGTCAATAGTGCTTCCAAGTATAGGGTTTACAGAGTTTATGTTCTTCAGAGTTTAGGGGTTTTTATAGGGTTATGGTGTTCCGGGTTTATAGAGTTGTTCAGAGGTTAATTAGGGGTATTATAGGGTTTATAGAGCTTAGGCTTTGGAGAGCTTAGGGCTTCTAGGCTTTTAAAGCTTTAGGCTTAAGAACGGTTCTACAAGGGGGGTCGAACTAAGGACCAGTGACCCTAGACCCTAATCCCTAAAAACCCTAAACCCTAAACCCTCAAACCTAAACCCTCAACCCTCAACCCGAACTTAACCCTAAATACGCATGTCACCGCCTTTTTACCTCGGCCGACAGCTGCAAGTCAGCAAGCGAACCAGACTTCTGCATCACGCCCCACAGCCGAGGATCATAATCCCGATCTCGCCCCACCGGAAGTAGGCGGCGCTCCGCGTCCCCGGAGCGGCCCCTGCGTGACCTGCGTCGGAAACAATCACATGGTGCGTCCCGAAAGGTGTCAGGTGGTTCATAATGCACAAGGCCATCTTCTTCATTTCGGAGCGATAGCCTTGGTAGCCCAGCAACCACCTTATAATCAGGGCACCCTAAACCCTAAACCCTAAACCCTAAACCCTAAACCCTAAACCCTAAACCCTAAACCCTAAACCCGAGGGTTTTAAGGGAACCTTGAACAAAAAAAAAAAGGGAAAAGGGTACCACTGGGCTACCAAGTAGCATGACGGGATGGACCGCTTCATAGTCTTGAGCGCCTCCAACCCCTTGGCTGGCCCTTAAAAGCCTCGGGTTTAGGGTTTAGGGTTTAGGGTTTAGGGATATAAGGGAAATGTAAAACCACAATATGATCCTCTTAAACCCAACATAAGGGAACATGTAAAACCACAATATGACCCTCTTAAACCCAATACAAGGGAACATGTAAAACCAGAATATGACCCTCTTAAACCCAAAAAAAGGACAATGTAAAACCACAAGATGACCCTCTCAAACCCAATATAAGGGAGCATGTAAAACCACCATAAATGACCCTCTTAAACCCAATAAGGGAAGATGTAAAGCCATCATATCATCCTCTTAAACCCAGTAAATACGGGAAGATATAGAATGTCCCAAGGGCCTACCTAGGCGCAAATCCCGACATGCTCTTGGTTTCAACATCTCCGTGTGGTATGCCGGCATTCGTGGCAGGCCCGGAGTCCAAGTCAGCCTGCGAGCCGGACACTTGTGTTCGGGTTTAGGGTTTAGGGTTTGGGTTTAGGGTTTAGGGTTTAGGGTTTAGGGTTTAGGGTTTAGGGTTTAGGGTTTAGGGTTTAGGGTTTAGGGTTTAGGGTTTAGGGTTTAGGGTTTAGGGTTTAGGGTTTAGGCTTTAGGGTTTAGGGTTTAGGTTTAAGGCTTGGGGTTTCGGGTTCTCGGGTTGAACTTCTCAGGCGGGGGATGTCGCCACCCCCCCCCCCCCCCCCCCCCCCCCCCCCCCCCACATCACTTTTGCTTTTCCCTGATGTCAAAATTGATGAGCACTGTCCGTCTTTGTACTGTCAACACCTTCATCAGCTGGCAGCCATCGGTGTTGTTTTAATCAGAGCAATCCTAGCAGCATAACTAAGACCATGATGCTGTCGATGATGAAGACGAGGGTGGTGATGCTGATAGATGCTGATGTTAACCTGATGACGGATGAAAAAGTTTGATGATGACGACAATGACGAAGATTGTGATGATGATGATGATGATGATGATGCTGATGATGCTGATGATGCTGATGCTGATGACTGTGACTGTGATGATGCTGAGGTCACGCGGGCGTTAGCGGCCCTGGACCGTTTGCACCAGGAAATGTGGTTTTAACCCACGCAGGGCAGTGTTCGCACATTGAAAGGGGCTTTCTTTGGCGGTATTCATTGTTCAAGGACTTGGAGTGACTGAAAGGTGGTGTGTTGTTGAAAAGCACCACGCCTGCAAGTGTTTTCAGCATTTCACAGTGTTTATGTTGGGGAGATGTTTTGGCGATTTCTGCGCGTTTTCGGGTTTTGTGGTTTTGTGAGTGTTCAGGGTGGAACGGGGTAACTGCAGCGTGGTCTTATATGTTGAAAAGTGCCACGCCCGCCAGTGTTCAGCGTTTCGCATGCCTTTTTGGGGGGCCTGGAGTGTTCAGGGTGCAAAGGGCTTGCGGTGGTTCAAGCTTAGGGCTCTGGGTTTGCGCAGAAACGCCAAGCACGGAAAGCACGGTTTTGGTCGCGAAAGGCATGGACGCTTGTGACAGATTTTCTTGTTCCACATACTTGTGCAGTATGTTGTACAAAGAGTGTTTTGGGCATGGACACAATATGAATGACGTTCTTATCCCCCCCCCCCCCCCCCCCCCGGCACCCCCCCCGCCCCACCCAAACCCCCCAACAACTTACCTGTCTATTCAGATATCTACCACAATCTAACATAGTTGACAGCGCCTGCATCTCGTCTGTGCTGGCCCGCCGCGTGTCATCCCGGATTGCGAAGCAAGCCACCAGCATAGAAAGGACGAAGATGGTCCGCATGGCGAATATGGCGCAAACAATGATGAGAACTGATTTTTTGTCAACGGCTAGGACCTGGAGCCGTAAACGTGCACACACTTGCAGCTCGCCACAACCTGAACTAGGCAAGCCCAAGCTCCCCTCCCCAAGGTGTATTGTCATATCCTACCCTACCAAGCACGTATTTGTACTATCTCCAAAACAAGCCCCTATTTTGGTAACCCCTGCCAATACTTCTAAACCCTAAACCCCAACTCCTAAACCCACATCTAAGTGTTTGCAAAACAGGAGCCCAGTCGACAGCCCTTGAACGACTCCACCAAGGTCATGCCACGACGCCCCGCCACGGATTGGGAACTTCCGAGCGCTGACAGGCTCCGAGGTTTGAGTTTAGGGGGGGGGGGGGGGGTAAGGGGTTTAGGGTTATAGGGGTTTAGGGGGGTTTAGAGGTTTAGGGTTTGAGGGGTTGGGGGTTTAGGATTTAGGGGTGTTTAGGGACTTCGGCATGAGGAGAAGATCTTGTAGGACTAAGGGCCTTAAGTTTGCAGGTCCTGCAGGTCTTTACAGGCAGGATGAAACCTTGAACCCTAAAGGATGTAGAGGTCTGATACGGCTGGCAGAGTTTTGTGGGTTGCAGGGTAGGGCTGGAAGCCTCCATCACACATGCCCGCCACCCTGAAACCAAAATCAGAACCAGTATACAGAGGTGAATATGTATATATATATATAGAGAGAGAGAGTGAGAGAGAGAGCCAGAGTCATATGTAAATATAGGTATAGAGAGAGAGAGAGAGAAACAGCGAGACCGCTACAAAAAGAGAGCTCTCATACAGAACTAAAAAAACCCTAAACCCTAAACCCTGAACCTAAGACCCAAACCAGTGACCCAAACCCTAAACCCTGGCACCCTAACCCGCATGACGCAAAACTCGACATTCGTGAAACCCTTTGTTTGTGCCTCCGATCACCTCGAAGGGGTAGGTCTTTATCCCCTCCCCCTAATAGTAAACCCCCCCTCCCCCCGCCCCTACTAGGATGGCCCTTAAAACCCTCTGAAAAATACTCCAGAATATGATCCTCCCAAGCCCAATAAGGGAAATACACAATCTCCACCGAATTAGCCAAAAACTAAAAACCCCCCAGTATAGCTTTCGTCTTTTAAAGGTGGGAATGTGGGGGGGGGGGGGGTGGCAAAGCCTTGGTGACTTAATGAGTGGGGATAGTAGTTGCTATGGGGTTTCTAGGGGCTGCAGCCCGTATGAGGGGGTCGCATTGACGCCCAGTGACCCTAAACCCTAAACCCTAAACCCTAAACCCTAAACCCTAAACCCTAAACCCTGAACCCTGAACCCTAAACTCAAACCCGCATGTCACAGCCTTTTCACCTCGGCAATCAGCTACAAGTCAGCAGTGAACCACTGGACACAGTAGCCTAGAAACAAAAAGGGTGCCCTTTTTGGCTTTAAGGGGATTCTGAGGGACCCTAGACCAGATCTCTGCATCACGCGCCGCGGAGGATGATAATCGCGATATCGCCCCACTTGAAGTAGGCGACGCTCGCCGACCCCAGGGAGATCCCTACATGACCTGCGTCGGCGATCATCACATGGTGCAGCCCGAAATACTTCCTTGGTAGCCCAGTAACCATCTTATAATGTTTGGGTTGGGTATTTTATAAGGGACACCAGAACCCAAAAAAAGGGTAAAGTGTACCCACTGGGCTACAAAGCTTCAGCTGGTCCTTAATGCACGCGGCCATCTCTTTCTTGCTGTCACGATAGCATGCCGGGATGGACCGCTTCATGGTCTTGATCGCCTCCAGCGCCTAGGATGGCCCCCAAAAGCCTCGGAAAATCTATTCCTGAAGATGGTCCTCCTAAACCCAATTTAAGGGAAACTGTAACACCACAACTAGGATTCTCTTCAACCACATCTGAGGGAAAGTAAAAAAAATGTCCCAAGGGGCATACCTAGGCGCAAATCCCGAGATGCTCTTGTCCACAAGATCTCCCTGTGGCCTCCCGGCATTCATGGAGTCCAGGTCAGCCTCCGAGATGGACATTTGCTTTGTGTAGGGTTTAGGGTTTAGGGATTAGGGTTTAGGGATTAGGGTTTAGGATTTAGGGTTGCGGGTTTAGGGCTGAATTTCTCAGGTGGGGGATGTCCCCCCGCACTACTTTTCCTTTTCCTAACATCAAAACTGATTAGCGCTGCTTGTTTTACTAGGGGTAATCCTTGCAGCATAACTAAGGCGATGATGGTGTCGATGATGACGACGAGGGTGGTGATGCTGAGAGATGCTGATGTTGACCATGCTGAGCATGAAGATGGCGCATTATGACGGCATTTGACCATGACGATGGCGCATGGTGATGGTGCTGGTTGAGAGGATGAATGATGATGATGATGATGATGATGATGATGGTGAAGACAATGACCAAGATTATAAACGAACATGATGCTGACGATGATGATGATCATGAAGATGATGATGCTGATGATGGTGAAGGTAATGAAATGGCCGTGGTTGTGAAGGTGGGTGATGATGATAAAGAGGATGAGGACGAGTGTGAAGGCGATGACTGATGACGATGATGATATGATGATGATGTTGATGATGATGACGACGATGACTGTGACTATGATGACGCTGACGAGGTGCTGACGATGGTGGTGGTGGTGGTGGTGGTGGTGGTGGTGGTGGTGGTGGTGGTGGTGGTGGTGGTGGTGGTGCTGGTGGTGGTGGTGGTGCTTGTGGTGGTGGTGGTGGTGGTGGTGGTGGTGGTGGTGGTGGTGCTGGTGGTGGTGGTGGTGGTGGTTGGTGGTGGTGGTGGTGGTGGTGCTGGTGGTGGTGGTGGTGGGTGTTTTGATGGCGATACAGTTATTGCTGCGCCAATTGGTATTACACTTTCCGGCCTTATTGTCAATATCGCCGACTGTTTATCAGATATCTACCACAATCTATCATTAGTTGACAGCGCCTGCACCACGTCTGTGCTGGCCCGCCGCGTGTCATCCCGGATTGCGGAGCAAGCCGCCAGAATAGAAAGGACGAAGATGGTCCGCATAGCGAGTATGGCGCAAACACTGATGAGAATTGAGATTTTCCTCAATGGCTAGGACCTGGAGCCGTAAACATGCACGCGCTCGCACACTTGCAGCTCGCCACAACCTGAACAAAGCAAGCTCAAGCTCCCCAACCCTAAACCCTAAACCCTAAACCCTAAACCCTAAACCCTAAACCCTAAACCCTAAACCCTAAGGCGAAGTCTGGGTGAAGCGCCCTTCGACGCGCTCCGCGACTCCACGACGAGGCTGTTGCACGTCGATGGCACCTTTGAGGGTTTAGGGGGTTGAGGAGTCTAGGGATCAGGCCCTAAACCCTAAGCCCTAAGCCCTAAACCCTAAACCCGAAACCCTAAACCCCGAAAACCCTACAGGGTTTAGGGCTTCGGCGAGCTCTTAAGGGCGTAGAGTTTTAAGTTTTGGGGCTACGGCCCATTCTAAGATTCCCTACAAGGAGGGGCCCCCTTACTATACTAACTGTAGTTAAGGGGTTTATAACCTAATTTAGGATTCTTACAACCCGATCTAGGCTTGGCTGCACTTAGCAGGGTAGCGATAAATTTAATTTTTATCTGCCTTGCTAAGAAAACCAATAAACCCAAAAAGGCTAAGGATCTAAAGTTACAATAAAGCACCACAAGTAGGGCTCTTATGACTCTACTTATAGCTAGCCGGCCCACCTTGTACATCAAACAGCAAGCTCTCTCAGAAAACGCAGCTACTCTCGACACGCTGTATATTCCCATACTAGCCACCGGCAGGGTAGTTTTGACCCGAAAGCCCGAAACCCTAAACCCTAACCCTAAACCCTAAACCCTAAACCCTAAACCCTAAACCCTAAACCTTAAACCCCAGACACCAAGGCCATGCGAAACATGACGCCCTACCCTAAATCCAGCTGCACACCAGTCCATAAAGTTGCTTTTGAGTTGAGGTAGGGTGTATATTCCTTGTATCCCCAAAAGGACACCCAGTATATACACCCACCAATATTAAAAAGGAACCTTATATACACTCACCAAAACAGAAATATAAACCCTAAACACTAAACCCTCAACCCTCAACCCACAACCCACAACCCTAAACCCTAAACCCTAAACCCTAAACCCTTCTTCAGTTAAAGGCTGTGGGTGCCTCGGAAAGGTGGCACTTGGAACCCACGGGGAGCCGAAATGAATCCTCTCACTGCTGAAGCCTAACTAAGCCTGCGAAGCCCGGTTTAGGGTTTGGGGTTTAGGGTTTAGGGTTGAAGGGTTTATTTGCTCAACAATAACAATCTCACAACTTATCCCCCTGCCCAAATCCCGGGAAGTACAAAAAAAACAATGAGCAAAGCCATGAGCAAAGATAACACGCAAACTCATCAAGCTTCAAGAAATCCAGGCTTCCAACACCACGAGCTCCACAGAACCGTAAACCCTCAACCCTGAACTTGTCTCTTTCTTTGTGGCGGACTGTAGACCCTAAACCCTAAACCCTAAACCCTAAACCCTAAACCCTAAACCCTAAACCCTAAACCCTAAACCCTAAACCCTAAACCCTACACCAGGTTTACGCCTTACCAACACCATCTCCCCACTGCCTCCACCGAGGGCTCCGGCCTCGAAGAAAGGAAGAGATCGAATGAAGAGCCAAGGAGTGAGGAGTTTAGGGTTTAGGGTTTAGGGTTTAGGGTTTAGGGTTTAGGGTTTAGGGTTTAGGGTTTAGGGTTTAGGGTTTAGGGTTTAGGGTTTAGGGTTTAGGGTTGAAGATTTAGGGTTTCGGGTTTAGGGCAATGAAAATGAAAAGGGTTGAGGGTTTTGGCGGTTTAGGGTTTATGGGGTTTAGGACTCGGGTCTTGCTGCGATTGCCCCCCCCCCCCATGCAAACCCCCCTAAACCTTGAACCTGAAAGCACCTAAACCTTAAACCGCAAACCCGAATTAAACCAAAATCCGCTTGAACTCACTACATCCAAAAACCCCCCAGTCCTGAATTCCAGTGCTGAACTTTACAAACACAAACACCCCCTTTGCAGCTGTCTAACAGGGTATATTCACTTCACCACTCCCAAGTTTAGGTGTGAGGGGCGAGCCTAAATATTGGGGCCTTTGGGAGAGGGGGTCTGGGACACATGTGTGTGTACATATATATGTGTGGTATATATATATATAGTACACTATCTGTTGGAGTTTATGTATACATATATAAGTGTGTATATATACATGTATACACATATGTCCTTGTCAGCTTAAAGTACCAAAAGGCCCATCACGTAGATTACACACTCAAAGATCAGATGGGCTTAGGGTTTCCGCTTCAGGGCTGATTGGACACAAAGCATCTCACAGCTGAACGCTGCTCCAACAGGTTAGGGGTTTGAGGTTTAGGGTTTAGGGCTTAGGGCTTGGGCAGGCTTTTCGGCTCAAAGTTGATAGCCCAGAAACCATATTCAAACATATTACAATACGCCCTTTTGGGGGGTTCCGTTACTTTGTACGGGCACCCAGAACCAATAAAAAGCAAAAGGGTATCTAGTATCACTGGGCGACCAAGAAAAATCGTTGCGATGTCTTTCGTAAACATGCCTGATCAAAAATCACCTAAACCCTAAAACCTAAACCCGAAACCCTGAACCCTAAACCGTAAACCCTAAACCCCCACACCTCAAAAGCCCTTCAGGCTCGGGGCTTGGAAATAGGGTTTGAGCGGCTTTATCCTTCCTTGGGGTTAGAGGCCGGGGCACCCCACTCAGCCCTGTACCCCTTACTTAAGAAGTTGGGATAGAGCGGGTACCCCCAACCCTAAACCCTAAACCCGAAATCCTGCGTCCTACACCCTGCACCCTACACCCTCAACCCTAAACCCTAAACCCCAAACCCATCCTCTTGTAGGGGCGCGGCGGCTGAAGGCTCTCCTCCCCGTTCGGCTGCGGCTCAGGCATCGGCTCACTCCTCAGACCATTTTGGGGCATCTTGTTGGCTCCACGGGAAGGGTTTAGGGTTTAGGGTTTAGGGTTTAGGGTTTAGGGTTTAGGGTTTAGGGTTTAGGGTTTAGGGTTTAGGGTTTAGGGTTTAGGGTTTCGGGTTTAGGGTGTAGGGTTTTGGGTGAAGGGTTTGCCTAAATACTGGGGTTCAGGGTATTGAGAGACTTCGAGTTTACGGCTCAGGGCGGTATTTGAACAGGGCTCAAAGGAAGAACCACAGTCCAGAGAGAATCGTTGCAGGTTTGCGTATTGAAACTCATGGCAGCCTCCGGCAACGGCGCAGGCGTGTGCGATTACACCTACACGCATGTGTGTGTAAGCTCACATATAGTCTATGAGGAGATAGAAAATACGCACAATTCACCTGTTGATTCATTGATTCAGCTCCTCTCCGTGCTTATACTCGAGCTAGAGACGTGTATTGCGGTGCGTCTCAGTGGCTTTCCACACTCTGGCCGGCAACTACTCTCTCTCAATGGCCTAGTTCCGTACTAGTTCCTACTAATATGGATGCCGCACGTTCCCAGGGGCAACGCTGATGAGCTGGCTACTTACTATTCCCAAGCACACATTTGCTTAGACGTTGTATGAAATCCTGCTTCCGCCCCCTAAACCCTAACCCTAAACCCTAAACCCTAAACCCTAAACCCTAAACCCTAAACCCTAAACCCTCCCAGCAGATCTCCAGTTGTGACCCGCCTGCAGAACGCAGCACCGCTGGGGGACGAGATCCACCTTTTTGAAGTGTCTATAGGGCTGTTTGAGTGCTAACTCGAACTATTGGGGAGAATTGCAAGTTGGGTTCCCAGAAAACAGAACTTGGGCTCTAAGAAGCTTTAACTACAGTTTAGGGTTTGGGGTTAGTTTTTTAGGGTTTACGGCTTAGAGTGAGGGGGGGGGGGATCCGTTTCCCAAGCAGGATGTTATGCACCTAGTCCTAAACCTGCGTGGCGCTCCAACATGTGGACCCTGTTCGGGCACCGGCAATATGAGGACCCGTTCTAGACCAGGTATATACTGCAGACAAGATGGGCCCTCACTGAAAACATCCCAAAGTGTCCCTTAAGAATTGATGTGCGCATGTACCCCCCACCCCCCCCCCCCCACTTTTCAAGGATTATGAAACCCTAAATCCCTAAACCACAGTACCCTGCAAACCCTGAACCCTGAACCCTGGCACCCAGTACACCCTAAACCCTGACACCCTAACCCCTAAACCCTAAACCCTGAGCCCAGACACCCTGTATACGCCTAAACCCTAAACCCTACACCCTAAACCCTAAACCCTAAACCCTAAACCCTAAACGAGTCGTGCCTGCGGCCCTGCTGCACCGCGTTAACGGCCCGGCGCATCGCCACGAGCTTCGAGGGGCCCGGAGCAGGCCTTTGATGCGATGTGGGCTTTTGAGACATGGGGTTTAGGGTTTAGGGTTTAGGGTTTAGGGTTTAGGGTTTAGGGTTTAGGGTTTAGGGTTTAAGGTTACCTGAACCTCCAATGTCCGCCGACCCTGGCGGCGTGTTGGATGGGAAAAGGAGGTGAAAACCTCCCTCTTTCCCTCCTTACCCCCCCAAAACGCGAAGGGGGGGTACCCGGGCAGCTTTTAGGCGGTTTCGCATACGATCCTTCGGGAAAACCCAGCCCCCCCCCCCCCCCCCCCCCCCCCCCCCCCCCCCCCCCCCCTCTCCGGTTGTTGGGCTTGAATTGATGGGGCTGCCCTCCTTCAAGCGGCTTCAGCTCCTGTTTGGGTCCTGGTGCCATCCCCTATACCCCCCCCCCCCCCAAACATTTCACAGAGGCTCAAGCAAATCAACTTTCGGCATCCTTTGAGCTGACGAGCGCGTTTAAACCTTTCAACTATGCTCCAGCGGAGTCGGCGGCTTGAGCCTGAGGCTCTTAAATCCGGGCACGCCCGTGGTCCGACGCCGTTAGGCGCCAGCCCTAGCTTTAGCTACCCCGGGGGGGGGGGGGCATATGCCGCCGACCCGGTTGGCTCCCCAACATCCGGCTCCAAATGCGGCTCCCGAAGGGCATCATGTTTCAGGTAAAATATTTATCGCGAAAAACGCGCTATTTCCCACCGAATTTGGGCTCCTGGACGCATTTTTTTGGCGCCCCATGGAGGGTCCCAAAAACGACCCCGGAGAGCATCATCGACTCTCTTTTTCAACTTTGGCCAAATACGCGTTGTTGATGTTTTTTGGGTGGCATTGGCCACCCCAAAGGACCCCCACAAGAGCGCGCATCATGAGCATCAGCGGGTTGGGTCTCGGGTTTCGGATGCGGCTGAGAGCTTGGAAAACACAGAAATCGCTGTAAATACCGTGGTTTTCGTGCTGTTTCGGACATTTCCGTTTTGAGGCCGGCATATGCCCCTATAAGCCATGCATGCCTGGAGGCCGGCGCTGATGCTCATGATGCGCGGCCGGGCGGGGGGCCAGGGTGCGCATCATCGAGGCTTCGTTTCTCTTTGGGGACCCGGGGGGCGAGCATCAGCAGCATCAGTGGCTCCGGAAAGGGTTTCGGGCGGCAGGATTTCGAAGGATGCTGGCATAACTCCATAACATGGCACTCGACACACGCACGCGCGCGCGCGAACCCGCGCGCGCGCACCCAGAAGACGCGCCACTCGCCGCACCCAGGGTGCGCGCGCGTGCGCGCGCGCGCGCGCGAGCGCGCGCGCGCGCGGGAACGAGCATCTATCACGCGCGCGGGCGCGCGCGCGCCCGCTCTCGCCTTGCAGGTCAAGGGAGTGTACGACCAGGGTTGAGGGCCCTCAACCCCAAGACAGCTGTCAGGTTCGGGGTTCAAGGTTTGTTGTTGTTGTTGTTGTTGTTGTTGTTGTTGTTGTTGTTGTTGTTGTTGTTGTTGTTGTTGTTGTTGTTGTTGTTGCTGCTGCTGCTGTTGTTGTTGTTGTTGTTGTTGTTGTTGTTGTCGTTGTTGTTGTTGCTGCTGTGCTTGCTGCCGTTGTCCTGCTGCTGGTGGGCGTGCCCGGCTGTGGGCGACAGCCCGTTAGATAACAATAATATAGTCCTGTTTATGGGTTTAGGGCCATGTTTACATACTTTGTGGGTGCAGGTAACCTCAGGTAGGGTTTCACAGGGCTTAAGGGTCTGGGTCTCGAGGGAGGCAACAGAATGTCTTTGAAGCGTACAGCTTGGGATATCGTATAGACTAGACCCAGGGGCAACCTAGGAATCAAAAGGGTACCCGTTTTTGGTTTAGCGGGATTATGCCCTAAACCCTAGACCCTAAACCCTAAACCCTAAACCCTAAACCCTAAACCCTAAACCCTGGAAAAAGGAATTTTGGGCCGACTCCGGGTCCTAGTAGAGGTTTCCTAGATCTGTGGGTCTTAGATGTGAAGGTTTCAAAAGTCAAAGCCCATCTAAAGCCCCAACCCCTAAACCCTAAACCCTAAACCCTAAACCCTAAACCCTAAACCCTAAACCCTAAACCCTAAGCGTCTTGGGTTGTGATGTTCGTGTTCAGCCTAGGCTCAGTCAGGGCATGGTAGGCAGAGTCGAGCCGGGCCCCGCCCACATTTTCGAGGATTACGAAGGGTTTAGGGTTTAGGGTTTAGGGCTTAGGGTTTAGGGTTTAGGGTTTAGGGTTTAGGGTTTAGGGTTTAGGGTTTAGGGTTTAGGGTTACAAACATCGACCCCGAATAGGGCGGTCGCGGTGTGGGGCTGGTGAAGGCAAAAGGAGCTAACTCTTGGTAGCCCGCAACCATCTTAAAATAAGGGTACCCCCCTTTCTTTGGGATGGTTTCTGGTACCACTGGGCTATCCTCATCCAGAAGAACGACCCCACCTTGGGCCAGCGGACCAATGTGCGCGCCTTGCGCATAATTACAGGCGACACAGTCATGGATAGAGTCGCAAGGGCAACCCTGACTTTACCTGTGCTGCCTGTGCTGTCAGCCCACTCAGAGCATCGTGGGAGAACACGACGCGAGAATCAACAGAAGTAGTCTTTTCGGTCCGCAGAGGACACGAGGGCCTCGGAAGATGCCCACCAGCTGACCCAGAAGGAAGGTGCCCTTTTGAGGACGTTGCACGGTCCGACGCCCAAACCAAGCTGTCCCTTCACAAGCCTTGATGTAAAAAAGATCCGGCAACGTAAGGGATGCGCTCAAGAAGCTTCTGTAAGGCCCCCTTAAACACGTTCTCCATGAAGAAAACCCTAAACGCGTAAACAAAAATCCCAAGCCCCAAGCCCTCAAAAACCCAAGCCGATACTCCTCAAAATAGAGCGAAATGCCCTGAAAACTAGGCCCCAAAACCCCAATCCCACAATCCCCAAATCCCCAAAGCCCCACTTAAAACCCAAAAACCTCCAAGCCCCTGGACTTACCTTTCTATTCCTTACTGAGTTTAAGTGCCCTGAAAAAAGGTTACCCCACTATGACAAAGTCCTAGGGATCCCTCTTCCCCTAAACCCCCTAAAACCCTAAACCCTAAACCAAATAACCAATAACCAATAACCCTAAACCCTAAACCCTAAACCCTAAACCCTAAACTCGTCTTGGGACCCCCGACTTGGGGATCTTCACGTCCATTGCCGCGGCCGCCTTGGCCAGGATACTGCGCTGCCTCTCCTGGCTTTCCGGGGTTTAGGCTTTAGGGTTTAGGGTTTAGGGTTCATGGTTCAGGGTGTGGGTTTAGGAGGTTTCTGGGTTTGGGGGGGGGGGGGGGGGGGGCTTACAGGTTTAAGGGCTTTGGGCGTTCTTTAGGGGATGTACCTGTAAGTTCCAATTCGCTTAGAGGTTCAGGATTTGAAGGTTCCAAAGATATTGGAGTTTTCGCATAACTTGTGTGCCCTAAGCCCTAAACCCTAAACCCTGAACCCTAAACCCTAAACCCCTAACCCTCAACGTAATTTGTGCACCCTAAACCCTAAACCCTAAACCCTTAAAGGCCCACGTCGTAGGAACAGCTCAATTATGTCAACGGCCCCCAAACCCGGCCCTTCAGGCCTCTAAGGCAAGCTACATTGGGTCTCTGCTTGGGTTTTTTGGTAGGGTTTAGGGTTTAGGGTTTAGGGTTTAGGGTTTAGGGTCTAGGGTCTAGGGTCTAGGGTCTAGGATTTAGGGTTTAGGGTTTAGGGTTTAGGGTTTAGGTTCTATTCCCCTGGAGCTGCAAATAGCCTCAAGGATGGCAATACTTACGGGCTCTAGAGCCCCCCCAAAAAGCAGGTAGGTTGTGGGTTTAGGGTTTAGGGTTTAGGGTTGTTGATACCTATTCGTAGACTCTAAGGTCCTGGGATAGGGGTAGAGCCTGAGAAAACCATCGCTCCGGTCCCAGACGATGCCTTCTCGTTCCGGGATTATCAGCCTCCCCGACTTACTATAACCCTAAACGCTCAGGACCTTGTACCTTGAAGTCATTCAACAATGAAAAGCGAAGGGTTTTGGGTTTAGGGTTTAGGGTTAAGGGATTAGGGCTTAGGGTTGACTTTCCCCCGGACCTGAACCCAATAATTTCGATAAACACCCTGAAACCCGAAACCCTAAATCCTAAACTTCTGGTGTTTACGGTTTAGGGTTTAGGGTTTAGGGACCCTAGACCCTAAACCCGAAACCCCTCTCCATGCCTCTTCATAGTCACTTCTCTTGTTCAAGTTGTCGTGCCTTGGGCGCTTTGTTGGCGTATACTTGCGGGCCCTTCGAAGAACTCTGAGAATCAGGTGCTCTATGTCGTCCTGTAGAGGCCATTTTAGGGTTTAGGGTTTAGCGAAAAAGAGGGAACCCTTTTGAGATTCTTGGAAGGCCTGAGAGAAAATGGCGACTTTTGACCTAGTTTTTTGCAAGCTTCTTTCGGGGTTGGGGCGACTTTTTGACCTAGTTTTTAGCAAGCTTCTTTCGGGCTTTTTTGGGTGTATGGGGTTGCATTCAAGGCAAGGGGCATGCATGCTCAAGGTCCAGAGAGTTCCGCTGAATTAATCATGTCGGGTGCAGGCGTAGGGTTGTTAAGGTATTATGGAGTTTAGTTTTAAGGTTTTGGGTTTAAGGTTTAGGGTTCAGGGAGATGGATATGTTGAAGTGAGGCTTGAGCAAGCCAAACCCCGAATTAACCCATGCGCCCATTCCTGAGCCCAAACAACTCCGAACTGCAAGCAAGTAGAACCCTCAACCCTAAACCCTACGCCCAAAACGCCCTCAGCCCATGCCCAAATGCTGAGACCCTAAACTCTACACCCTAAAACCTAAACCCGCGGCCTTCTAGGGCTTGAGGGCCTTGCCTAGCATTCCTAAGACTCACTTAGGGCAAATAGAAAAAACACGTATATATATATATATATACATATACATGTATACATATACATGTATATATGTATGCTACTTGAAACCCTTCAGCCCTGAAACCCTTACACCCTTACATTGCTGAACCCTTAAACCTACAACCCTTGCCTCTAAGCCCCTTAATCCCCTGAACCCTACACCCCCATACCTAGATCCGAATCCAGGACTAGCACTCTTCTGAGGGAGCGGCCGCAAGCGGTTCATGCGCTGGACAGCTTTGGACCAGGTGTTGCCTTTGCCTGCAGTGTTTTCTGGCTTCTTAGCAGTCGGGTCTAGGGCTACACTAATCCCGCAAACCCTATAGATCCTTTTGACCCCGAAGACCCTATAAACCCCGTAGCCCCATGCAAATCGTGTACAAAAACGCGCAGCATTCCTGAACCCAAATGCCCAGGATTGCTACTACTACCACTTTCTGCGCCCACGGCAACGACGAGTACCAATACTACTGCTTATTCGCATGTTGTCCTCCTTATTTCTCTTCCTGCTACCACTTATTGCAAGCATTGCTGCAAATTACTTGTTTTGCGGCTAGTACTACTATACCCTAAACCCTAAAACCTAAACCCTAAACCGTAAACCCTATAACCACTCATCCCCCCAGGCTCCACCACATGACCAGCATGTCTGAAAGGAAGCTAAAGCATGGCCTCAACAGTCTTTCGACCCAACAGAGTCTAGGGTTTAGGGTTTAGGGTTCAGGGGTTTAGGGTGTAGGGTTTAGGGTGTAGGGTTTAGGGTGTAGGGTTTAGGGGTTTAGGGTCTAGGGCTTGTAGGAGCCTGTTAAAGGGCCCTTTGCTCACATTTTCTTGGCGGTTGGATTCCTACCCAACTCGAGGATTCGATCTACTTCAGGACGACGGTCTCTCTTTTCGAATTGGAGCTGCCCGGCTGCGTTGTTGGACTTGACGTCTGGCCGTTCAAGGGCTCTCGGGCTTCCTGGTGGACGAAGATGAACCTTGAAAAGGTCTGCTTATGGTTCCATAAGGGATATCTATACAGCCCTAAACCCTAAACCCTAAACCCTAAACCCTATAAATCCAAAGTGGGATTCAAGTTGTATAGGGGAGAGATTCCAAGGTTCATCAGTCTTAGCATCTTTTGGATCTAAGCGAGGTCTTGCGGCTCGAAGCTTCCTTGTGGGCCATAAACCCTAAGCCCCAAAACCTGACCCTAAACCCCAAACCCTAAACCCTAAACCCTATAAACCACAGAGCCTGCTGGCGGCGTCGGTGTCGTGTCTTTCGGCCTGTAGCTTAGCAGCGATTCGAGCTGTTTGGGCTTGTGGGGCTTTGGGCTTGGGGTTTAGAGTAAGCTGGTCCTTTGAGTTTGGAATTCTTTAGAAGTTTGGGGTCTTGAGCTTGAGGATTTAGGACTATGGCGTTTAGCAGTTT
The DNA here is from genome assembly GCA_905221605.1 of Symbiodinium natans. NCBI lineage: Eukaryota > Dinophyceae > Suessiales > Symbiodiniaceae > Symbiodinium > Symbiodinium natans. The sequence goes on from CAJNDS010002291.1 coordinate 264,637, forward strand.
TGGATTTGGGGTTCAAGGTTTAGGGTTTGCGGTGGTGAGGGGGGGACAAGGTTTGGAAAAGCATGGTCTCTGAGTAGACTAGACCCAAGAGTAACCTACCCTTTTTGGCTTAAAAGGGGCTTAGAAGGGAGCTTAAACAACTAAAGACACCCTTCTAGATACCACGGACAGAAGGATTCGGACGTCGTACTTACTAGTTCTTGGCAGGGAAATAGGTACCCTCCATCCACTTAAACCATAAACCCTAAACCCTAAACCCGAAAGGTGATTGCCTTGTATTCCCAAACTCCTTACTCAAAAGCCCGTAGGCGGACTTCAGATTGCGAACCACGCCGCTCCGAAAGCTTCTGGACTCTGGCTTCTACTCGGCCACCCGAAAACCAAACCCTAGACCCCTACGGTTCACCATGAACCCTAATGAACCCTAAACCCTAGACCCTAAGCCCTTAACCCTTAAACCCTAGCCCTGAACCATAAACCCGAAACCCTAAACCCTAAACCCAGAACCCCAAACCCCTAAACCCTAGCCCTAAACACTAAACCTCATAAACTCTACACCCTAAAACCCTCAACGCCTAAAGCCTCTGCATCCCTTGGCTAAGGCGGAGGCTTCTCGTCGCGCCGAAGTTCTGCGATCCGCCGATCGAGGGATGCCTGGGGGCAGTTGAGGGCCTGAAGGCCTTAAGGGGTTTAGGGTTCAGGGCTTAGGGTTTAGGGTTTGGAGTTTAGGGTTTAGGGTTTAGGATTTAGGGTTTAGGGTTTAGGGTTCAGGGTTTAGAGCTTTAAGGGGGTTAGGGTTTAGGGTTTCGGGCTTAGGCTTTGGCGGCTGTTGGGCCTGGACGTTGAGAATTTTGAGGGCTTGGTGCCCTGAAGTCTGGACCCTAGACCCGCAACTTCCCCCGGCTAAAGATGCCCAACGCCCCAAAGGACCAAAAACTGCCTAGAAACCCTAAACCCTAAACCCTAAACCCTAAACCCTAAACCCCAAACGACCAAAAGCTCTAAACCCAGAGCCCGGCTAAGCCCGAAATCCCAGCCCTCAACATGGGCTGCCAGGAGTTTAAGGGATTAGAGCTTTAAGGAGGTTAGGGTTTAGGGTTTAGGGTTTAGGGTTTAGGGCTAGGGTTTTAGGTTTTCGGGTTTAGGGTTTAGGGTTAGGGTGTTACGGCGGTTTAGGGCTTAAAGAGTCTAGGGCGTTTGCGGGTTTAGGGTTCAGAGTTGGGCGGCACGTTCGGCCCGATTAGGCCTTGTTCTGTTCCCGGCATGGCACGAGAGACCCTTTCATCTAGGCCCCGCTGTCGACCCTGGGCTCTGAAGCACCTGTAGTTCTCTTCCTGCTCAGGGGTCCTGAGAACCGAACCTCCCTTCTTTCCTCTTCCTTTGCCTCTATTCATGGAAGGCTCTGGGTTCCAGAAGCGCCCTCAAGTCCATGTCGATGGCATCCAATGAGTCCATGAAGAACTCAGCAGCGATCTCCGCAACTTGATAACTCAGTATCCAGCCAACCCCCCCTCCAGCCAAGGACAGGGAACTTTGGGCAGTCTCGCACAAGGAACTGCAATTCTGGGCCATCAGGGGTGGGTGGGGGGGGGGGGGGGTTAGGGTTTAGGGTTTAGGGTTTAGGGTTTAGGGTTTAGGGTTTAGGGTTTAGGGTTTAGGGTTTAGGGTTTAGGGTTTAGGGTTTAGGGTTTATAATTAGGGTGTAGGGTTTAGGGTTTAGCGGTTCAGCGGTTCAGCGGTTTAGCGGTTTAGCGGTTTAGCGGTTTAGGGTTCAAACAGCGCCCCAAGCTACCTCATGGGACTCGAACTCGGACCCCTAAAAATGCAATCTCTTCTAAAGCTCCTCCAAGGAAATAGAAAGGCCATATTAAGGGAACCTCCTTTAGGTGTACATCCTGAGTGGTCCGAGTGTAACTCCCTTGATACCCCAAAGCTTCGACTATTACCCTCAAAGAGGGTTTTGTAGACTGGTGTTGGGCGTGCTGAGGGGGCTTTGGACCCCTCAACCCTAAACCTCAAACCCGAAACCTAAACCCTAGAACCCATGGACGGAGTTTAGGATTCAGGGCTCTTTAGACTGATTTACCTCCGGCCCCGGATTCCGCAGCTTCATCCAATGCCAGAAAAACCCTCAGCCCTAAATCGTAAACCCTAAACATCCCTAAACCCTAGAAGCCCTCATCGCTAAACCCTAAACTCTAAACCCTAAACCCTAAACCCTAAACCCTAAACCCTAAACATCCCTGAACCCTAACCCCAAGTCCCCACCACAGGGATTTGGGTGCTGGACCATGGCAGTGGCCAGTTTGAGCATGTCTGGCCTCAAGTATGAAATCCAGAAGAGGATTCGGGGTTTAGGGTTTAGGGTTTAGGGTTTAGCGGTTTAGGGGGTTTAGGGGGTTTAGGGGTTTATGGTTGGGATTAGGGTTTAGATGTTTGTGGGGTTTAGGGGGTTCGGGTTCAAGGGTTTAGGGTTTTGGGTTTAGGGGCTCAGGAGGGTTTAGAATTTACACATTTTATCGCATCAGGTGTGGCTAAAAAAACACTCATGGGCTCGGAGGTGTACGTAAGAGATCTTGACATTTTGGGGTGTAGTGGGTAAGGTCTAGGTAGAGTTTATGTCGGACTCATGGTTCTGGGTTAAGTGTTAAGTATTCTACATGGCAGGCAACGCAAGCCGCAAGCCCTGAACGGCTTAAGGCTTAGGGTGACATGGAATCGTCTGAAGCTCACAACCCTCAGTCGTCTCGCAAGAAACTCTGGGGCCCAAACCTGAACCTAAACCCTAAACCCTAAGCCCAAATTAAACCCTAAACCCTAAACCCTAAACCCCATACCACAACCAAGTCCAGGTTTCGAGGCTTCTTCAGGCCCCCTCGGGATCCCTGAACATGGGCTTCTCAGGCCCCTGCGCTTCCGCACGGATGAACTGTGTGCACCTAGTGTGGTATAGGGTTTAGGGTTTAGGGTTTAGGGGGGGGGGGGTTAGGGTTTAGGATTTGGGGTTTGGGGTTTAGGCGCCAATGTAGTTCCTTTTTGGGTTAGATGTGGGGATTCTTGCGTGCTGCCCCGGGCGGGGTGCTGTGCCGCACAAGAGTCTTTGGGTACAGAGCGTTGAGGGTTTAAGGTGAGGGTTTTGGGGGTCTTTAGAGGGTTTCGGGGGTCTTTAGGGTTCTTAGGTCTGAGGTTGTGCGAGCAGTGAGGTTGTGGGAGTTTTGCGCCACATGTGGCCCCTGTGCTCTCAAAGTCCTAAACCCGAAACCCTAAACCCTAAACCCGAAACTGGACCCTCCATGTTCCCAAACAATGGCCTTTTGGTCCCTCAAATGGGTTTAGGGTTCAGGGTTTAGGGTTTAGGGCTGATATTCCGAATCAAGTTTCAGGGGTGTAGGGTCTTTGCCCCTTATAGGCTCAATATACCTGAACATAAACCCCCAAAGCTCACGATCATTGCCTACTTCCCTTAGAAGCAAAAGAAAGAAACATGTTTGTAGCTTACATCTTCGCTTCTACAGAAACAAAAACCCAAATAATCGTCCCCCCATACCCCAAACCATAACACCATAACCCTAAATCGCAACGGGGAACGTCAGCTTAACAACTTACAGGCCCGCAGCCCTTGAGCGCACAATAGAAGCTAAACCCGAAACCCTGGAACCCCGAAAAACCTCAACCCCAGAAGCCTGAAAACCCTAAACCCCAAAGCCCGAGGGCCACATGGCATGGTTCGAAAGGGGTTTAGGGTTTAGGGTTTAGGGCTTAATGTCGGTCTGAGGGTTACAAGTTGCAAGCGTTTCGGATCTTAATCTTAGCTCTTTGGGGCTTTAACTTGAGAGCTCTAAGGCTTCCGCTTTTGGGGGTTCAGGCTTTTGACCCCATAAACCCTAAACCTCAAACCCTAAACCCCTAAAAGCCCGAAACCTTAAACACTGGATCCGAAGGATCCAACGCGGGCGCTTGGCGCCTAGGGAGCTGAGCACCCCCACCACTGGAGCAGCTTGCACTTCGCGGCAGCCAGGAACTGAGCCTCCTTCTGAGTTTTGCGACAACTTGGGGTTTAGGGTTTAGGGTTTAGGGGTTCAGGGGATTCGGGTTTAGGGGCTCCATGGCCACCTCGCACCCCAAAATCACAGTCTATGATCGGATTCCTTCTTGAAGAACGAGAAGATACGCTGCTCAGAAACCGGAAAGAGTGCTGAAACAGCGCCCTTTCTTCTTGCATGGGCATGCATATGATATACAGAGGAACGTGAAAGCCTCTGGTCCTAGAAACAGGCAGAAACCCTAAACCAATAGCATCAACGCCAGTTTCATGTCAGGCCGCCTGCGGTTCGAAGCACCCTGCGTTTAGGGTTTAGGGTTTAGGGTGTAGTACTGTAGGGTTTAGGGCCTATGTGGTTCTGCTGCTGCAGCTTGACAGATCCGCACGACCTGGCTGCCTTGCCCGGACGTAAACATGTGCCGCCGTGTCCACTCTCCATCCGCTACAAGTCCACTAGCCCAAGAACCAGTCCTCTCAACCATGGGCCCAATTTTGGCTCCACAAATTTGATGCCCGTATGCCGAATTCAGAGGACCACTTGACTTGATGAAGCCTAGACGAACTGAGCGCCGCCCCTTACCCTAGGGTTTAGGGTTTAGGGTTTAGGGTTTAGGGTTTAGGGTTTAGGGTTAGTTAGGGTTGCTGGAAAGAGCTATTGTTAAGTTCGTGCACCCTGAACCTGGACCCTAGACCTTCAAGCGCTAAACCCCCAGCCCTTAACCCTATACCTAAAGGCTCCAACGTAGTTCCTTTTGACATAGATTTGGGGGATTCTAGTATACCACCCCACGCGGGGGGCCTCTGGGTAGACCCTCAGGCCCAAACCGTAAAACTCCCAAAACCCTAGACTTGGCTGCACTCAGGAGGGTAGCTAAAAATTAAACTTTTAGCTGCCTTTGTAAGAAACCCAATTAACCCAAAAAGGGTAAGGATCTAAAGTTACAGTAAACTACCACAAAATAGAGTCCTCCGTCTCGTCCGGCGACGTGCTCGCCAACACCTTGAGGCGCCATGTGGTGCTCGGGGTGAGTTTTGGGATTCCCTTCTCAACTCCCCTGTGCTGCGCGAAAAGGCCTCAGGCCCCACAATCTAAACTAAATCCCAAGCCCCAAATCCCTAAACCCTGAACCTCAAACCCCTAAACCCAGTCCCTATATGTAAATATGTAAACGCAAAATCCCCAGATCCCTCAGCCCCAAATCCTTAAACCTCAGAATCCCCAAACCCCTCTCGCCTGCCATCCCGGCGGGTACCCGCCCACCGTGATGTGCGTCTGTGTGCCTGAGGGATTCGCAGGCCCTGGTCTTCATTGCTTGGAACTGCCGTTAGGTTTTTTAGGCCTTTGGGGGTTTGGTTTAGAGCATGGGGAGTTTAGTCAGTTAGAGGCATTTGGGGTCCACAGCACCAAGCGCACGGCTCAAGAATTTAGCAGAAGAGGGTGCGGATGACGAGCAGAGGGGTGCACAACTCTCGGATTGTCGGGCTTTGGGCTTAGTAGGGGTTTCTATAGGGCTTCAGACAGCTGAGAAGGAACACCGAACCTAGTCGGCTCCTTCAGGGTCTCAGGTGTTTGGGAGGCTCCGGGATCAGGGTTTAGGGTTTCGGGTTTGGGGTGTCCCTTGATGATCCCTATGTCACCTTCCGCGAGCTCCCTGATGTCTGAGTCGTAATAGCTTCTTGCGGATGCATCGCGCCGGCGACCAGAGCTGGCCGGAATGAAAGCCTCCTCTGCATCTCCAGAACCATTGAACAACAAAAACCGTAAAGTCTAAGCCCCTGCCTTCAACCCCCGAAACGTTAAACCTGAAGTAAGCCTCAACAAGACACAACAGCCTAGATAAGTGGAAATGTGCTTCGAAAGTCAACACAGACCCAACATACATTTGGACCAACCAAAATCCAGAACCATTCGCTGTTGAGCTCATAGCAGACCGAAGAAGCCCTCAAACTCCAAATATTGGTCGAATACCCGAAAAAAAAACAAAGCCGCGGCGTAGAAAAACAATGCTTTCAACTCAAAACCTCTCAAAAAGCAAGCCATGGTGTAGAGAATCATGTTTTTTCAGCTCAAAACATACCCCCAAAATCACTTTGAAGCAGCCGAACTGCTTGTTGGACGTGCAAAACACAGACCGAACTACTGGCTTTTAGCTCAAAACAGACAGAAGAAGCCCTCAAACTAAATATCAGCCTTATAAAACTTTAAGCTCAAAACTTAACAAAACGAACGGTGCAGAAAACCATGTTGTTCCAGCTCCAAACATACAAAACAATCGGCCCGGAATTCTCTTCTTTTGCTCGTTTTCACGTGCAAAACACAGACCAAACTCTCCAGAACCTCAGACTTGACCCTCACTCGGTTTAGGGTTTAGGGTTTAGGGTGTAGGGTTTAGGGTTTCGGGTTTCGGGTTTAGGGTTTAGGGTTTAGGGTTGAGGGTCCCGAACGCAGCAAAAGCCCCCAATCATTCCGGAACTCCGAAACTCTGAGTGCCCGACCGGCGTCTCGCATATCCCTGGAGTGAAGAGAGCCTGGCAATGTTCAGGGTTTAGGGTTTAGGGTTAGGGTTTAGGGTTTAGGGTTTAGGGTTTAGGGTTTAGGGTTTAGGGTTTAGGGTTTAGGGTTTAGGGTTTAGGGTTTAGGGTTTAGGGTTTAGGGTTTAGGGTTTAGGGTTTAGGGTTTAGGGTCCCCTTTCGGTACTAACTATAGTTAAGGGACTCATACCCCAAGTTAGGATCCTTGTAACCCAATTCAGGATCCACATAACTCTACTCCCCCCTTAATTTCAGGCCCTCCTTGCGGACTAAAGGGTTTATGATCCATATAAAATTGCTCCCGATCTAGTTTCGTTTCCCACTATTGCGGAAACTGACAACTTAATTCCCCCTGTAGAAATACGGTTTCCCGGAATTATGCAAAGCTCATGGGATAACCGGGGGCAAAAAGGAAAAGGTTGATTGATCAGCAGGCCTAGAGCTCTTAGGCCCAAAAGCTTCAAGGCTGGTCTAAATTTTTCGCTTCAGATTCCTAAAAGTTTCCGGAGCCGAGTTTTATGTAGACTCCTCTGAGAGTTGCGTACGAAACAAGGCCCCCAAGCAATTTTCCAAGGGAGTAGCCGGCGAGCTGCCCTCGTGCACTTTGGTACATTGTTAGGGTGGTCCGGATTTATCCGCATCCGCATTCTTCCGGGCACAACCTCTCAAACCCTCAACCACTCAACCCATCAACCCATGTCATGTCATTGGGGGCGTTCAAAACTGCGAATTGTTTGGGGGGGGGGGTGGAGTTTATGAATAACAAACCAGGGTTTATCACAGTGCTCCTGGGCTGGAGACCTTCCGTCACCGTCCACTTCGCCAGCTCGTCCGACAATGTAGAGAAGTAGTTCGCCGTTGCCTGCCGGTGGCAGAGGATGCTCAAGAAACCCATAAACGCCATAAACCTTGTAAACCCTTAAACGCCTTAAAAGCCTATGAACCCTGTAAACCTACACACACCAGATGTAAACCCTAAAAGACCTATGGAGCCTGTAAACCCTACAAACCCTGAAACTTCATCCAGCCACCCTCAAGACAACAGCCTCAAACCCGAATCAACCGCCTGAATCCCCCCAAACCCTAAACCCTAAATCCCTATATCCCTGTATCCCTAAACCCTTTATCCCTGAATCCCTAAACCCTAATTGCCTAAATCCTATAATTCCCTAAATTCCTGCAAATCCCTATAGCCCTAAGTGGCATGGACCTTTAGGGTCTATTTGGCACGCCCCTTTGTTTACTATTTACAAAACTTCTTGAAAGTAGTGGTAGTAGTAGTAGTAGTAGTAGTAGGAGTAGTAGGAGTAGTAGTAGTAGTAGGAGTAGTAGTAGTAGTAGTAGCAGTAGTAGTAGTAGCAGTAAATGTAGATCCAGCCGGCCAACAGCCAGACTTAGGCAAGCACCCTCGCTTCGTGTTTCCTGTGACTTGGTAGGGTCAGAGGTTTGTCGTATGTCCCCTCCCTTCGTCCCTTCGTGTTGTAAGGGTTTTGTAAGGGCTTTGGAGGTTTGTGTGCTTCCCCTTTCTCGTTCTTATAGGTTTTGGGGGAGCATCAAAATGATTATCATATATGATGTGTTTCCGTGCTCGTATTATGAGGGCTAGTGCCTGCCCTAGAGGTTTGTCGTCTGTCCCCCCGCTTCGTGTTCCTGTGATTTGGTAGGGGGCTAAAGGTTTGTCGTGTGTCCCCTCCCTTCGTCCCTTCGTGTTGTAAGGGTTTTGGGAGGGTCCTGGAGGTTTGTCGTATGTCCCCTTTGTTCGTGCTTGTAGGGTCTGGGGAGTGTGTAGATGATAATCACATATCATGTGCTTCCGTGCTCGTATTATGAGGGGCTAGTGATTGGCCTGGAGGTTTGTCAGATGACGCCCCCGCTTCGTGATCCTGTGATTTGGTAGGGGCCTAAAGGTTTGTAGTGTGTCGCCTCCCTTCACTCCTTCCTATTGTAAGGGTTCTGTGAGGGCCCTGGAGGTTTGTCGTATGTCCCCTTTCTTCTTGCTTGTAGGGGTTGGGGAGCATCTAGATGATAGAGGTTTGTCGTATGTCGTCTCCCTTCGTCCCTTCGTGTTGTAAGGGTTTTGTGAGGGCCCTGAAGGTCTAGGGCAGTTACTAGCGCCTCATAGTACGAGCACGGAAGCAAATGATAATGACAATCATCTAGACGCTGCCCAAATCCTACAAGCACGAAGAAAGGGACATACGGCAAATTTGCAGGGCCCTCACAAAACCCTTACAACAAGAAGGGACGAAGGAAGGGCACATACGACAAACCTCTAGGACCCTCACGAAACCCTTACAACACGAAGGGACGAAGGGATTGTATCTAATTTCGTATATGGTAAAATGACATACGACAAATCTCCAGGACCCTAGCAAATGACATGAACACGAAGCAGGGAGACATAAAACAAACCTCTAGGGCAGTCACTAGCCCCTCATAATACGAGCACGGAAGCAAATCATATATGATAATCATCTAGACGCTCCCCACGCCCTACAAGCACGAAGAAAGGAGACATACGATAAATCTTCCAGGTCCAACAAAACCCTTGCAACTCAAAGGGACGAAGGGAGGGGGCACACGACATACCTCTTTAGGCCCCAACCACATCGCAGGAACAGAAAGCGGCGGGACATACGACAAACCTCTATGACAAACACCAGCCCCTCATAATACGAGCACGGAAGCAAATGATATATGACAGTTTTCTAGAAGATCCCCAAACCCTCTAAGAAGAAAGAAAGGTGACATACGACAAACCTTCCCCCAACAAAGCAATTTCAACACGAAGGGACGAAAGGAGGGGACATTCGACAAGTCTCTGGCCCCTACCAAATCTCAGGAACACGAAGCGTGGGGACATACGACAAATCTCCAAGGGCCCTCAGAAAAATTTTATCAGCCTTACAACACGAAGGGACGAAGGCAGGGGACATACGACAAACCTGTAGGCCCCTACTACATCACAGGAACAAGGAAGCGGGGGGGGGGGCATACGACAAACCCCTAGGGCAGTCACTAGCCCCTCACAATACGAGCACGGACTCAAGTTATATGTCAGTCGTCTAGACGCTCCCCAAACCCTACAAGTGAGAAGAAAGGGGACACACGGCAAATTTGCAGGGCTCTCACAAAAACCCTTGCAACACGAAAGGACGAAGCGAGGGAACGTATGACAAACCTCTAAGCCCCTACCAAATCACAGGACCAAGGAAACGGGGGGGACAAATGACAAACCTCTAGGACAGCCACTAGCCCCTCATAGTTTGAGCACGGAAGCAAATCATATATGACGATCATCTAGACTCTAGACGCTCCCCCAAACCCTACAAGCTCGAAGAAAGTGGATATACGACTAGCCTCCAGGGCCCTCACAAAACCCTTACCACCCATACAACGCGAAGGGACGAAGGAAGGGGACATACGACAAACCTCTAGGGCAGTCAGTAACCCCACATAGTACGAGCACGGAAGCAAATGATGTATGGTAATCATCTCGACGCTCCTCAAACTCTCCAAGCACGAAGAAAGGGGACACACGACAAACCTTCAAGGCCCAACAAAACCCCTACAACACGAAGGGCGAAAGGAGGGGACATACGACAAAGCTCTAAGCCCCTACCAAATCTCAGGAACAGGAATCGGGGGGACATACGACAAACCTCTAGGGCAATCACTAGCCCCTCACAATACGAGCACGGAATCCAATTATATGTCAGTCGTCTAGACGCTCCCCAAACCCTACAAGTGAGAAGAAAGGGGACACACGGCAAATTTGCAGGGCTCTCACAAAACCCTTGCAACACGAAAGGACGAAGCGAGGGAACGTATGACAAACCTCTAAGCCCCTACCAAATCACAGGACCAAGGAAACGGGGGGGACAAATGACAAACCTCTAGGACAGCCACTAGCCCCTCATAGTTTGAGCACGGAAGCAAATCATATATGACGATCATCTAGACTCTAGACGCTCCCCCCAAACCCTACAAGCTCGAAGAAAGTGGATATACGACTAGCCTCCAGGGCCCTCACAAAACCCTTACCACCCATACAACGCGAAAAAACGAAGGAAGGAGACATACGACAAACCTCTAGGGCAGTCACTAACCCCACATAGTACGAGCACGGAAGCAAATGATGTATGGTAATCATCTCGACACTCCTCAATTCTCCAAGCTCGAAGAAAGGGGACACACGACAAACCTTCAAGGCCCAACAAACCCTACAACACGAAGGGGCGAAAGGAGGGGACATACGACAAAGCTCTAGGCCCCTACCAAAGCTCAGGAACAGGAATCGGGGGGACATACGACAAACCTCTAGGGCGATCACTAGCCCCTCACAATACGAGCGCGGAATCGAATTATATATATATATATATATATATATCAGTCGTCTAGGCTCCCCAAACCCTACAAGCACGAAGAAAGGGGACACACGCAAACATCCCACGAAGGAACGAAGGGAGAGGAATTACGACAAACCTCTAGACCCCTACCAAATCATAGGAATACGAAGCGGGGGGGCACACGAGAAATCTTTAGGGCAATCAATACCCTCATAGCGACTGCGGAAGCAAATGATATATGATAATCATCTAGACACTCCCCAAACCCTGCAAGCACGAACAAAGGGGACATACGAAAAACCTCCAGAGCGCTCACGAAACCTTACAACACGAAGGGACGAAGGGAGGGGACAAAAGATAAACCTCTAGGCCCTTCCAACTCACAGGAACACGAAGCAGGGGGGCATACGACAAACCTCTAGGGCAGTCAATAGCCCTCACAATACGACCACAGAAGCAAATGTCTTATGACAATCATCTAGATGCCAAGAAAGGGGACACACGACAAACCTGTAGGCCCCTACTACATCACAGGAACAAGCGGAGGGCATACGACAAACCTCTAGGGCAGTCACTAGCCCCGCACAATACGAGCCCGGAATCAAATTACATATGTCAGTCGCCTAGACGCTCCCCAAACCCTACAAGCAAGAAGAAAAGGGACATACGGCAAATTTGCCGGGCTCTCACAAAACCCTTGCAACACGAAAGGACGAAGCGAGGGAACGTATGACAAACCTCTAAGCCCCTACCAAATCACAGGACCAAGGAAACGGGGGGGACAAATGACAAACCTCTATGACAGTCACTAGCCCCTCATAGTTTGAGCACGGAAGCAAATCATATATGACGATCATCTAGACTCTAGACGCTCCCCCCAAACCCTACAAGCTCGAAGAAAGTGGATATACGACTAGCCTCCAGGGCCCTCACAAAACCCTTACCACCCATACAACGCGAAGGGACGAAGGAAGGGGACATACGACAAACCTCTAGGGCAGTCACTAACCCCACATAGTACGAGCACGGAAGCAAATGATGTATGGTAGTCATCTCGACGCTCCTCAAACTCTCCAAGCACGAAGAAAGGGGACACACGACAAGCCTTCAAGGCCCAACAAAACCCCTACAACACGAAGGGGCGAAAGGAGGGGACATACGACAAAGCTCTAGGCCCCTACCAAATCTCAGGAACAGGAAATGGGGGGGACATACGACAAACCTCTAGGGCGATCACTAGCCCCTCACAATACGAGCGCGGAATCGAATTATATATATATATATCAGTCGTCTAGGCTCCCCAAACCCTACAAGCACGAAGAAAGGGGACACACGCAAACATCCCACGAAGGAACGAAGGGAGAGGAATTACGACAAACCTCTAGACCCCTACCAAATCACAGGAATACGAAGCGGGGGGGGCACACGAGAAATCTTTAGGGCAATCAATACCCTCATAGCGACTGCGGAAGCAAATGATATATGATAATCATCTAGACACTCCCTCAACCCTACAAGCACGAACAAAGGGGACATATGAAAAACCTCCAGAGCGCTCACGAAACCCTTACAATACGAAGGGACGAAGGGAGGGGACAAAAGATAAACCTCTAGGCCCCTCCCAACTCACAGGAACACGAAGCAGGGGGGCATACGACAAACCTCTAGGGCGGTCAATAGCCCTCATAATACGACCACGGAAGCAAATGACTTATGATGACAATCATCTAGACGCCAAGAAAGGGGACATACGACAAACCTCCAAGGCCGAATGCAACCCTCACAACACGAAGGGACGAAGGGAGGGGACATATGACAAGCCTCTGGCCCCTACCAAATCTCAGGATTACGAAGCGGGGGAATATACAACAAACCTCTAGGGCAGCCACTAGCCCCTCATAGTACGAGCGCGGAAGGAATGATTTTTGACAATTATCTAGACAATCCCCAAACCCTACAAGCACGAAGAAATCGGACATGCGACAAACCTCTGGGGCCCTCACAAAACCCTTACAACACGAACGAAGAAAACAACTCATACAAACCTCTGGGCCCCTACCAAATCACAACAACACGAAGCGGGGGGACATACGACTAACCTCTAGGGCAGTCACTAACCCCTCAAGATGGGGGGTGAAAGGGATTATGGGAGATGATGGGGAATGATGATGGGGGATGATGGGGGATGATGCGGGATGATGGGAGATGATGGGGGATGATGGGGAATGATGGGGGATGACGCGGGATGAGAGACATGATGGGGCATGATAGGGGCTGATCGGGGACGATGATGGGGGCTGATGGGGGATGATGGTGGATGATGGGGGGGTGAAAGGGATTATGAGAGATGACGGGGAATGATGATGGGAGATGATGGGGGATGATTGGGGGATGATGGGGCATGATGGGGGATGAGAGAAACGATGGGAGATGATGCGGGGTGATGTGGGATGGGCAATGAGCGGGTATGTCTGAAATCCTGGAAAAGACAAATCCCGGGGTTTGATTTTAAAGGGTTTTAATTCTTTTTCGGCATCTTAACTTTTTATGAACTCCTTACACCATCAAATCCGGTATTTGATTTTTGTTAAGGGTTTCAAGGATATTACCCTAAACCCTAAACCCTAAACCCTAAACCCTAAACCCTAAACCGTAAACCCTAAACCCTAAACCCTAAACCGAACCCCGGGATTTAGTTCTTTAAGGATTTCAATGATTTTTTGGGCATTTTAAATTTCATGAAATCCTTGAAAAATTAAATCCCGGGATTTAGTTTTTCAAGGATTTCAAGGATTTCATAAACTTTAAATACCGGAGCTCCTGCAAAAGCAAACGCCCCCCTCCCCACTCAGAATACGGGAAGACCACGCGGATTTTAAAATTTATGAAATCCTTGAAATCCTTGAAATCCTTGAAAAACCAAATCCCGGGATTTAATCTTTCCAAGGATTTCATAAAATTTATAATGCCCCAAAAAAGCCTTGAAATCCTTAAAATATTAAATCCCGGGATTTGATTTTTTAAGGATTTCAAGGATTTTTTGGGCATTTTAAATTTTATGAAATCCTTGAAAAATTAAATCCCGGGATTTGATTTTTCAAGGATTTCAAGGACTTCATAAAATTTAAATACCGGAACTCCTGCAAAAGCAAACCCCCCCCCCCTCCCCTCTCAGAGTGCGGGAAGACCACGCGGATTTTAAAATTTATGAAATCCTTGAAATCCTTGAAAAATTAAATCCCGGGATTTGATTTTTCAAGGATTTCATGAAATTTAAAATGCCCAAAAAATCCTTGAAATCCTTAAAAAAATCAAATCCCGGGATTTAATATTTTAAGGATTTCAAGGATTTTTTGGGCATTTTAAATTTTATGAAATCCTTGAAAAATTAAATCCCGGGATTTAATTTTTCAAGGATTTCAAGGATTTCATAAAATTTAAATACCGGAACTCCTGCAAAAGCAAACCCCCCCCCCTCCCCACTCAGAGTACGGGAAGACCACGCGGATTTTAAAATTTATGAAATCCTTGAAATCCTTGAAAAACCAAATCCCGGGATTTGATTTTTGAAGGATTTCATGAAATTTAAAATGCCCAAAAAATCCTTGAAATCCTTAAAATATTAAATCCCGGGATTTGATTTTTTAAGGATTTCAAGGGTTTTTTGGGCATTTTAAATTTCATGAAATCCTTGAAAAATCAAATCCCGGGATTTAATTTTTCAAGGATTTCAAGGATTTCATAAAATTTAAATACCGGAACTCCTGCAAAAGCAAACGCCCCCCTCCCCACTCAGAGTACGGGAAGACCACGCGGGTTTTTGAAATTTATGAAATCCTTGAAATCCTTGAAAAATCAAATCCCGGGATTTAATTTTTCAAGGATTTCATAAAATTTAAAATGCCCAAAAAATCCTTGAAATCCTTAAAATATTAAATCCCGGGATTTGATTTTTTTAAGGATTTCAAGGGCTTTTGGGGCATTTTAAATTTCATGAAATCCTTGAAAAATCAAATCCCGGGATTTAATTTTTCAAGGATTTCAAGGATTTCATAAATTTTAAAATCCGCGTGGTCTTCCCGTACTCTGAGTGGGGAGGGGGGGTTTGCTTTTGCAGGAGTTCCGGTATTTAAATTCTATGAAATCCTTGAAATCCTTGAAAAATTAAATCCCGGGATTTGATTTTTCAAGGATTTCATGAAATTTAAAATGCCCAAAAAATCCTTGAAATCCTTAAAATATTAAATCCCGGGATTTGATTTTTTTAAGGATTTCAAGGATTTTTTGGGCATTTTAAATTTTATGAAATCCTTGAAAATCAAATCTAGGGATTTCCCCGGCGGCAAAAGAGGCGTGCCAAATAGACCCTAAAGGTCCTACGTACATATATATATATATATACCCCAGATTTACTCCTTTCGACCGTGTTGTTTTCGGAGCAACTTCTAATTATCAGTCCCTTCCTTTGTCCTGCGGTGAGGCGCCCCGCATTCGCCGCAGGCCCAGATCTTCTGAGGCCCACCCACCTCGACAACACTCGCAAGAAGAAAGTGGAGAGAAACAACAAAAACCAACCACGAAATTAACCAAAGCTCTCAAACTGCTCTCCCACGCAAAGAACAGTAAGTGAAGACGAAAAGTGTCTGAGTACAACGCCTCATGTCCCTCCCCTCATCATACCAAACACAATACCCGCCAGCCTTGCATCCGACACCTTCCAGAGGGTCCGGATCTTCTCCGCAGGGCTCATCGTCGTAGCGACGCAGTCGTATGTAACCTTGCTCATCCCACAACGCTCGACAATGTGATTGACAATGCCTGAGAAAAACTCAGAATGCAAGTCCAAGTTGCCATTTTCTCCGAAGTTCTCTCCCCACGAATTCCTGACAGGGAGTGGAGATGACAGACTGTTTTCCTGCCGGTGTTCTTCCATGCCAGCATGTGCAATGTGCTGCGGTATCCTGACGAGCCAATATTTGGTGCCATTCTCGATGCCGTATCCATCTAGCACAACGGCATGGTTGATGTTGGGGGCCGTTTTGTTGCAGCCATCGTAAATGCCTGAAAAGGGACAGGCCCTGCTATGCCGAGAAGTGAGAGGCACCATGCACTGCATCAAGCAGGTCACAGATTTGATGCTGGGACAGAAGCTAAAGGAAAGCAGTCGGCTTCCTGCCTCCTCCGTACATCCACCAGTCAGTGGCATCCACGGAGACCGCTATCGGACCGATCTTAGCAACTGCTTCCATCAAGGCCTGCGCACAGCTGCAGATGCATGCCAGCCACGCGTGAAGACTTCAAAAATGCATGCGGGGGGGGGGGGGGGGGGGGGGCTGCGGCCACGTACTGGCTCGCCTTGGGATCATTCTGATCCAGGGTGACGAAGCCTGTGATGCTGGCTGTTCGGGGCAACCAGAACTTCGTATTGTTCTCGCCTTGCAGAGTCCAAGAGCATGCTGTCATGATTCCGTGCCATGGGCGGTGCCCCACCTAACAGTCCAACGATTTCGTAAGAGCAAGGCATCGGCGGCTTCGGAACTCCATGCCACTCAAGTACGGGTCATGCCAAATATCCGGCACACCACCTGCAAGCATGCAATGTGGCACACAAGCCACTTCATGAACGCTCTGATTGGGAAATTTGGGGACAAGTGCTTGTGCGAGCTGTCATGTACAAACGTCGCAACACAGTGTGCTGACGAGCCTGCTTCAACAGCGTAAGCGAAGGCGAGCTGAGCGGTAGCTCCGCTGCAACCGCCATCACCCCCGCAACCATCTGGATTCGGCGAACAGGAAGTCATCTCCTGACTTTGTGCTGCAAGAGTTTGCACGGTAACTCCACGTTCTTGCCTGCAAGAAGCTTGCTTCCGGCAGGAAGCCTATATTCTGCATTATGCTGCACGATGTCCAAGTAGAAAGAGCGGTTGATGTGCGTTTCTGTTCAACAACTGCAATGCGGTACTTTCGGTGCAGAAGAAGATCCTGAGGAGACAATGATAGCAGCACACCCGTATTGATGGCCACGTGGCTTTCCTTGGCAATTGCAATAGTCACAGGCGAAGCGGCGAAGTATGCACAACATGTGCTTGGATTCCACCCTGCCAGGGAACTATCACGGTGGAGGCAGCAAAGGCCCAACAACTGCCGCAACCTCGATCGGAGCAAGGGTCGCCGCAGGTCGCCATGCTGTGCGGGCGTACGCTCGCAAACTAAGGCTTCAACCTCCTTGACCTGGGCTCAGGCTAAGGCTCAGAATGATTCAGAAT
The DNA here is from genome assembly GCA_905221605.1 of Symbiodinium natans. Taxonomy (NCBI): domain Eukaryota; class Dinophyceae; order Suessiales; family Symbiodiniaceae; genus Symbiodinium; species Symbiodinium natans. The sequence goes on from CAJNDS010002291.1 coordinate 281,826, forward strand.
AAGTCAGCACATTCTGCGCCAATTGCGAACGAAGACCGCGTTGATGACAGCTCTCATCACAGCATGACATGCTCGGCATGGCCCGCACCACAATGACATTCCGACCCCATGAATTTGATTTCTCGACAGCTTCTCTTGGTAGATTTCTCACTCTCGAACGTAGTCCCCAGACCTATCTACGCCCCCTGCGTCTCTGAATCCTCTTCCCGGAAATACTCTGGCGACGAAAACTCACGAAATGGCAGCCTAAGGGCTCTTCACCGGTGAGCAAACAGCGGGGCTTCGTTGGCGCCAGTCGACAGACTCTGGGAGCTTCATCCTCCTGCGACCAATTGCGAGCCCCCTGCCCTGCATCCTGCACCCATGCATAGAGCAGGTCCTGGTCTTTCCAGACTTTGATGCCCTTGCTGACTGGCCCTGAAAAGATGCACAAAGAAGGCACTGAAAAACCCCTCAGTTTTTGGAACTCCTTCGACTTTTCAGACTGGCAAGACTTTTAAGACACGGATCAGCAGGTGTCAGCAGCTGTCAGAAGCGTCACATGTCTCTAAGCCGGCCTCCTTTGCGCCGCGAAGCTCCTGGATTCGCTTAGGAGTCTTCTTGCGACATACAAGTCGTGCGCCAAAGACTGTTGCAAAAGAATGCCCTTTGCTGACTGCGCTCCCTCTACACATCTGCACACCACATGCTCATGTTCACACCTTGCGGTAGCCACGGCTGCTCTGAAGCTCGCTGGTGGTGGCATCGGTAAGATGGTTGATTCCTCGGCACTACATGCAACTGCTGAGGAGCAAAACGCACAGCACCTGAGATGTCGAGATGCCTGCAGTCCAGGTCCTCGAAGAACCCACTGCCGTCAGCAGTGCTTTACGCTGCTCGAACAGCACCTTGCGCATATTGTACCTTGGAGATGTGTTCTGCAACAAGCTTCCCCGATCAGTTGCCGCCCAGACGACAGAACACCAAAAGCGTGCTTTTCGCCGAGAAACTCCTCGACATTCTCGTACACCTTGACTCACTACTGGCAAAGAAATATCTTTCTTCTTCTTCCTCATCAATGTCTCTCTTCTACTTGAGGGCCTCTCCCTCTGTGATAATACCCCGCAAGCAGGTACCGAAGTGTGAAGTCTTGTCTGCGATGCCTTTTCCACGATTACCTATCTCTCTATGTTTTTTCCCCTTGAGGGGCTTCAGCCCGAGCGAGAATGAGAATCTAAGGAAAAAGGGAACATCTCTTCTTTGTCTTTCTTGGGGCATGAAGTGAAAACCCCCCGGGTACCCCCCAGGTTGGAGTGGTCCGTTGTGCTCGGATATTGGTGGGGGTGATATCGACCCCCCATGACCCCCCCCAAATTCGGTTGCCAGGTTACGCCAGGCGACCGTATGGCTGCATCCCCCCTCGTTGGCTTGCGTATCAGCCAGAAACAAGCTTCGTAGCTTCGGGGGCAAGAAGCTGCAAGGCTATCGGATCGGCACGGAAGAGCCAGCCCGCCCACTAATTGGGTCCCCATAAGCTCTTCGGAAACTTAGCTTGGGAGCTTAGTTCAATATTGGTACACGGCATGTTAATCAAGGATGTCTCTTGCGTGCTTGCTTGTGCAGCATATGACCCCCTACTGGGGGCCGCCCCGAAGGGCACGCTTTGCCGAGTTCGTCATGTCTCTCTCCCTCTCACTCTCGTTTGGTGAACGGACTTTTGGAATGAGAACCTCGACCAAGCACCGGTATGGATATATCAAGCGCGACACCTTGTTAAACCTTGCCAAGTACGTCTCGAAGGTGATTTCCTGTATGTTGCTGGCCAGGGTATGCTGGAGCACAAGAAGGAGGACTGGAATATGCAGCACCATTGATACCATAGCCTCAGTTGCTCCAATGCATGTTTTCCCATGCACAGACCGGGTTCACCTCAAAGAAGCTGCTGACATCAAACAGCTTTCCTGACGGCTTTGGATACTTGCAGCTGCGATGCAGCGGCGACGAACTGGGAGCAAAGCCAAAGGGCGACGTGGTTTCGCTAGGTTAGGCTAGTTCCTGGGTGTCTAAGTGTGTCTTGGCGTCTAGATGCCTCTACTGGGGTGTGGACATGTGTGGACATGTGTGGACGGTATGGCCAGACCTTGGGAGCGTGCACTGAGCGTACTCTCTCCAATGATTCTTATGTTGCGTCTTGCATCTTTCCTTCCTGAAGCCGAAAGCTCGAAGGAATCAAACAAGAGAAATATGAGATACAGCTTACTGGAAAAGCAGCTCCATGTCAAGTGCATGCCGCCTTCTGGGCTTGCTGGAGACGCCTCGGACTCCTTGAGCCTTGGCCATGGTCCAATCCAAGACTTCCAAGACTTGCAAGTGAACAGTAGCTGCTCTGCAGCTTACAGGGCTTGCACTGTTGAAGCCTGCGTCGAGGCGCACAGAAAAAACAGAAGCAGTATGAGACCTGGAAAAGAGTCCTCGAGCATGGCATCAAAAAAATGCTTCAAGCATGCCACCAGCGAGGTGAGAAGGAGCGGATAAGTGAACAAGCCCTGCGATGGGGAAGAAGTAATTGCCAACAGCAGTATCATCCCTGTTCATGCATGAGCAGGACAAAGCCAAACAGCGCATTGTGCATGTGTGGTCTCATGTCCACTATCTTCTCTTTGATGGTCCTAGCAGGTCCTATAGCAGGTCCTATAGCAGGTCCTATAGCAGGTCCTATAGCAGGTCCTATAGCAGGTCCTATAGCAGGTCCTAGCAGGTCCTAGTCCGGGCACTTTGTGGAAGCATTGCAATGATCACATCCTCGGCCCCCCGACGGCTTCAAAGCCCTCTCACGAAGGCGTTCCAAGGCAGCCAACCTCAAGCAATCTATTTCCTGCAAAGATCTGCAAAGATCTGCAGAGACATTCGGATATGTTCGGATTGCCAGCTCCGGAGCTCACTGACACTGCGGCACATGCGGTCAAGCCGCTGCTTCTCGGACAGCTTTGCACTTCCGATCTTGCCGCTGTCCTCGTACCATTCTTCCCAATTCCAAATAGAACTACAAAGGAGCCTACTTTCAGAAGTGGCATCGCCGTCACGGTTTAGGCATATGGTCTTCCACACATAGCCGTCATTGAATGTGCATGAAGTTCTTTTTCGAGTGCAGTCGTTGGCAATGGGGGCTCGAAAGCTCTCGAAAGCTGTCAAGACTGCACGAATATGGCAAGGCTCCTTGGTGTCCTTGCCCTCCTTATCTTTGCTCTCCGTAGCTGCATCGGCTACAGCCTGCTGCAATGTTCACGAATTCACCCTACATGTGTGCTGCTGTGCCCCCTGCCGGCCCCCTGCCAGCACATTTTTCCAGCCCGCAAGCGGCAGTCAGGTCTGGGCAAAGATGCTCTCGAGCACCTTTTGGGCCACTCTCACTCTGTGGCCCTGCCAGGCAATGGGCAGAACGGGGGTTGCAACCAATCTGAGCGTTCGAGCACTCCTCTACTGCACTCTGAACGAAAAAGGAGGCCTTTACTTGCTTCCAGTCTTGTTTCAGCACGCTCTTCGCGAGGCATCAGCCTTTCGCTTTGAGTGCTGCTTCAAGCCTGAAACGCACGCCCAAGATATGATACACTCAGGGCTTACATCACTGTGCTCACTGGCAGCATCGTGCAACAACTAGCAGAGCCTTCTTCCCAGGCTTCAGCTGTCACTCCCTCGGGGGTCTCGATGCAGGTCACACCCAGCTGCGAAACATCCTAGCATTGTCCAGTGACCCCCATGAATGGTTGAGAAAAAAACAGAAAGTGTCGAATGCTCAGAAAACATTAGCAGCAGAGTCCTGGATGTTCGATGGGTCATCATCGAAAAAAAGCATATCCTGAGCTACCGGCCAAGTGCCAGGTCAAGCCGGTCAAGCATCGAGGCTCGCATCGCTCGCCGAATCGACGGGCATACAAGCTTGCACTTCACTCAGCAGAGCAACCTCAAACGCCACGCCAGTCTTTGCAGCAAGTCGTCTGAAGTGCTCCCGCTTACCTTCCATGATGTTGTTGTAAACACATCACAACAAGAGAAAATTCCTTCAGGTCCTCCAGGACGATACTGCCCAATAACTTGCAATACTCCCGAATCTAGCCGAACCCATACCCCAGCCGGGGTAATGGAATGCGAATCCGCTGACTGCCGCAATGACGAGCCGCTGCTGAAGAAAATCTCCACAAGCTCACCCCCCTCGGCAACATCCCACATGGACACGCCATCCTGCACAGCATCTGCTCAGCCTCTTCAAAGCTTCAGGTTGGGGGCAGTTAAGGCATGAGCTGCTGGTATACTGAATATAGTGAATATAGTGCTTTTTGTCCTGGCTTACCTCTGACATGTTCTGAGGCTGCGGGTTCTTTTGTCTTGTTTGACCTTGTTTGGCCTTGCGCGGTGGCTGCGTTGTCTGGCGCTCAGAAAGTTCGATGTCGGATGGTCTGCTTGCTTCGTGCACTAGTGTGGAGGCTCATTAAATGCGGGGACCACCGCCTCTTACAGAAGCATCTTGCACAGCTTGTCCTGAAGAACAAGGCCAACTGGGGGTCGCGGCAGACAGACAAGAAAACCGGGTGGCTTTACGCTGACTGAGAATGGCAAACCGGGCAGACAAACAAAAACTATGTCCTATGCAAGACCTTATGCAAGTCTTAGCCGCGGATGGCCTCAATCATAAATTTGCGCAGGCACTCACGGCCCCAGTCTGGATGATCGCATCGACTGGCCACACCCACACGGGTATTGGCGTATCCTGGAGAGCTGTGCAGTTCCTGCGACTTCCAGGCAGCTGCAAAGGCCCCAAGATTTACAGAGGACTTCGTGAGAGTTCGGAACGATGGCCTTCCAGATACTCCGGATGTTGCCAAGAAGTTGCACTGCTTGACCGCCAGAGGCCTTCAGCACGCTTGGATCCGCTGTAGTTGAGAAAGGGGCACCTTGTTGCGAAGTGCCATCTTGATCTGGCAGGTCTCTGTTCAATTGTGGCTCACAGCATGCAACGTCGCTTCGGCGCCTTTCCGAATCATATACATCTCGGGGTACCAGCAGCACGCGTCCAAGTCAAAAACTACCAATGCTGGCGGAGAAGCCATGGCGCACAGTTTCGTAAAGAAAAAACAAAGACAAACAAGTGGCATGGCTGGTGTGTTTGCTGGACTGGATGCGACACTGTATTTTGCCGCTTGCCTGCAGTCTTATGGCTAAACCTCACAGGGTATCAAGAACGTTTTGATGTGGCAGCAAGCTCTGAACTCTTGTTGGCACAACTTCCAATGGTTGTGCACGGGAGCCCAGCGCTTTCTGCATCGAAGTACGGCTGAACGTTCAAGGTCGATCTGTGGCTTGGGGCTTACGCTTAGATGTCCTGAAGCCATCTCAAGCCCTGGACGCATGCATGCTGTTGAGTGTCATAAGCCATGAATGCATGGTTAGAGAGGGGCCAAGATCTACACTCTTGGGGACTTTAGTGCTGCATCTCTTCGGAGATCTGAGCCCCAACCTTGGACGGGCCCGCGGACTTGCTGACTTTGGCGACTTTCCGCCTGTCTGCGGGGGATTACTTTGCTTATCAACTTTATATCAAGATCCACACGCTCTTGGAACACCCCCATTTGTCATCATGGTGCCTCTTCTTGCGGCCAAATTCGTCAATTTCCTGATGCAGGATAGAGAACGAGCAATCACCAGCCCCCGCTGTCTTGCTGTCTGCCTCATCGTCAGAGTTCCAGTCATTGTGCGGCTCTGGATGCGGCATTGCTGGCCTGACCAGTTTCGCAGGTTCAGCCTAGCCCTGGTGAAACTCTCAAATAGCCGCAAGCAGCCAAGCGGAATACGGCGCATCATAATTCAGCACAATGCACTACAACTGCCACCTCACAAGGGTAAGTGAAAATGGATATTTGGAGGGAGATGATGTGGAAGCCTTCTTGGCATAGACCAAACGCCCATGGCCGAGCCCATGCCTCACACCCACGACGTGTGAAGCAAAAAACTCAGATAGATTCAGCCGCCCAAAGCGACCTGCCTGGACACATACCTCCGAGAGGCGGTCGAGCTATCGGAGGTCGAAACATCACGGGCCGGGCCTCAGGTAACTTGCTAGGCGCAAGCCTTTGCTGGAGCTTCATGTCACGCCTGCGCCCCACTTCCTTGGGCAAGACGCTCCGCCTGTCACCGCGATTAGCCGCGACTTGACCATTTTGCTCTTAGAGGTCATGATCGAAAACTTGCCTCGCGGCGCTTCTGCTGCAACCAGAACTCTTGGTTGAGCGCCATGAGGCATGTGGCTTACTTCTTGGAACGTGGCATTGTGTCATTTGCTGCTGTGACTGCTTGCGCTCGTCCAAACCAGAAGAATGGCAGCCTTAAATACTGTACTGGCAGCTTGTCGTGCGTTTGCACAGCTGGTTGAGAAGGCTTCGCATGTGGGCATGTACTGGTACAGGTGGCGCTGTGATCTTAGTTGCCTCTTCACACTACAAGAAAAACCTCTCATGAGACTGCGGAGGAAGTCATGAGCGCTTCTGCAAACGCCTGCCAAATCAAAGCACTTCCCTCGACCTCGACAGGACATTCAGCAGGAACTTCAGCAGATGCGTGCGAATAGGCGTTCGGCGCCTCGGATACAGCAGTGTCAAACTGTACCTTGCACCGACTTTCTCTGCGCAATGATCCTTTTCGCGTGCAAGACGAGGCTTGACAATGGACACTCAAGTACGAAAACTCTCCGTTCAATGACATAGGTGTGCCTGACATGTTCTAAAGAACCCTGACACGTTGGTCGCAGCTCGGATTCGCTACTCAGAGCGGCGCTCGTGCAATGAGAAATGGGAAGCCAGGTCCAAGCGTGCAAGAACAGTAGTAATTGTCCTGGCCACTGACAAAAAGTCTTGCATTATATGTCGTCTCTGACACTCGCTGCAGCTTCTATGACACTTTGCGTCCATGCTCCTGCCGTAGGAGAACAGAGATTCCGGGATGGACTCCTTACTCGAGGGAAGAGTGTGCATGGACAAGCTGCCTGTCTCGGAACACGTCGATGGATTGTCATGGCCACAGATTAGACTGTTCAAGAGTTACCAGTACACATCCTAAAACCCAAAACTGTCTACGTAGCGAATGCCATACAACGACATTCCACACGTGCTTGGAGAATTTGCTGCGCACTTGCACTCCTCGGGGGCAACCAGTAGCCGTTGCTCATCGTACCTTCTCGGGAACCATGCAAGAAGAGATCTCGACCAAGTACAGAACAGCAGCAAGGCATGGTATTTGCAATGGGTGCTTGATAAGTTTGTCCACCATTTCGCCCCTGTCCAAGTCCGACTGCTGCATGACCAGCTTCTGCACCTGGGCCCAGGTTTGCAAGAAACCCGTGGATCCAACTGGCCATGGTAAGCACTTGATCGCCACGTTGGCTGTGGGCTATGGGCTTAGGGCACATTGTTGAGGGTGCAAGACGGCGCTCAATTGGCACGATCAGGCACTGTGGGGATAGCTAGGCCTGTCGAAGACCTGGTCTAAGGTCTGATACGTACCAGTCTGACACGCTATCGGTCAAAAACGCGGTCTTGAGCGCTCTGCTCTCGGACGACCTGTTGGTTCGCGAATCTTGTGTTCATTCGTGTAGCTACTGAATGCTACTGAGTTGCAATCGGATTCTTAGGCAACTGAGAACTTAGGCGCCAACCCATTGGGAAATCGTTGGCGATTGCAAGTCGCCTTGCACACGTCCATTTGCCACATATGTCGATGCAAACAAAAGCGCTGCCGAGTTGAACCTGGCGTTCTTTGCTCCGCTGGTACCTGCGGCCCCAGAGATGCAACACATGCCCACGAATGCATCACAATACATCTATACATCTAGCGGATCTAGCACTCGCTTCACTCTGCTTTGCAGTACCACAACTTGGGGTCCCAGCTTCGAGGGTTGCCGGATCAAATCCGACCTCTAAGTAGGCTTGCAATATCTGCAGGCACCTTGGTGCAAGAAAGCACATTCCGCGTGAGTCTCGCTTCTATCATCTGTTCCTACCCCTGATTCCCTGACGTTCACTACAAGAACGATAACGACCCTACTTGCAGCATTACTGCTTCTGAAGCTACACGGCGGCTGGCTACGGCCACGGACCATGGGTAGGGCTCGGGCTCTGTGTCTTCTTCGTTTTTGTATATTGTCACTTGTTCTTCTCGTTATCTGTGATTTCGTGTTTCTTCTGCATTTGTCATTATTGCTCTTTATCTATCTCTCTCTCCTCCTCCATTTTCTTGGTATTTTCCTTTCTACTCTTTACTATGTATTGGTTCTTGCATTTTCTTCTTTACCCGTTCTTATCTATGCTTCTTCTTTCTTATGGATTATTTATTCTTTCCTCTTTCCTCTTTCCTCTTTCCTCTTTCCTCTTTCTTCTTTCTTCTTTCTTCTTTCTTCTTTCTTCTTTCTTCTTTCTTCTTTCTTCTTTCTTCTTTCTTCTTTCTTGTTTCTTTGTTCTATTTCTTCTTAGTTCTGCCTTCTTCTTACACAAAGCCAGAAGTGCTTGTTGCAAAACTAGCCCTACTTCCACGAAATACCACCGACACTACGAACACTGCTTGAAGCATGCGAAAACCGCTGAGAAAAATTACACGATTCCTGCTAGTAGTAGAAGTGCCCAAATCCTGTGCTTCTCTGACGTGGAACATGCACTCGATGGATGTAATCTCGCCACCCCACGGATGCCGCACACCGAGTCTCGCGCCGTTCCCCTGTGCTGGTGTCACTGGAACCGCAGCTCTCATGAACTCGATGGCCTGAGGGATCGCTGCAGGAGATCCCTTGAAGTTTCCTAATTGAGTTGTATTAGTCATTCATCCTTTCGAGGGCTGCCACTTCAAGCCGCCAGTATGGCAGCCATGGAACGTTTTGATGTCGTAGCTGCCAATATGATCACTGGGACTATTGTTGCTGCTGGGCTGTGGTGGTGCAGACTTGTGTTTGTGCGATCCCGGGCCTTGTAGATAACGAGCGTCTCGTGCCGAGTTTCAAGCTGTCATTTGGTTGGGCAGCAACAAACCCGTCCCAAATGAGCATTGCAAAAAGAAAGCTAACGATGCTAACCTGATTTCTTTGAGCACCCTTTTTCACTACGGCTGTACGTCTTTCAGTTCACAATAAGGCGACAGCAGCTGCTTGTAGAGTGGCATGTAATGAGTAGAACCCCGGCTTGCATACACTGGAGCATTACTTGCTGATTGTCATGCAGGCTCGCACTCATGCCTAGAATCGTCATGATGAGCTTCGATGCTTCCACCGTCACCTTGCACGGTACTCATCTTTGAAAATTTGCGCTTGCCGTGAACAGTCCCTGGAGCATGCAAGCACATACTGTCGAGCTGACAATAGCCGTCGCGAGAGCTGGCACAGTCTTGGTGCAGCGCTTGCTGAGGTATTGAGACAGCTCCCACCAGGGTTGTGGCAAGACCTGTCTAAGCTGAGACGCGTCAGCTATTTGTCCCAGGAATTGTCAGGATGCAGTGCATTTGAAAAGATTTGTTTTTGGCTGGGGCTCCTGCCCAGTGTGTCTTCATGGATCAAGAGGCAGGCCTGTAAAGACTTGCCATATCTGGCCACAACTTGGCTGTTCCTTACGCAGATGCTAAACAATGCTCCAGCGTGCCAGCTCTCGCGAGGTGGCCAGCTGCACCAGATCCGTCAGCAGCTGCCATCAACAAAGATAACACATGTATCTTGAAAACATATCTAGAACACTTTGCAAACTTGGCTTCGGCGCTGTGGTTGCACGACCAGCTGTCTCGGCGCATAACCTCCAGCCCGCAAAGACTAGTGCACATTGGCCCAACGTCGGAAAGTCGAGGCCCGTGCACAAGTTCGCCAAGCTCCTCTCGAAGCTGCACAGCAGCGAGGAACCTTGCTGGGAAATACAAATTGCCAGACTTTAAAACAGGATGAACTGAAAAGTATGGATCAATTCATGAACACAATATCCACTGAGCTTCACGCGGCCGAATCTGCTCGTGACATGAATTGATGTCGTCTGCTGTTTCATCCTTGGCTGCGCAGCTTGCACCAAGAGCACAACATCGCGTGCTGGTGTGGCATGTCGGCCACAGATTCGGGGATGCGTGGTTCTTTGACTCTCATCAATCGGGCTTGCACACAATCTTTCGGCTGCAGCGAGAAAGTGAAACGAAATGGGGGACGAACAAATCAAACTGCACACCTTTTCTAACACACATTGCAAAACAAGTGCAATACACCTTCATGGGGCCCATGCAGCGAACAGAGTTTCCACCTCGTGCTGGCTGAATCCTAGACCTGCAATCGCTCTTTTAGACAAATCGAGTCTCAAAAGCTTCAAGAACCAGGGACCTGGAAGGCTCTGGCACTCTGCTTTGTCTGTTCGAAGTTCCAGCCAGCGTGCCACCTTGACAAAATCAAAAAAACATGATGCAAACAACAACTTCAGAAAAACTCGTTGATCTCGGAGTGCCAGAAATCCATGCTCGTGTATTGCCATGGGTACATCACTTCCAATCCCCCTGAACCGAACTGAGCTCCACCCGACTCGGTTGCGAGGACAGCCTCAGACAAGCGAAGCAATCACATCAAAACCTGCAGCTGCACAGCAACGGCTAGTCAGCCACAAAATTGGTCCGCTGAACTGAAACTTTTCCGGGGCACACATAGCGATGAAGATCACGGGATTGCAATTGCACAATGGATTGCTGCCATCGCCTGAAATGCGCAGGCCGCAAATACCAAGTTTGTCAACAAATCTTGCATGAAGCTAGCATTGTCGGCAAGTCACTTTACCGCATCTAACCAGACTTTTCGAAGTTCCGACTCCACTTTGACCTGGCTTTCATTTGCAGCGTTGGGACACTCAAAACAACCCCGAAGCACTGAATGGCGCCACGCACGCTTGTTACAGCTCAAGACGGCAACCTTGCCCAGGCAGCCACGCTTTCTGCAAACCACTTCACATCTTCAAGCTCTGCCACAGACAGCCTTCGCGCAGCTTACGAGTCTTTCTATCCTTGTAGCAAGCGAAAAGTATAAAAAACATTGCACATAAGCACGCATATTTGAGAATTCCGACCCTTCCAGCCAATTCGTCATGTCATGCCTCGCTTGCAACTCCGCCAATCAATCGTAAACGGCGCAGTTCCACTGTTGGGACTCGCACCGTTTGCCAACACAGCACAATCTCAGGCTGTTACGGACTGACTTTGCAATCGCGTGAGATCTTGTGCGGAAGTAGTGCCTACCGTGAAGAGCACATTCTCTCACGCCGTACGTCGTGTCATGTCATGCAAGCATGACTACTCGAAATTGGATCGGCCTCCGGAATCGGCAGTGGGCCCTTTACGTCTGCCTTCCACACGAACACATGATCACTGATGACCCGTTACTGCAGCGTTTCACGTGCAAACATGTGCAAACCACATAGTCTGATTTTGGCCACCTCCAAACCATGGCACCTAATGGTTGTCAACATTGTGAACCCACGTAACCTGCATGGCATCCAAGATGTGCGCAAGCTCGACCTGCAATGCAAATAGTGTAAAACATCTGCTCGAACCATCAAAAAGTGCGAATGCAAAATCCCAACCTTGCTGACATAGCCTCGTTGTTTTGAATCCAAAACTTGAAAAACCTGGGAAATTCGGATACGCGGCAACAATTTCCACATGAAACAAACTGGGACCGACACTTCTGCCAGCAAAGCCTCTCTCCGAGTTGGACTATTCTCTTGGGCCATGCCGACCTGCCGCACGGAATGGATTCTCCAAGCATCAAAAACCTCATCCGATTCATCACAAGTCCGTCTTTGTAACACATGCATCATACCAAGGCGCGTGCAACACAGTGTCTGCGCGAAACATTCACGCGCACAGCTGTCCATTACCGGCACCACATGAAGTAAACCTCAAAGTCGTGCTGCTGTCCCACATCTTCGAAGATGACTGCAACATGCGAATAGGCGTAGCATTAAATGTACACATGTGGTTCCACATACAATCCACGAAAGTTCGATGTACGTCGCCTGTGCTCACTTACGCATGACGATTGCAACTCCAGCCGGACAAACATCGTTCATGAGAACGCCCGCCATCGCAGCTGTTCATGGCAACAAACCCAACATGGCAAACCGACTTGGAAAACCTTTTCGTCGTGCTGAATGCAAGTTTCCCTTCATGCAACCTTTGTTTGAATACTCGAAGCGTCTTCATGACATCCTATGTTCTGCCACATTTCCAGAACGGTCCAGATCCATGTCGCTTTGCCCACAACGCACTAGATACGCTGGGCCAAGAAGTGTCTTGTTCGCTATCTTGGCAAGAAACTAGCCCACGTATCATCACAAGCAAAGGGCAATTGAAACGCAAATCCTTTCCAGTTTCTGCAATATTTTTGTTGTTCGCGGATCTTGGGGGGAGGGGAGGCGATAAATTGCCCAACGCGCGGAAACTTGCCTGGTAGTTTCCCTGTTTTTTCAGGTTTCCTTCGGTTCTTTCGCAGTTCCTGCTGGGTGGGCGGAGGAAGGATTGGTAAAAAGGTGCTTCAAAGGCTAGGGCGAGCGGGGTCTGAGGGTTATGCCCAGCTGTTTCATTATACGGTTATTTTATAAGTTTCTGTAAAATCTTGTTCTACCTTCTTCGTTATTTCCTGTGTTGTCGGTTTATTCGTTTTACGTATGGGGCTTCTAAGGCTTGTTGTTCTTCATTCGTGTTTTCCTTAATATTTTCATTCAATACTTTTCAGTCGTTTTTGTAATGTTGTTTGCGGGGTTTTCCTATTGTTCGGCTGTGATGTGTTACCAAGAACTGAATAAAGAATTGTCACATATGTTAATATAATTATTGTCTGGGGTTTTTGTGCTCTTAGTTTAGTTATTTCAGGGTTTCGGACTTTAGGATTGTCGTCATCATCAACAGCGACGTCTTCACCTTTGACAAGGTGTGCCTTGCTCGCTTGAGTAAACACTGGCTGAAAGCACAGCGAAGCTTTTGACTTGCTTGGTTGCATGCCAGTATTGTTAGCAGACTTGGGGTAAAGCGTTTCTTGACACCACCCGTAGCCCTTCGCTCTGTCCAAGCATTGTGCTCCTGTGGTTTCTTCCTCACGATGTCCGCTTACCCGAAGCAGAACTGTACCAACGAGGAGATTGAGAAGGCTCTGTTGGTTGAGGAGTAGAGTGAGGAAGGGGTGGGGGCTCTTTGTGGTAATATTTTTTTGGCTTTTTGGGGTATTTTTTGTTTTCTCACCCTATACGGGGGACAACCAAGGGGAAAAAGAAACCAGAAAATCAACCCCAACAATTGCCCTAGAATTATATTCCCCAGACCAACCAGCAACACACCAAGCACACGGACAAAGAGGAACCCAGGAGGGGAGTTAGGGGGAACAGGATTCACACCTTTAGAGCCAAACCCCTCAAACCAAGGTTCTACATTTTCAGTATGACACCAGCTTGCACTGACCATCTTGAGCCAAAATTTACATTCATAGGAAACATTGCCCTTAACTCTACCAGAAGTCCTTTGAACCTCCGCACTCCCCCTGCCCTGCCCCTGACGCTTCTGGGGCACTCCATGGAGGTTCCATATTGGCCAAAAACTGTCCCTTCACGACAGCAGCCAAAACAAACGTTTAACGTCCGGTGGACGGGCCGTAGCCATTGGCTTGCACGTCGTGGTTTAACGTCATCCAGGACGATTTGCATTAACTTTTGAACACCACATTGGGCGTATCCGATCCACCATTCAACCCCTGAGGATAACCAGCGAACGGGTCCAGGAACTAACCTAAACCTTATAGTTCGCTCCTATTCATTTGACACATTGGTCATTTTCCAATTCCTCCACCTTTTCCCAGCATACTTCAGCATAAAGGGTTACAGCAGAAAGGAGAGAAACGGCTCCTATATCCAGACCGCACGACGTCCAACCAGTTAAAAACCAGTCCGTCCACCTATAGCAGTCACTTTTCAACCAGTCGTCCAGCTTCGCAGGCTCGATGCAGTCGTAGCAGAACATCCTCCAAGGTTTCAATCCCCACCACTGGATCGGTCAGGCAATCCCCACCACTGGATCGGTCAGGCATCTCTGGATTGAGGATAATACCCCTTCTCTTCTTGCCTCATCTAAAGCATGTCTCTCAGGTTCCGGACTAAGAGATGAATTTCCAGATTCCTTGGTATCCACCGGCGCCGAAACTCCTTTTGAAGGAGCGCTCCCAGATTCGGCACCTCCTTTTACAAAAAACTCCCAGGCTTCTCCTTATTCTTCAAAAGAAATACACTCAAACTCCCATCGTTGCAATCCCAATGCATTTGAATCTATTTTCACACACATTGCAATCTCATATATCTGGATTCCATGCCCTTTTCTGCTTCAGCATCACGGAGACTCACGCTCTTTCTTTTTTCTCATAAGAGGCTCTGAGCTCTGGGGTCGGGTAGGTCGCGGTGACGTACTTGCATACGTGTATGCACCAACGGTCTCACACCGCACAGGGGCACGAGCTATGACTCGAACCACACACACACACACACACACACACACACACACACACACACACACACACACACACACACACACACACACACACACACACACACACACACACACACACACACACACACACACACACACACGTGCATGCACCCGCTTCTCCCTGGGTGGTGGGTGGGAAAAGAAAAGAAAACCCCCTCGGTTCTCCAACGCCTCAACTTGAGAAGGCATTTCTTGGCGCAACTCATAAATGCACATGCACATGCACAAATACCAGTCCACGCAATGATGTACTTGCCCGCTGTAAAAGAATATCGGATTGCCCGCCTCATCATAAAGTATGACTCCTACGCCAGCAGGCATATCACTGTCAGGTTCATACGATCCATCACTGAACAGGTACATGGTCCGTCCCGCAGAAGCATTCAGGGTTAATGGAGTTGAACCAGCAAAGTCGGCCCCTGAGCACTTCAGCTTCTCGTGGCGTCATCTGTCCAGTTCAAGGAAACGCCTCACCTCTCCCACGAGTTCCTGCCGACGTTCATCTGTGTGCCGAATGTTTATGTTGCCATTACGAGAATCACTCAGATCGAAGAGCAAGCCCAGCGCAGAAAATGTTTCTCCAAACTTGGTTGCTTTCCGGCCTGCGCGCGCGTAATCAACATTCAAGAGACCAAAGAGCTCATCCACAACCGGCATCCACTTGGTCTTCGCAACCCTCTCGGACAATAGTAGGAAAGTCGTCAAGCCAAAATATGGCCGGCCTTCCAAATTGCGGCAGAGACGCGTAAGAAGCCTGCTAAGCCAGTGGCACCGAACACCAAGACGTTGGAACCATAAACGGCAACTCCTCCTGACTCCGCGTCCTTTACAGCTCTTCCTCAACCTTGCACGGTCGTCCGGATGAAGTGGGTAGGCCGAAACCAGATTGTAGGTGCTTCCACGCAGCGCCACACCACCGTCATCAGCCAACGCCAAGTCTCTAATATCTGCTCGTGAGATTGAATCGTTCAGGAAGACCGCCGGTCAGATTTCGGCCGCTCCCGTCATCTATCACACGAAGTTTGTTCTTTACTGCAGGCCAAATCTTCTTACCACGCCATGTCGTGGTTTGAATGGTCTACCTCATTGAGTTGCAAAGAGACCGGTCTGCCGCTATGGGAACGAGTCCAATCATCCCATCACGCCGCAAGACTTGCTAGAGGAGAATTTTTGGTCACGAGCGCTGCGCTGATCTGGCAATTCCAGGATTACAGAACTCACCGCAAACGACTCGTTAACAGCATAATTGCACTCCTGGGGTTCTAATCCCTCGTGTGCACACGTGCCTGTTACACATGACTTTCTGATTTGTTGATTGAGTGATTTGATCTGGTAGTGCTTTATTCGCCTTCGCTTGACATTTGACATTTGTCCACTTACCGTTGAACTTTGACCATTTGAGGGAGTAGAAATAATTTAGTAATAAAGTGCGGACTTCAGTTCACTCGGGTCGGGCTGGAAAAGGACAAGGGCCTTGCTCGGGCCCTAAGTCTGTGAGAGTCCGGGGCTTTGGCGGGTTGCTGCGTGCGACCCACCTCTGCTGCGCAACCTGTCCTGCGACGCTGGCGTAATGGCCAGGGGCTTCATTCGCCACAAACGCGCGGTGTGGATCAGGTTAATTTTCTAACGACAACGATAACCGGAGAGTGCATGCTTCGCGTGAAGATCAGTGCGGGCGGAAGCGCTTGGACGAAGGGGTTGCGTTCTGCCGTACGCGGAAGGTCCCCTCCCTTATTCTTTAAAAGAAATCCACTCAAACTCTCATCGTTGCAATCCCAACGCATTTGAATTTATTTCACACAAATGGTGGTCCCAGATATCTGAACTCAATGCCCTTGTATGATTCAACATCACTAGGATTCACGCTCATCCTTTTTTCTCATAAGAGGCTCTGGGGTAAGTCGCGGTGAAGTACTTGCACACGTCATACGTGTATGGACCAACGGTCCCACGCTACACGGGGGCACGAGCTATGACTCGCACCCCACACGTGCATGCACCCGCTTCTCCCTGGGTGGTGGGTGGGAAAAAAGAAAGAAAACCTCACGGTTCTCTCATGCCCCAGCTTGAGTGGCATTCCCTGGCGCAAGTCACAAGTATAAACGCACATGCATAAATACCAAACCCTGCAATGTCATGACTGTAAATTTGCATGTGCACTTGTGCGCATTCCCTTGGGATGACACCCGAAAGAGACTTTGAGTTTGTTGTTTTTTGCGTCCCCGGCAAACAACAAATTTCTTTTCTAGAATAAAGTGAACATCCTTCGGATTGTTGCACTTATTCTTTAAAAGAAATCCACTCAAACTCTCATCGTTGCAATCCCAATGCATTTGAATTTATTTCACACAAATGGTGGTCCCAGATATCTGAACTCAATGCCCTTGTATGATTCAACATCACTAGGATTCACGCTCATCCTTTTTTCTCATAAGAGGCTCTGGGGTAAGTCGCGGTGAAGTACTTGCACACGTCATACGTGTATGGACCAACGGTCCCACGCTACACGGGGGCACGAGCTATGACTCGCACCCCACACGTGCATGCACCCGCTTCTCCCCCCACAACCTGTGCATGCCTTTAGAGGATTGGGCCGGCAATCTGCGATCTCTGAACCCCCCTACGGACAAGGTGGTCAAACACTCCTCGGCTCGGGTCGTCACTTGGATTCGAATGCGAAGCCACACGGCCGAACCATGGCCTGCACATGATCTCGCCTTCCAGCTGAGCCTCAATTCCAAGCAAACGTCGCCCTGAACCAGTGCCGGACGTGCCAGATATCAAAGCTGCCTGAGCCGCCTCGTTATCCAAGTACACTACAGAGTACGAATTTCGGAGCAAGTCTCCCCAAATCCGAAAGGCCATCACAACCGCGTACAGCTCAATCTCGTATATTGGGTGATGCGAGTCCTCCAAAAAACGTTGCAAATCACTGTGATGTACTTGCCCACTGTAAAAGAATATTGGATTCCCAGCTTCGTCATAAAGAATGCCCCCTATACCAGCAGGCATGTCACTGTCAGGTTCGTATGAGCCATCAGTGAACAGGTACATGGTACGCCCTGCAGCAGCAGTAAGGGTTAATGGCTTCGCAGTCTCCATATATTCCTTCACGATGCAGAGAGCCCACCTAAGGTCGCCATTCAGCCACGTAGCATCGTTCTTTGCAAGAGCCCGCTTTGAGATCAAGTGCAATGCATCACACGACGCCCTGCCAAACAAGTAGGAATTGAACCAGTGAAGTCGGCCCCTGAGCGCTTCGGCCTCCTTCGGCGTCATATGGCCAGTTTCAAGGAAATGCTCCACCACATGCACGAGTTCTTGCCGACGTTCATCTGTGTGTCTAATGGTTATGTTACCATTCTGAGAATCACCCAGATCGAACAGCAAACCCAGCGCAGAAAATGTTTCCCCAAACTTGGTGGCCTTACGACCCTCGCGTGCATATTCGACATTCAAGAGGCCGAAGAGTTCGTCCACGATGGCGTCTACCTGATCCTCGCATCCCTCTCGAACGATAGTAGGAAAATCATCAAAGTAAGCCGTCCAAGGTACGGCTCCCCCAACATGACCTGTCTTCCAGATCGCAGCGGAGATGCGTAGGAAGCCCGCCACCGAGCCAGTGGCACCGAACACCAAGACGTTCGAGCCATAAACGGCGACCCCTCCCGACTCCACGTCCTTAACGGCAATCCGCAACCTTGCACGATCTTCTGGATGAAGTGGGTAGAACTTGTACGCCGAAACCAAGTCATAAGTCTTGCCACGCAGCGCCATTCCGCCGTCTTCAGCCAAAGCTAAGGCTTCCAGCAGCGCCCCCGCTATGACATCGACTCCATGAAGGGTGAATCTTTCAGGGAGACCGCAGGTCAGGTTTAAGCCGCACATCTTCCCATCGTCTATCACCCGGAGTTTGTTCTTTTGCTGCAAGCCAAACCTCCTTGCCACGATGATCTCCACAGGATTTGGGTTTTCATCGATGAAGAGCCATCCCGCCTCTAGCTCTGAAAGCGTCTCCTTCCAGGCGCCAAAAGCTGCTTCGTCAGCTTCTTCATTTTCAATGCTCCTCAACGTGGCTGGCGTCCTGTACCTGGATTGCGACAAAAGCTCATCAATTGACATTACTGGAGGTCTGACATTCTTGACGAAGAGCCCAGTGTCAGGCATCCAACCCGTGATACGAAAACCTTGATGGAGAGCCTGCCACAGATCCTTGTCCGGAAAATCACATTCTTCCAATATTGCCTTCCATAACAAGACGTTCTTGCCATTGGAAGCACGCTGAATGTACTCAGGCGCCTTGCTCATGAGCTCTTGTCCTGCGCATTCAGTTGCCTTCTTGGTCGCAGCCCAACGCTCCAAGCACGGCTTAGCAACCTTGTCTCTTTCATCTTTTGACATGACGATCTTCTTTGCCACTTCCTTAGCCACGCCTTTCCGACTCTCAGCCAGCAAGTTTCGTGGGTGTCCGGCCTTCACTGCATCTCTGACAAAGTCATCGGGCTCCTTGGGAATGGCCACCGTAAGAAGTTCAGCTCGATCCGCGCAAATTGCAAAGTTGCTATGTATCAAACCAACCACGTTGAATTGATCCTCCTCTTTCTCAATCGTCTCATGACCACGACACGTGTTCTCAGGACTCTCAGAAGTGACCACTTCAAAAGCATCCAGCTTATGCATCTGCGGAGCAAAACGAGGCTGCTTGTCCAGGTAAACCTGCGCGCCACTACGTGGCTGACGAGCGTTCTGCAAATGCAAAGTCGGGTAATTCTCAGCCAGAAGCGAGGCAATCCGTTCACAAAGCAACAGCGGGTAGGCTGCCTCGTCAGCAGTAGGGAACCGCGCCCGCCCAGCAGCGGCAAAGGAAAGTTGCCAGGAATCATGATCATGTTCACGACTGCAACGAGCCTCAAGGCTTTGGAAAAGGTCATCACTGCACCACCAGCGAGTGAGCTTGTCACGGCGACCGCCGTGCGCGCAATGTGCAAAGACCACCTGACAGGAAGCAGGAATGCGCAAAAGGTCATCGAGGCCGTCACAAAGCCAAGCCAAAGAATTGAGGGGATTCTCCACGGAGACGCGAATGCGTCGAGCGACACACCAAGCGGCAACCCGGCCCACAACAGCATAAAGCAGATTGGCCTGCTGCACACGCAAAAGGTCCGCCCCTGAAAGAGTCCCGATGCCTTGAGGTTCCCGAACAGACCGCAACGGCTGGGGCACATGCCCGCCAGCTGCGCGGAGCCGCGGTAGGTCACGAGAACGTGCAGCGGAAGCGGTTCCGCACGGAGGTGCAAGATGCACCAAAGCAATGTTATCGGCCTCCAACTCCAGCATATGAAACAAGGTCGCCACATTACATCACTCTCGCGAGTCAAGTCCAGATGCATGATGGGAAAACGCGACCGACGAGTAGTCTTGTCGATTGCCAAGGTGCGAAACCCAAATGCTTGACAAACCTGGCTCAGGCGGGCGGACCCGGCGAAGATCTCAATGACAAGGGGCGCGGCCTTGTCAGGAAGGACCTGCTGGAGCATCACATCAGCATGGCTTAGGGGCTTAGGGGTGAGGTTGGCCGGCTGGCCAGCGGGGTGAGGCGGGGCCTTATTCTTACGGTCAAGGGAACTAGGCGAAGCCGGGGGCGGCGCAACATCCGCGGCCACAACGCCCAGGTCGTCAGACGTGCCGCACAGGTCTGCGCCTCGAGGCATAGGCCCAGACGCAGGGGCAAGTGACGAGCAAGGGGTCATCTGGTCACGCGGGCACACCACCGCACCAAGCTGAAAGCCAAGGTCGGACAACGCGGTACAATCCTCAGCGCGCAAGCTTGCACACCCCTTCACCATGAACCCAACAATCATTAAGCGAAGACCGGACCAGGCACAAGTGGCATGCCGCTGGTGCGGATCGAAAGAAGCAGGCCCAGCATGGGTTGCAATGAGATGGCCGAGCAGACCAGAACCATCAGGCGACGGATAGTCCCCACCTCCCTCGACCCAGACCTGTCCATCGACAAAGTCGGACGCGGGCAAGAGACAATTCGGGCACCCAGGTTCGTTGCCAGCATCAACATGCATAGGCGTCCGTATGTTCTGGTAAAAGGCAATTGAAGAGAAAGACTGATGAGGAAAGCAGGACCTCACCACCGTGGTCAAAAGTAAGGTGCTAGCAGGATAGGCCGAAGTGTTGGCCCGCAACTCCGCCTTCTGACTGTACACATAGGCACCAGTGGTAAATGACTTGGGAGCAGCCATGTCTCGAAACACAGGTGTATCCGACGCCCGAGCAGGCTGCTCGCCGGGCAAAAGCAACATGAGTCGCTGTAAAGCATCAAAACTGGCAAAACCTGAAGACAGAACATGTGCAGCAAAACGCTCCGCTTCGGCAACACACCGAAACCGAGTCAGCACATCATCAACAGGCGTGAAAGAGTAACCCTTAGCAAAGGGAGGATCACCATGCAGGGACTGTGCTTGGACACCAGTATCGCCTAGTCACTCCTTTGTCTTCGAGTGATCAACATTGCGCCAACTGCGAGCACGACATGCTGGAAAAGCATGATTGGCACGACGGCAAAAAGCGCAGACATGCACACCACGCCTGCAAACAGGGGGCGTGCCCTGCGTCTTCTCCTTGCAACCCTTACAATTGTGTTCCCAGCATATGGGCCTGCCATGTTCGGTGCGCTGGTAGCAATTGGCGAGCTCCGGAGGCGGTGTCAACCGTGGATTCTTGGGCGGAGCGTCGGGGGCCTTCTTCTTGAGCTCCTGGCGCCGTTTCCGACGCCGTGCAGCCCGGCTGGTGCCGTCACCTGCTCCGGGGGATGGCGCAGTCTCATCGAGCTTGTGGGCAGCAGGAGCCTTGCCAGGCATGGGCATGAGCAAGACCTGGATACGGGGATCAGTTCTCAACGCCAGCAACTTTGTCCCGAGTGGCATGGATCCATCAGCCAATGGCTGCAAGGACGTCACCTCCTCAGCCATAATCATCCACGCCTCCCTGTCAGCCTGGATGATTTCAGCGAGGCTTCGCCGATGACACTCAGGAGGTGGGTCCCGGGTCAACGCTTGGAGGAGGGTTTGCACCCATCTTTCGTGATCGTGCCAAGCCACCAACTTGGCTTGATCCAACGCTAAGCCTCGGCGCTGCCAACACCATTGAAGCATGATGGGAGAATTGCACTCGGCACTGGGCACCGAATCATCATCAACAACGCGCAACGTTTGATCCTGCAACCGGAACAAACGATCCTTGGTCTTCGAGGAATGCTGCAACTCGGACTCACGACTGGTGCATTTTGAGGGTGCAATCCACATAGGGCAATTCTGGTCAAGCATATGCGCACACAAGTCGATAAGGTGATGCGATGGCACCATGGAGCGCTCAATGTTCACGCCATTGAGCCGCGTCTTCTGTTCCTGGGCCCTTGCGGCTTTTTCAGCCAACGGTATTTTCTTTGGGGATTCACTGCTCTCACCAGCAACATTCTGCCGCAGCTGCGCAATCACATACGTAACAGCTTCAAAATGAAGCCGTTTAAGCATGGAAATCGGCCCCAATTGCGGCGCCGCCCCTAGGATTTGCCGGCAAAATGCATCGAACTCGGTCGCTGATGGTTTCTCTTGAGGGGTCCCGCATGCATACGCAAGTGATGCGAAGGTCTTGATGCCCTGGGCATCAAGGGCCGTTCGAACAGCCTCAGCGCCCAGACCTTCACAGCGTTGCTTCAGAGCGGCCTCACTATCAATGAGCGACATGCCCTTTTCCCGCACCCCTCCTGTTTGGCACCTAATGTGCTCACTCGAGCCGTAGACTGGAAAAAGACATGCAAATTTCATGATGCGCGCGCGCACGCGCGCGCGCGCGCATCATAGAAATGGTACCCCCCCTCACCCCCGCCCCAGCACATGCCAAACATGTACATGACGCGACATGAACAGGTGGGGAGTTCATGCAAAAGTCCTGCATTCGTGTTTCACTCATCGTTCACCGTGCCTCGATGCGCTCTTAAACAGTTATGGCACCTTGAGGTGTCGAAACGAATTGCATCTCGCCTGGGCTTTGCGTAAGCGTCCGTGACCATCCGACCACAGACCAAAACCCGTTTATAGCCATCCTTCAAAAAGTGAAGCGTCTTAGATCGCCTATGTTGCACAAAAGAGTATCCTTCAGGTGGCGTTGGAACCCCGAGAAAAGCACTCCCCTCAACGTAATCATCCTCAGACAAAACATCAGACTGCGAATCGCTCGAAGAACTGCTATCCGAAGACTCTGAGCTATCGCCGTCCTCATCGCCAGCCTGTCGGGGTTCATTGAGAGCGCCAACACCAAAATTCAGCTGATCCTCACTGCCAGCTCTTGAGGGTTCATCGAAAACACCACCACCAAGATTCTGTTGGTCCTGCCCCGAGATCAGTGCCGACTCATCAAAACTGCAATTGCCATCCTCATGGAAACCAGCCCCCATCACGGGGCCTTCGCCGAGCTCACTCTGACCGGCCTCACGTATCGAAGATTTCTCCACGTCCAACTCTGAAGGAGGCTCAGGAGAGAAAGGAAAATGCTCATCCGTTCCATGAACCAGATTGTTGTGCGCCATGGCATCGCCAGTAAAGCCCTCCAGCGATGGGTCCAGTCGCCCCACACGGCTCGCATCAGGCGCATATAGACCCAGTCGTATTTCTCGTAACATGGACTCAAGCAGCCGCAATGGCCTGGCAGAAACCTCCCGAAAGTACGTCTCAGCCATGCCAGCCCCATGCGCGTGAGCTCCAAGTGCCAGGCAGTCCAGATGTGCGAAGCCTCGTTTTCCAGCCATTGACAAGAAAGTAGCCTTCAGCACATGTGCTGAAGTTCTCAAGCCCTCCCTGTCTGGAAGGGTCTCGCGAAGCCAGTCCGTCAACTCGCCTGTTGAAACCGTGGATCCTGTGGCCTCACCAGCAGAGTCGGGAGCAGGGAGTGGAGGTTTGAAGGCATCCAATCCCAGCTCAGTCCGCACTGTGAGCCACTGTTCTACCCAATTGTCTGAGGTTACGCCCACTGAAGGAGCCACCCAGAAGATGGGACGACCATCGAAGTACCTGGTCCCCGACGTCTTATGGATTTCAGCACTGAAGCAAATATATGCCACGTTGCCGTCATCGCTGTGATCCAATTCACATGAGACTGTATGCTGGAAGTCCCCCCATCTCGCTCTCATGTAGCAACAGGCCAGGCAAGCACCAGCGAAGCATCTGTCCCACAAATTTGAAGAACCATCCTTGAGCACCCCATGAAGAAACATACCTGACAAACACCAGCGCCTCAAGTAGGGCCTTCATTTGCAAGCTTTCGCGCCACCAGCTCTAGCATTCCAAAGATGACCATACAGGTATTCTTCACTGCACGGAAAAGCATCTGAATCCAGCCAACACATTTATGATATGCAAATAAAGAAGAGATCCGCTTTTGCAAAGTTGCCGGAGCCTTGTTGTGAAAAAGCAGTCAAGCAACAACGACTGCTAGTTCTGACACTTGTCTAAGACGCTGCAGATAAAGAGGTCCGGGTGGCCGAATGACCATTTCGTGCCAGGCGTAGCGTTTAACATGGTTACCCCAAAAGCCCCAAACCTAAAACCTAAGACCCTAAACCCCCAAACCTTAAAACCCTAAAAACCCTAAGCCCTAAACCCTAAAACCCTAAACCCTAAACCCTAAACCCTAAACCCTGAAAAATCGAAACCCTTAAACCCTATCCAACCATGTTAAATGCCGTGCCCGCCAACATGATCCACCTGGCCAACGCCTCTGCCATTTGCACTTCTTGCTTCTCTTTCCAGGTTAGCTTATGCCTGCCTTGCACCACGCGCAAAGCAACACATGTTACTGGAATATCAATGTGGTCACCTGGTCTTCCACCCATTCAGAAGGTTTGGGTTCAAAAAGCACTGTCGAAAAGATCCAAACCTGGTTCAGCAAAGACTTGCTTCCAGACAAGAAGAACAAGAAGAAGAAAAGACAATTGGAAGGCCAGAGAAGACAAAGGTCCAAGCGTCTGAAACAAATCCGAATGATTTTCAGAAGAACAAAAGATGAGGGCGAAGGTCCAGCGGGCTTTAGAAGCCAAGAGCTACAATCTTGAGATCGTTTTTACAAACTTAACATGTTTCACAACATGAAAGTTCAAAGATGGTGTTTGCAAATAAGAGAGAGACGAAAGATGAAGTTGGCACTGCGTGCAAGAAAGAGGTGCTAAAGCAAAGTCTCGAAAGTGTTAAAGAGTGGTTATGTCTTTGAGGTGTTACCGGGGAGGCCACGCACAAGCGGACGTGACTTTTGCACACAAAAGCGGACCCAGAATCTGGCCTCGGAACAATTTCCTGCGCAAAGACCCGGAGCACATATGGAAAACCTACTCCTGCGGAAAAATACAGCTGGGTTAGCCCCAGCGGCTCCTGGCTGCCTGGCTGCGTCACTTCTGATTCTCCCTGCCATCAGCATCCACCTCCACAACCTCACCTGGCAGCGCTGCAAAGCCGCACGACACACTGCGCCGCTTGCATCTTGCCTATCTGGACGAGCGCCGACCGCATCATGTGACAAGTTCCAAAGCTTGAAGTAACGCTGAGGAAATCCATGGTGCCATGGAAGCTCATGGAAACCCTCGCTGAAGCTTCTGACATCTTTTTCCAAAGCCGCGCAAAGCATGAGAAAACCAATCGAAACCCCGCGGAGATTTTGCAGGAACCCTCACAAAGCTCCACTGGAAGCTTTAAAGACCTGCGCGCGACCTATATAAGAAAACCCACAGAAACCCCGCGGAAACCCTCACACAGCCCTAAGAACTAAGAAACCCACGAAAACCCCTTCAAAGCTGTCAAAAACCATGGAAAACCCACGGTAACCTTCACAAGACATTAGAAAAACCTTCCGAGAGCTTCAAAAACCTACGCAAAATCTAACAAAACCCACTGAAACCCCGCAAACCTTAGCTTTTAAAACAACCTAGGCAAAACTTGACAAAACCCACGGACATCTGCGGAAACCCTCACAAAACTTCAGAGAAATTCAAGGAAAACCTCCGGAAAGTTCAAAAACTGCGCGAAATCCCACGGAAACCCTCACGAAACCCTTGAGGAACCTACCAAAACCATCCAATAGGTTTTAACACACGCACGAAATCTAAGGAAACCCACGGAAACCCCCAGAAACCTCGCGGAAACCCTCGCGAAACTGTAGGGAAACCCAGGGAAACCCTCCAGAAGCTTAACAAACATGAACGGAAACCCTGCGGAAACCCCTTTATCAGGACTGGATTCACCCTTTGGCAATTTACAAAGTTATTAAAGGACAGGTGCAGGAAACCCGCCACCCAATCACCGCACGCCAATGTCAGTATTATACTACCGGTCGTCCCCTAAAGGGTGAGGACGCAAGAGGTGTTCTTCTGCTTCTGGCGAGGACCTGTGTCAACCGGAGCGCCGAAGCTGGGGCATGCCTGCCATACGAATCAATGGTCGCTGACCGTCTAAGAAGCACTTCGCGCCTTCAGGCAGAACGTCAAGGTACACATTGGTCTTTCACCAATCGGGTTCAGAAAAAGGAATACAGTCTACGTCTGCCTGGCTTCACCGTCCACGTCACAACTTGCTATAGAACAAGACTGACTTCCTGCCTCAGGGTTCATGTCAGACTCAACCCAAGGACCTGACTGAAGGCATGACTGGTTTCTTGCACCCAAAGCTTTGACCCCGCGCATGGCTGTTGCTACAACCATACACAGCTAGGCCACCAAGCAGCGCACGGATGAGCTTGGACACCTCCGGCCGCGCACCGGCCGGCCGCGCCTGCGCCCCGCAACGAATGTGAAGCCTCTCGCATCGCCAAAAATGGCCCTTGAAGACCTCGGCAACCTCCTCCACTGAGTACTTCGCTGAGCGAGTTGCGAAGGGCTTGCGACACCTTGGAAGCACAAACATGGACCCTACGGACTATGTCTGGGCACTTTTTTCGGCCAACAAATCAGGCTCCGACGTGGCAGACGTGGCGCAAGTACGCTAGCTGTGGCCTAGGAGCTGCTTGAGGCAAGAGAGCGCTCAGCGGCGGCTCAGATGCAATCTGTTGAAGACACATGGCCCGTAGGCGCAAAAATTAGCAAAAGTCTCTGAGAGTCTTGCAGATCTCAAGGCATCTTGAAAAAACAATCCGGCACAAAATCCAGCAAAACAGGTCTACGTGCAAACAAAAGCAAAAGTACATTGCAAAAATAGCAAACAAACGCAAAACAACGCAAAACAACGCAAATCTCCGAAATCTCCTGTAAACAAGGAACAACATTTAGGGCTGCTAAACACAAGCTAAAAGACAACCGCATGAAAGTGGCCTCCACAGTTGCAGCTCCCTTTCTGCTGCAGCATTACAAAAGCAAGCAGCTGCTTCGGACAAGCCCCTGATCCCCAAGCTTATGTTCTGCACGCTGCTCCCCAAGGTTCCTGGAACAAGGGCAGGCGCAGGCACGCTGACGAGACCCAGCTGCGTGAGCCCAGGGCTCAAACTTGCGACCCCAAAAATGGGGCCGTCTCGCGGCCCCAAAAATGGGGCCACGAAATGCACCCAGCTTCCCTTATTATAATGTGTAAATACATGAAAAGGCTGGAACTGCGACCCCAAAATTGGGGCCGCCTGGCGGCCCCAATTTTGGTGTCGCTAAATCTGCATTTTTCGAGCCCCTGCGCTCCCCAGATTGCGACGCTACAGCAACTCTGACCCACAGGCAAGCTCCTAGCGTGGAGAATTTTTTTTTTTAAGAACAACGACCCCCCACAGGCAGCTTTCTTGCGGAAGTGATCAACATAATAGAAACGGGCACCGGGGAGGCCACGCACAAGCGGACGTGACTTTTGCACACAAAAGCGGACCCAGAATCTGGCCTCGGAACAATTTCCTGCGCAAAGACCCGGAGCACATATGGAAAACCTACTCCTGCGGAAAAATACAGCTGGGTTAGCCCCAGCGGCTCCTGGCTGCCTGGCCGCGTCACTTCTGATTCTCCCTGCCATCAGCATCCACCTCCACAACCTCACCTGGCAGCGCTGCAAAGCCGCACGACACACTGCGCCGCTTGCATCTTGCCTATCTGGACGAGCGCCGACCGCATCATGTGACAATTCCAAAGCTTGAAGTAACGCTGAGGAAATCCATGGTGCCATGGAAGCTCATGGAAACCCTCGCTGAAGCTTCTGACATCTTTTTCCAAAGCCGCGCAAAGCATGAGAAAACCAATCGAAACCCCGCGGAGATTTTGCAGGAACCCTCACAAAGCTCCACTGGAAGCTTTAAAGACCTGCGCACGACCTATATAAGAAAACCCACAGAAACCCCGCGGAAACCCTCACACAGCCCCTAAGAAACCCACGGAAACCCCTTCAAAGCTGTCAAAAACCATGGAAAACCCACGGTAACCTTCACAAGACATTAGAAAAACCTTCCGAGAGCTTCAAAAACCTACGCAAAATCTAACAAAACCCACTGAAACCCCGCAAACCTTAGCTTTTAAAAAACCTAGGCAAAACTTGACAAAACCCACGGACATCTGCGGAAACCCTCACAAAACTTCAGAGAAATTCAAGGAAAACCTCCGGAAAGTTCAAAAACTGCGCGAAATCCCACGGAAACCCTCACGAAACCCTTGAGGAACCTACCAAAACCATCCAATAGGTTTTAACACACGCACGAAATCTAAGGAAACCCACGGAAACCCCCAGAAACCCCGCGGAAACCCTCGCGAAACTGTAGGGAAACCCAGGGAAACCCTCCAGAAGCTTAACAAACATGAACGGAAACCCTGCGGAAACCCCTTTATCAGGACTGGATTCACCCTTTGGCAATTTACAAAGTTATTAAAGGACAGGTGCAGGAAACCCGCCACCCAATCACCGCACGCCAATGTCAGTATTATACTACCGGTCGTCCCCTAAAGGGTGAGGACGCAAGAGGTGTTCTTCTGCTTCTGGCGAGGACCTGTGTCAACCGGAGCGCCGAAGCTGGGGCATGCCTGCCATACGAATCAATGGTCGCTGACCGTCTAAGAAGCACTTCGCGCCTTCAGGCAGAACGTCAAGGTACACATTGGTCTTTCACCAATCGGGTTCAGAAAAAGGAATACAGTCTACGTCTGCCTGGCTTCACCGTCCACGTCACAACTTGCTATAGAACAAAACTGACTTACTGCCTCAGGGTTCATGTCAGACTCAACCCAAGGACCTGACTGAAGGCATGACTGGTTTCTTGCACCCAAAGCTTTGACCCCGCGCATGGCTGTTGCTACAACCATACACAGCTAGGCCACCAAGCAGCGCACGGATGAGCTTGGACACCTCCGGCCGCGCACCGGCCGGCCGCGCCTGCGCCCCGCAACGAATGTGAAGCCTCTCGCATCGCCAAAAATGGCCCTTGAAGACCTCGGCAACCTCCTCCACTGAGTACTTCGCTGAGCGAGTTGCGAAGGGCTTGCGACACCTTGGAAGCACAAACATGGACCCTACGGACTATGTCTGGGCACTTTTTTCGGCCAACAAATCAGGCTCCGACGTGGCAGACGTGGCGCAAGTACGCTAGCTGTGGCCTAGGAGCTGCTTGAGGCAAGAGAGCGCTCAGCGGCGGCTCAGATGCAATCTGTTGAAGACACATGGCCCGTAGGCGCAAAAATTAGCAAAAGTCTCTGAGAGTCTTGCAGATCTCAAGGCATCTTGAAAAAAACAATCCGGCACAAAATCCAGCAAAACAGGTCTACGTGCAAACAAAAGCAAAAGTACATTGCAAAAGTAGCAAACAAACGCAAAACAACGCAAATCTCCGAAATCTCCTGTAAACAAGGAACAACATTTAGGGCTGCTAAACACAAGCTAAAAGACAACCGCATGAAAGTGGCCTCCACAGTTGCAGCTCCCTTTCTGCTGCAGCATTACAAAAGCAAGCAGCTGCTTCGGACAAGCCCCTGATCCCCAAGCTTATGTTCTGCACGCTGCTCCCCAAGGTTCCTGGAACAAGGGCAGGCGCAGGCACGCTGACGAGACCCAGCTGCGTGAGCCCAGGGCTCAAACTTGCGACCCCAAAAATGGGGCCGTCTCGCGGCCCCAAAAATGGGGCCACGAAATGCACCCAGCTTCCCTTATTATAATGTGTAAATACATGAAAAGGCTGGAACTGCGACCCCAAAATTGGGGCCGCCTGGCGGCCCCAATTTTGGTGTCGCTAAATCTGCATTTTTCGAGCCCCTGCGCTCCCCAGATTGCGACGCTACAGCAACTCTGACCCACAGGCAAGCTCCTAGCGTGGAGAATTTTTTTTTTAAGAACAACGACCCCCCACAGGCAGCTTTCTTGCGGAAGTGATCAACATAATAGAAACGGGCACCGGGGAGGCCACGCACAAGCGGACGTGACTTTTGCACACAAAAGCGGACCCAGAATCTGGCCTCGGAACAATTTCCTGCGCAAAGACCCGGAGCACATATGGAAAACCTACTCCTGCGGAAAAATACAGCTGGGTTAGCCCCAGCGGCTCCTGGCTGCCTGGCCGCGTCACTTCTGATTCTCCCTGCCATCAGCATCCACCTCCACAACCTCACCTGGCAGCGCTGCAAAGCCGCACGACACACTGCGCCGCTTGCATCTTGCCTATCTGGACGAGCGCCGACCGCATCATGTGACAAGTTCCAAAGCTTGAAGTAACGCTGAGGAAATCCATGGTGCCATGGAAGCTCATGGAAACCCTCGCTGAAGCTTCTGACATCTTTTTCCAAAGCCGCGCAAAGCATGAGAAAACCAATCGAAACCCCGCGGAGATTTTGCAGGAACCCTCACAAAGCTCCACTGGAAGCTTTAAAGACCTGCGCGCGACCTATATAAGAAAACCCACAGAAACCCCGCGGAAACCCTCACACAGCCCTAAGAACTAAGAAACCCACGGAAACCCCTTCAAAGCTGTCAAAAACCATGGAAAACCCACGGTAACCTTCACAAGACATTAGAAAAACCTTCCGAGAGCTTCAAAAACCTACGCAAAATCTAACAAAACCCACTGAAACCCCGCAAACCTTAGCTTTTAAAACAACCTAGGCAAAACTTGACAAAACCCACGGACATCTGCGGAAACCCTCACAAAACTTCAGAGAAATTCAAGGAAAACCTCCGGAAAGTTCAAAAACTGCGCGAAATCCCACGGAAACCCTCACGAAACCCTTGAGGAACCTACCAAAACCATCCAATAGGTTTTAACACACGCACGAAATCTAAGGAAACCCACGGAAACCCCCAGAAACCCCGCGGAAACCCTCGCGAAACTGTAGGGAAACCCAGGGAAACCCTCCAGAAGCTTAACAAACATGAACGGAAACCCTGCGGAAACCGCTCAGATGCAATCTGTTGAAGACACATGGCCCGTAGGCGCAAAAATTAGCAAAAGTCTCTGAGAGTCTTGCAGATCTCAAGGCATCTCGAGAAATAAGTGAAGTGTTGAGATGTGCAAAGGTGGTAGAGAATCGATCGAAGTTTGTTTTACCGACGAATTTCGATGAACAGATGTTCAATTTCCTGTACAGCCCGTTTCACACCGTTTTGTAAAGGTTTAAGAGGTGAACACCAAGTCGGAAAAGTGTGCTGAGGGTGCTAAGGGAAAAGAGAACGCAAAAAACAAAACTCAAGTCTCTTTCGGTCATCCAAGAAAATGCACAAGTGCACATGCAAATTTGAGTGCGTACACAGCTAAGCTTGGCGCAGCTCCTGGAGCACTGCTGCTCACTCGATCGCATCGTTGGGAAATCAAAGAACTGTCCGTCTGGTCTTGCTTAACTTCTCGACAAAACTGGCGGGCGCTTGGAACCTTTCGCTCTTCACGTTTGAGCCTGGGTTGCTCCTTTGTAACACGCATCTTCCTTCTTCTGCTGGCTGGCTCATCATCCGGGCGGCTTCTTCGGCATTGGCTTTGTTGACAGCCTTCTGCTATCTTCCTTTGTCACTTCATCTCGCTTTCGCTTCTTCATCATTTCCAGCAGCAACACTCTCTGATTTTGCTCAAACAGCCTTGCAGACTCTGGACTTGCTTCAACCAGAAGGGTATTACCTCTCCTGCCAACTTCAAAATCACTTGGATTACCTTCGTCATCTTTTTGCCTTTCTAAACTTTTCAATCGTTCAAGGCTTCTTCCGCGTCTCTTCTGAGCTCTTCCAACTCTCCTTTCAACTTCTCAGCTTCCTTGAGCTTCTCTTCAATTTCTTTCTTTTCCGCCTGATGCGCTCCTCGGGCTTCTTTTTCCTTCTTCCTCATTTCTTGCAAGTCGTCTTCAAAAAATCGTCTTGCTATGCTTCATGTCCTGCACCATTGCTTCACTTCATTGCCGAATCTTGACGCTGTGCGGAACTTCTTGAAAAGCTCTTTCATCTTCTCATTCAGCACTGACTTCTCATCGATCACTTCGCTTGGTTTTCCCTCCTCCGCTGCCGACTCCAGCGTAGTCTTCCACAAACCTTCTTCGCCAAGCAAAAGGTACTTCGACTCATCTTCCTCCTCTTCCTTCGCTGGCGACTTCTTTTTCTCTTCTGCTTTTTCTCCGTCTACCATTGCGTGGTCTTCCTTTGACTCGTCTTTTTCTTCTTCCACTACTTTCTTTGGCTCGTCTGTCTTTCTTCTCTTCGCTCGTGCTGCTTTCGTCCGATGACGACTCACTTGACGGGTCCCTGGCAGCTACGTTGGACGGCGACTTTTTCTTTTCTTCGCTCTCCTCCTCTTCAACCTTTTTCCTAAGAAGCATTCTCCTGCAGCGCATCCTCTCTTCTTTTCTTTGCTGCTTCTGTCATTTTAGCAAGCTCTTCAACTCGCTCGGTCCTCGATCTTCGTCGCGGAACTTCTTTGCATTTAAGAATGCATGGTGACGGCTTGAACAATCCCTTGTCAGCCTTTTCTTCATTCGTTCCGGCCGTTGCCAGTTCGGCCATTGCCCACAACAGATCAACATCGAGGTGTCGGGCCTTCCTCAAACCCTTCCTCGCAATCAACTGCCTTGAACTGTTGAATCTGAGAACATTAACCTGCCGTTTGGACAGAAAATCAACTGCAGGACGAGAGAGTTCAACCGTGGTGTTGATTCGTTAAGCGCTGCCCAAGCCAAACCACTTTGAATTCCAAAGTGTATAACCAGCGTGTAAAGTGCGAGCGAAAGCGAAACACCAGAGTAAATTCAGCAAATTTGACTGATGAAGTGATTTGAGGGGGGTTTTAAGAGCTTTTCTGTCGCTTGCTCTTCCGAATCTGTCAATCTCCAAAAGTGAATTCTGAAAGCTTCTTCAACACACATGAAATCAGGTCTTTTCTGGTGCCAAGTACAAAAGAAGCAATATCTTTTTTGTACGTGGTGATCTTCTTTCGATTATGGGTCCATTCCCTTTTCTTGACATGCGCTACCGTTGATACGTTGTTCCAACTCCAACACCTGTTCCTGAAACTCTTCCTTCGTTGATGCACTTAGACAAGTTATTTGCTCTCGAATCCTGCGGCAAGCACCTTCTGAGGGCGGTGCCAAAAGAAACAAGACCGAAACTGTACATCTACCGCTGGGTCCTTGAACTTGACGAAAACAAAATGCGTCCATCAGCTTCCTTGCTTTCGCGGGCCAACGCTCCCTGCAGCTTTACCGGCTTTACCTCTGTCCCCTGACATCGTGCAATTGTTATTGCTTTTGAGTTGCCAGTTCAGAGGTTTTTGGTTTTGGGCTTGGAGCTTTGGTTTTTCAAACCAAACTTTGGGTTTTGAACTTTGAGCTTTGGAAGGTTCTTCCAGAGTGGTATGCCACCCTAACAAAGAATTTGAAGAGGAGCTTAAGGAGGGTAGCAGCTCAAATCCGGACATGCCGGAATTGTGCACCCAGGATGCAACATCTATAACAATGGGAGCCGCCACAATTTATTTTGTTCACTGTTCGTTGGTCCGGGGATTAATTCATCTAGAATTTTTGCATGAAAAGGCGTGAGTTGCAATGTTGTAAGAAACGCGAGATGTTCGAGCAATTCGAAGTCGCCTCATGCATGCTGGGGGCGTGCCTGGATAAGTTGTTGTATTGTGTCGAAACACGAACAGCGGTAGTTTCGCTTAGAGGTTTGGTGGCCTTATTTTTCAATGCAGCAGCTTGACTGTGTGAGTTTGTAACGATTCTTAACTTGGACTTGGAGGCAACGGTTGGTTTGGACAGCTCGGGCTCGAAAATCCGAAATCTGGAATAGAATGAACGGTCGCGATTTTTTTTATTTTGAGAACGCTGTTTCTGCGGCACCTCTTGCTTTTCGAGCTTCTGGGGTGGCTGAGGTGACCCACACAGGCGTCACGGATCCAAGCATGCGCAAGTTCATGCTCCGAACCTGACCTTGAGCAGGTGGTCGGTAGTGGTGAGGTAGGACTCCTGTCCTTGGGAGTGCTGTGTGCTGAGTGCTGTGACTGCTGTGACTGTGACTGCTGTGAGAGTGTGACAGTGAATGAGTGAGTGAGTGAGTGAGGCTGGGCTGCTAGA
Organism: Symbiodinium natans; assembly: GCA_905221605.1. Taxonomy (NCBI): domain Eukaryota; class Dinophyceae; order Suessiales; family Symbiodiniaceae; genus Symbiodinium; species Symbiodinium natans. Next base: position 315,913 of record CAJNDS010002291.1, read on the forward strand.
CTGTCAGTCAGTCAGTCTTGACTGTTTCCCTTTCCCTATGTATATATATATGTATATATGTATGTATATATATATGTGTGTATATATGTGTATGTGTATATATATATATATGTATATATGAAACGTGTGTTTAGATACCAAATACTCTGGGGCATGCGCGCGTCTTTCCTCTCCTTGGGGAGTCTGACCTTTACCATCCCTTTGCCAATGCGGGTCCGTGATGTGTCTTTGAAAACGAGCACTGGAGGCTGACTATCGATGATGACCTTGGTTCGAGCCGAATGACGTCGCACCAGTAGCTACATGATGGTGATTTTGAAGATCTGGCAGTGTCGCAATTTGCCACTCCCCGCATGCTCAGTGCTGTATGATTGCACCGGGACTTCTTCGACGACGTCGAGTACTGAGTGCGTGGGGTTTCCTAGTAGTTCGGCGCCTTTGCTTGGATTGTTGCTTCTGTTTTCTTGTTTTTTGGGTGGTTGCGTGGTGTTCTTGGTGGTTTGCGCGCGCTGACTTCGTTTCACCCGTTACGTCGAGCCCAACAAGACCGGCCTACTGTGCTACTGATGTAGTAAAGGGGCGCCAGTCCAAAAAAAAAAATTTAGATACCAAATACTCCATTTCCCCTGAACTGCTTGTTTCGACGCCACTATGGGAAACTACCTAACAGCATGTCAAAGTTCAGTTGATCAGAAATTCACTCACCCAGCCTATCCTTGGAATCCGGCCAGGGAAACAGAGCCCTGTGCCTAACCCAGTCGTCGGCAATGACCGCGCGGTCCATTCTCCCTTTCTGTCAAAAAAGAAGATGCGCGAGGTGTTGCATGCTTTTGCATGCTTTACCGGGCTCTACATGTGTTGCACTACCCCAACCCCCTCTTCGAATTTTTCTACACAAGACGGGTTTGGCTTGGTTCGTCGGGTCTTTCAGTTTGTTGTTTGGTTGCCTTAGTTGGTTTTTTCTTGATTGGGACGTTACCATGACCGTCCGTGCAACTCAAAAAACACTCAAAAATGGCTTACTGTGCTGCTGACGCAGAAAAGAGGCGTGTGCTTCAAAAATCAGGTCATGTGCCAAAACAGAACCAAGTCATGGCGGGAAGTCGTTCTCAACAGCGAATCTTTTCCGCAAGGGCATGCTTAGTTTTCTTGGACTTCCCAAATGAAAATGCAAACGCAAGTACAATAAGTATCCACGATGTTTCCTGTCCTGTCTGGCTCGGTGAGACTACTTAGAAAGAGGGGGAATCAAAAACGGAAACCTTGAGTAGACAGAAAAAGTTGTTGTTACTGTAGGCTGGGGAATATCTGATGTATGTATCGAAAAAAATTGTACTTCCTTTAAAACAAGTGCTTTGCTAATACTTGCAAGATTCGCAATGTTCGTGATCATTGATTGATATTAGTACCTTGATGGGTCTCCCCTCCCTTGACTGCCGTCTCCGTCCAAAACTCATTTCCGTCGACTCTCGGTTTCGCATTGAAGCACCAAACGAGAACCCAACCCCAAGTTTTCGGGAACAATCCAAAAAACAACGAGCACTTGCAAAATGGAAAAGCAGAATAAAAGGATTCCTTCCTCCCCCAACCCCCCTTCCCCCGTCCCCCCCCATCTTCCCATCCCCCCATCCCCTTTCTTGTCCCCCCATCCCCCCCATCCCGGACAAGAGTAGCGACTACTACGATGGCGGGAGCCCAGACATGCGAAAACGTGGGGGCCCAGAGCGTGTTTTTTTGTAGGTTTCTCCATTTAGTCGATAAGAGAACCTTTTGTTTCTTCCGCCTTTTTTTGGAAGACTTCTAATTTTCTTTGTAGTTTAAGTAAAGTAGAGCCTTGCATTGTAACGGAAAACATATTTGTGACTTCTTGTTTCAGGGACAATTATTAGTCCCATAGGCCCTAAACAGCAACAGGTTAAAACGTAAAACAAGGGAAAATAATTCCTCACCCTTGCAAAAAAGACATGGAATCTATCTTTGAGTGGATTGAAATCTTGAAGGTGTCCAAGGGCTTTTGATGCCACCTACACGACCCTTTCCTTCGTGCATTGACGCGGGTTGTGAGTGTGCAGTTTTCCGGTCGGTCCACGCATGGCGTATTTCTGAAAAACATGCGATGTTGTGTGCCAAGCTCGTTCATGTTTTGGGCCGTCACAGTTGCTGTGTGCCCTCGAATGTGGTGTGGGATATGGCCTGGTGGCAAAAGCCACGGTCAGCAAGCAGAGCAGGCGGGGGCAGCTCGTTTTAATTTTCTGTTTCCATTTGGAGTTTATTGTGTCAGGTTCCCCATATCCGCAGCGAAGCCCGCAGTCGCGTTCCAGGTGTGTTCCTCCACACGATATGTTGCCGTTATGTTCTGAACGACATGTTTTGAGGCCAAACACTGGGCACCTATGCAGCAGTGAGATACACGTGCCAGCTTGATGCTAACTTCCATGCCCGGTATGTTTGGGATCCTAGGTTGACAGCTGCAGTCGAGGTGAGCTACGTCTACGTCGGTTGAATTCTTGCATTTCCCGGTGATGAAGAAGTTGACCAGGACTTCTTGCAAGAGGTTCAAGGCCAAGAAGAAGTTGGCAAAGCAGATCGTCTGCGGCTCGCGAGTGTCGGTCGAGGATTGGACTTCGCATGTGTTTGGTTGATTTTATTTGTAAGGTGCCCTGAAAGAAGAACAACTTCAGCGCAATGCTTTACAGGCAGCACTATCTAGAGGTTAAAGACATGTTGACATGCTTCTAGGCTTTTGCACTGCAGGCTTCACTGGGTCCATTGCACAAGGACACGGGAGTTCAATTGTTCCGTACTTGTATACAGCTTTGGCAACGTACTGCGTGATCCATGAGTTTTTTCTGTACTGTTGTCAGACGGGTAAGCATCTCAGCGACCACACTGCCTCGGGAGGCGTTACTCGTGGGCACGGCATGTGGAATGACCATTGTGTTTGTTTGTTGTAGTGTTGGAAAGGCTTGTATCTCAAATACAAAGCATGCCGTCCGGACCTCATTGTGCATGGACTTTTGAATTTGCGAACACTACCCGTCATTGCTTCAGCAGGCACGATGGACGACAGAGCATCCAAGGCAGGCTTTGTTCCCGCAGTCCGATCAACATTTTTGTTTCTTAGCAACAGTTTGGCTCGCATGGTTGAACTTCGTAGCGCTATAGAAAATCGGCTGGACAGTGGATTGATGATGGATGCCGCTCAAGGCACGCTGCACGCACACACTGACGGAAAGAGCATCAAGAAGTTGGCCATGTTTAAGCACGCACCAGGACGACCTGTCCATTGAAGTTTGCTGGCCATTTGAAAGTTTCGATCAAACAGGTTCTGATGTTCCAGGAAAAACTTGACCAATTTGATGCCTGTGCTGGGCTTATGGGTAGGGATGCCACGAAAGAACACGAGGAAGTCCGGCGCCTTGCCCCAGAGGATAGGCAGAAAAACCAAAACGATCGAGATGCTCAGAGTCCAGCCGCGGCCACATGCGACCCCGACGCGACCCCGACCAGCCGCGCTTCGCCTGCTACGAACCCCTATAAGAGTGCAGCTTGAACGTGTCGCTGATGGAACTGCATGGCGCTCACCTGGCACCTCTCGTCAGGTTTTGAGGAAACTGGAGCCCTGACCCGACTCCCCAATTGCGGAGCAACCACTTTCATGCCGAAGGGCCGACAACGAAAAGGGTGACCGAACCCCCTGAAAAGATTGAGGCGATGCAGTGCAGCTTGGGCTCGGGTATGAGAGGGCTCCACTTCAATGGTTGAAGAAGCCTGGGGAGCAACGACAGCTTACATCGCCAACGCTGGTGCCAAAGGGGGAAATGCGAGCTTTCGGCGGCACGTGTATCAGCTCCATCCTTTGGGCTCTCTTCGTTGGACGGTTCTGGGACTCTGGCACAAGAGCTGTTGAAGAAAGTGCATCACGAGAGGCTTGTTCGCCTTAAGGCGTTTCATGACAAGCTTGCTTGCAACAGTTTGTTCAGCTGGCAAAGGCTGGCGAGACTCGTGACGGACATATTTTGCTCAAGCTTCGTCCGCAAGTTGTGATGCCAGCTGAATGGACCGAGGCCATCGTCCTCCTTACCGAACTGGCAAGAGCACGCGGTCGCGGATCCAGGAGTTGCGAGTGCGTGTCGCGTGGTGTTGGCATGGTGCCAGTTCCCCAATCCTGTACCGGCCACTGCGCGGGCTGCACCGAAGATCCTTGCACTATCCTTGCCTTGCCATGATTCGACGCGACGCTGCCCGTGGCCTCGACCTCACCTGCGACGATGTCTCGCGCCTCCCGCACCCAGTGCAATGTAGTGAGGACGCAAAGGTCGTCCACAAACGCAAACACCTCGTCCTCCGCATGCAGGCGTGTAGTATGCTGTAGTCGTCTCTTCGGATGGCAGGGCGGCTTACGACACGATGTCCCGTGAATCGTTCCTGACGGCTCCAGGAAGTCGCCCCAAGCTTGCTCCCTCTCGTGCGTCGCTTTTATGGGCGCCCGTCCACAACATGGCGCTGGACTGCGGCAAGGGCAGGGTGCTGCGCCCGCGCGCCCTCCCTCTCCACCCTATGGAGCAACGTGACCCATTCATTGGGTTCCGCACACTGCTGTGCCAACGTGCGCCACGAGGCATCGCCGGAAGTCGCCAACGACCAGGCCGCGGGTGACCCCGTTGGGTTTGCAGTCGGCCACCAAGCGGCCGAACGTGATGGCCGCTACCACGACGGGTTCGAGCAGGCCAGCAACATCCGTCACCAGGGTTGCGCAGTGCTCATCATCGAGGACGAGGCTGCGAATCTTGGCCGTATAACCACTTGGTCTTGGGACTGCCCCATTGCAAGCCCGGCGGAGGTTGGCAAGGCCGCCTCGTCGAGCACAGCGGGCGAGTCTACACCACATGTTGCAGCACTCCTGCGGGGCTGGTAGTACGGCGCCGCAGGCTGGCATGCGGGGTCAGTGAGCTCTTGAAATGTGGCTTTGTTGGCCGGGGCGAGGGGCGAACGCTTTGCGTGTTGTAAGTAAGCCTGCTTAGCGGCACTCAGCTCACCGATGCGTGCAAGCTGCACCGCACGGTTGGTCCGTCCAGCAGCTGTGGGGGCAGCAGGCTCGACAGGGAGGGCTGGAACAGATGCATTGTCACACCTTGCTCCTGCAGAAGCACAACCCAATCACAAAAAAAACCGAGAACCGTGCGAGGATCTGAGTTTTTGGCACTGGATTGAGAGCACGGGGGTGCTCTTGCACAGGACGAGGCCCTCCAAACCTGGATTTGCGCGTTTCTTCGACGTTTGGTGCAGACGTGCTAGTTGCCAGGGAGTTGCTGGTGCTTCATGTCTGACGGGCTGCCCGCCCATGCTTATGTGGCGCTGATGCATGGTGTTTTGTTCACGTGTTATGCTCCTGGCGACAGGCATGGACGCACCGCTGCAATGTGTTGGGTCACTGTGGCCGGTGTATGCGGCTTAAAGTTCGCTTGCATCCTTCCAATCATGAGTAACCAGCCCAACTAATCATCACGGCTGGCACCGACGCCCTGGCATCCCAACGCGAGTCGAGCTGGAGCGGTCGCCGGGGCCGCATGGCCGCGCGTTGGCCGACATGGTCACCTTGTTCGCAGCCCTCCCCCTGGTTGACCACTCTGCACGAGCCATACGAGCTCTAGGAATCCCACCGCTTGGAGGAGGGCGAGGCCCTTTTCTCGATGGCTTGAGGCCAGCGCCCCGAGCCGACTCCCGGCGTGTGGCTGAGCTGCCAATGAATCTTATAATCTTTAATTTTTCAAAGAATTCTTTCAATACATTCTTACTGCGAGGTAACGTGCCCGCTGGTTGGCGGAAAACTGTTTTCACCATGTTGGCAAAAATGACAAAAGCGAGGACCACTTTGGATTTTAGGCCGATTGCAAATGTTCGACTGATGTACAAAGTCTTTGCGCGTATGATTCTTGGTCGCATCGAAAACATCTTGGACGCGTCGCAACCAGAGGAACAACACGGTTTCAGAGTGGGACGCCGTATTGAAGAGCATCTACTTACGGCAAATGTTTTGTTGGATAAAACATTTGCTGCCAATCTCCCGCTTTGGATTGTAAGTGTCGATTTTGCTAAGGCATTTGACAGTGTTGAGTGGTCTGCTCTTTGGACAGCGCTGCGGACACAAGGTGTATCTGACCATTTGGTGTGGGTTTTGCAGATGTTATACCAAGATCAAGAAGGTGTTGTTCGCGGCGATTCCAATTTGAGCCGCTGGTTCAAAATCTGTGGGGGCGTCCGCCAAGGTTGTGTTTTGAGTCCTCGATTGTTCTGTGCGGTTCTTCAAGCCGCTCTCAGCGCTTGGAGGCAATCTGTCGAGTTTCTAGGTCTTGATTTTGGTGATGGCCTACCACCATTACTGGACCTCAGATTTGCTGACGACCTATTGCTGTTCGCAAACTCCGCAAATGATGCCGCGCAAATGCTGGATGAGTTGGTCCGTTGTTGTTCAGCTGTTGGCCTCCGCTTGAATGCTCGAAAAACCAAGGTGTTGACCACTGAAGCGCAAGCGCCCCCCAAGTTGATCACCCCCACTGGCAACACTGTCAGCATTTTGCCGCCCAGTGACGCTCACAAATGGTTGGGCTGTTTATTGTCGAGCCGTGGCTCAAAAGCAACATCTGCTGATGTGGACTTTCATATGCAGGCTGCGTCGAAAGCATTCTTTGCAAACAAGGACGTGCTGTGTGATCGCAACGTTTCCTTGACACAGCGACTCCGATTTTTCGATGCCGTAATCACTCCCGTGGCATGTTTTGCGGCTGGCCACAGAGCTATTTTCCAAGCAGATGTTCGCCATCATGATGTTGTCTTCAGAAAGTTTTTGCGGCGCATTGTTGGTCCTCCATCCGACGTCCAATGGGACATGCCGTGGCACCACATCCTACACCAGTGGAACATGAAAGCGTTGCGGTGTTGGGAAGCTTTGCGACGGCCTACATGGGGACAACTTTGTTTGCATTCTTATTGGAATTTTGCGAGACACATTGCCAACTTGCCTGATGCAAGATGGGTTAAACGTGCTTTGAAGTGGCAGCCGATGGGGCGGCCTAACCCCGGTAGACGCGGCAGCATGTGGATGACTTGCCTAGAGAATTTTGCTCGCTTCCAACGCTGGGCCACCTGGGAAACAGCAGCTATGAACAACAATATGTGGAATGAGTCACGCGATGATTTTTGCAAATTTGTGATGGGGCAGGAATCTGCATAAAAGGTGCCTATAGAACGTTTCACCTGTACCCTAAAGGGGACGCCTTCGGGCGATCAGGTTTCGACTCGACTCGACTCTTTTTCAAACGGACGAAGAATCGGTGAGGCTTCCAAGGACGAGGCCTGTTTTCGCTGCCACCGCGCCCTTCATGCTTTGGAGCAGATGGGCTTGCGAAGGCCCGACGCAGCGCGATGCAGAAACGCTGTCAGGCACGCTCAGTCAGCGGACGCCGTTCGCATCGCCCCGCAAGCTGGAGCGAGAAGCATGGGGTGAAGCGGCGCCGGCTGAACCACGCGATGCCACCCCAAGGTTCATGCTCCCAGCTTCGCCTACGTTGCTGCCAGCTCCCGCCCGAGAGCCGCTATGCTGGCAGGACGCCCGCCCGCCACGCGAGGCACCAGGCGCATCGTGTTCTTGGCTGTTCGTGCCGCTCTTCCATGCCGCTGCTGGCGCCCTGACGCAGGCAGCCACACACGAGTGGAAATGCCATCCCTACATCGGCGTACGCTCTGCGGAGCTGGCAGGTGCGTTACGGCGAGCGCCCGCCGCGCAGCCTTCTACGATTCTTCGCTTCTTCCTCGCCGAGCTTGCGTGCGTCGACCGCGACCCTGCCCACCGAGCGGCCGACGTCGCCTGCGCAGAAGCGCTGACCGCGTTGCCGGCCGCGCCTTTGCTTTTGGCGATCGCAGTCGTCCGTTGTATGGATGTGCAAGGATATGTCCCCGCTGCAGCGCAAGTGGCCCTGCTCCAAATATACCGTGGCGCAGCCGTCGCTTCTGCGGCCCAAACGTTGGCGGAGGATGCGCGGCGCGCTCGGAGCGTGCCAAGGACGGCTGATGTTACAATCTCGATGGCCGCCACTCAGTCCCACTCTGCCCGGATCGCGTGGCCGTGGCCGATGCCGCAGCGTGGAGGACCCTGGACAACGTCGACCTCGTTGACGAGTTGCGCCACCCAACCCCAACGCTGCAAGATGCGGTCGGGCCGGAGGGGCAGGTGGTCCCGCAGCAATGGCTAACAGGCCAGGCCTTGCATGTGCTGCGATGCCACCCTGGGCCGTGCAACAAGCAGTGGCGGGGACAGCGCTTGGCTGCGCGTGGCCCACTGCCTCGCCCACCAGCACGGCAGATGCCCCGCCGCTTGAACGCGTGCTCGACGGCGCGGGTGCGGAGTCCTGTAGTCGGATGCCGTTCAGGGCGTAGGAACCTGTAGTTAGGCCGACTCGGGACCATGGTCATGCAGGCAGAGAAAAGTTCGAGAAAAAAAACACCTCCCTTCATGGGCCGCGGTACGGGGGGCGCTTGTGCAATCGCAAAAGGCACATGCAGCTGACAGCGCTGCTGATGGCACAGATACCCCGATGCTACCCCCCGACGAAGTCGCCGAGCGGAAGCGGCACCAAGCCTGCGCGAAAGTGCGGAAGGGTGAACTGTCACGTGCAAAAACGGCCATACCGTGCGACGAAGCAAGCCGCATCCCGCCACAAGCGATGCAAATTGCCCTGCGGCGTCGCTCTGCCTCTATCAGGCCCTACCTTTTTGCCCCGGACGCTCATCGACCTTTACGGCGACCATGCCCTCGCTTGCCTTGTTGGCCAGGCGTGCTAGAGTCGTCGATCGCGCGTGGGCCCACGTGGTGCGAAAGGCCGTCGGAGCCGAAAGTCAGGTCGTGCCACAGCAGTGGCTCGCCCACACGGCCGACGACCGCCGTCGCCATGATCTCGTCGTTTACGGGGCCAGCGCCAACGGAGGAGCGCTGTGCTGCGACGCGACACTGGTTTCCCCCCAACACGAACGGCACCACATCCATGCGCCGTGGGGGTGGACGGTGCCGTGCTGCAGGTTGAGGAGCGGCGAGGCGCGGCGCGGCGCGCAGAAGCTCCTGGCCCCTAGGCTCCGAGATAGGAGGCCGCTGGAGCACTGCTGCGCAGCGCTTTGTTCGCGACTCGTGCGCAGCCAGCCGTGCGCGCTGCGGCGTCCTGTGGCTGGGCAAGACGTTGGTGGGGAACCCTTTCCAACTTCGCCGTGGCGAGCGCAGCCTTGGCCCGAGCGTGGCCGGCTGCGCCACTGCCTGGGCCGAGCGACGGCCCTGCACTGGACCACGTGCTCACCTCGCCACCAACGAAGGGCCTAGCCGCCTGCCCCTGCTGCCCTAAACCGGGACCGCCTGCCGTAGTAGCTCAACCAACGTAGCTTTGACATTGACTTGCAGACCGAAAAGGCCGAGAAAAAGAGTAGCTTGCACTGGGACCGCGCTCCGACAGGTGGAAAGAGAAGAAAATAAAAGAACGGATTCAATGTCGCAATGTGGGACTGTTCGGCAGAACGGATTCAATGTCGCAATGTGGGACTGTTCGGCAGGCGTTGACAGCCGAAAACGTGGAGCGCATGTTAGTGCCTATCTCAGTTGTGGCAACTTGTGTTGGCAACGCCTTGTTGGCACGTGATAGGGATGTGCTTGATATGTGCTTAAGGCCGAGACAAACCCTGGCAGCCCTACGGCTTGGGCCTCTGTTTACGTTACCTGCCATGCGTGCATTGCGACATACCGTGGGTGGATTGCGCCGACGTGGTGTACCTAAGGTGCGCACCGAGCTGTCCTCAGGGCGTAGATTGAAATTTGCAGGTCTTGCAAAGTTATTTTGCGTGGCAGCATTTGCGAGAACCGACATCAGGCACAAAACAGGGCGCAATATTTTTGTCCTCCATGAACTCATGGTTTCAGGTCCTTCGTTTGACCGACGACTTGAGTCTGCAGCGTGGTGGCAGTAGTTCGTGTGGACTTGATAACGCGGCGCTCCGAGTGGCGTCCTATCCAGTAGCTGCAAGGAAGGAACAAACCAGAAGCAACTCAGCTCAATTAGTTGATGGTGATGTGGTGTGGGTTTCCTGCATCATGGCTGTAGTCTGAAAAAAAAATTGCAACTCGGGGGGGCGAAAGCTTGCATGGTAGGCTGTTTGGTTGCATGCTTCCAGCCACAGTTAGTTGTGGCTGGGGCCGCTGTGTATATTTTTGCTAACAGGAACTGCGCAACGGTGTTCTTGCAAAAGAACACCTTGTGGCCATGTTGTGTGTATTCCCCTTGAGGTTCAGATAAGAGGGTCGTATCCCCCTCCGTGCAAAATGCAAAAGGTGAACCCATGAGGCTCCCAGCCCCTCCCCAGCGGCCTAGGATGACTGCCACTCCCCTCCCTCTCCAGCCGTAAAAGCTCCTGTAGCTGGGTTTTGATGTTTTCCTCGCGATTAACGCGCGACACATGTATACGCATAAAAACAGTGCGGACACGCGAACACTTGGGAACGAACAACAGGCTCGACTTGTGCCTCCGATACCATGAATGCAGTGTTCAAGGGGTTCCCCGTTTCATTTTTTTGGTGATGCCCGGCGTCAGACCTGGATGCAAAAGTCAGTCTGCAAGGCTGAGTGCCCGTGTTTCAGTCGACGCCTGGCAGCCTAAAGTGTGGTTGTGGAGGTCAATTCTTGTCCCACGGAGTGGGCTAGGCGAATGAAGGAGGTCATGCGGTCTCACTGCGCCTCCTGAGATCCTAGCCTACTTTCGTGCCCTTGCGAAGCAAGACCCTCGGGGATGGCGCGGCAGAGAGAGAGAAGGGGTTCCCCGCCGTTTTGGTGGGCAGCAAAGACGAAAAAAAGAGAACGGATGCCCCCACGTTTTTTGAATTGGAGAACCAGCATTGGCTGAGCGACTTCTCACCATGTACACGCACATACATACATACCAACCATACCTACCTTTTTTTTTGGAATATCGAATTCTGGGATCATTCGCATGTGTTGGCTTCTCTGAACATGCATGAGCTCGTTACGATAAAAATAGCGAGGTCGGTGTTGTTGCACTGGAGGTTCCGACGTCGATGACTTGTCGCAGCAGATCATCGGTTTGTGCACCTCTCACCACTGGAAGTTTGCAATGCTTTCGGTGGCATAAACGTGTCATATCTGGAGGTCCAGTGCCAGCTTTATGAATGCCGTCCTTCGCATGGGTGATTTGAGGCCTTTGTCGGAGTTTTTTGCAAGTCACGTTTGGTGTGCAGGGATGCTTTAGAGTTTTGCATGCTTTTGCTCTGTCAGGGAAGAAGCGCGGCTTACTCGTATTCGCAAGCAGCAGTTGCTTGAATGCATGGATTTGTGTATGCATGTGTTCGTCAAGGACCCTCACTCATCCCAGTTGAAACTGCCATCAACTACCGTCCGCTGGGGCATGCTGCTGCGCTTGCCCAGGAAGGCTGACTTGAACCTCTCTCGAGGCTTCGTGTTCATGGCTGTGCTTTTGGTTGCATGGTTTTTTTTGTTGGCGCAGCGCATCCGAACCCGGGGTAGGCGAGCAGAGGTAGTCGCAGGTCGGGTCCCAAGCGCAGAAAGGTTGGAAGGGGTCACGCGCAAATCGGGTTGGTCCTTTTTGTGTGACTTGGGGGCGGAGGGGGTTGCTGGTGGTTCACACTAGCACAAACCCGAAAGCCTGTGAGCCGAGCTGGAGAACTCCAAAAGAAAATGCTGGGTGGCAAATTCTGGATGGTTGGCAACCTTAATACGCCAAAAGGTCATGTTGGGTGGCCCTCAAAAAAGTCGTAAGCCAAAGCCGAACCCCTATGCATCAAGCCCAAAGAAACCCTGAGATGTCATATTGGGTGGCAGCCAGGAAACCCGAACAGGTCATATGGGGTGGCCTGTGCGTACTAACTGGGACTTCGTCTGTGGCCCCGTGCACCTTGGACGCGGGGGCGCGTCCGCCTTGAACAGCCCTGCCAAGTGTTCAATTCTGAGTATGACAGGAAAGGAATCGACCGCAATAGGGTTTCGTTGTAGTTGTTTGGACCTGGCCAGCTGCTGGCCGCTGGTCATGTGTCATGCGAGACATGCTTGTCCTGCTCACTGTTTTGTCGCCTTGTCCTCGGTGCAGTTGCCTACGAGAGCATGTACGGCTTGCGAACGCGACGCATTGAGGCACATCTCCTGTGCATAAGTACCACTGCAAGCACGTAATGATGAATGAAAGCGCTCGCTGTGTGCAGGACGCTGCTCAGAGATCTTCTCAGGCAGTTGCAGCAGGGTGTTTTCGGTAATCCTTTTTATTGTTATGTTGTTGCCTTATGCAGGTGCGCGCATCCAGACGTGCGTCCGCGGTTGTCGACTCAGAACAGTGGGAGAAGCTTGTTTGGGGCAGTACTTGTTGTTGAAATTCGGAAAGTCAGCAGGAGGCCTTTCGATGCAATTAGCTCAGGGCTATGACGTGAGTCAAAGGGGCCGACGATCATCGAGGATGTCGCATCAATCTGCTCCTTGCTCAGGTTATTATCAGGCCCTAGGCCCCAAACAGAACCATGTTCTACCACAAGCAACTTTGCCGTAAATTTTTGCGTGCTGAGGCCGATGACGAAGAGGCCATTTTGCCTGCTCACGGCTCCTAATTTCAACGCTGTCGACGCGTACATTCACCACAAGTCTGATCAGAGCGCTTGGGTCTTTTCATTCAGAGTTTGCCAAAATTTTCGCAGGGCTCCAGCTGTTTAGCACGATGCTGCATCATGCCACCGAAAGGATAAAACACAAGGGCTGTTTGTTTCAAGTCGGTGTGGTGGAGCCTGCCTGGATCCGGAAAACTGCACGTGGGATCAGAGAATCTCTGTCCCTGCAAACCTGAAGAGCCCAAGTCCCGGATACGTTCCTAGCAACAGAAAGAACCCTTGCTATGAGATTGTACGAGTAGGCCGGACAAGGCCCATGTGCGAGGCAGCACGCGAATGAGAGCAGGGCACCCAACCCAAACAAGCCAAGGCAAAAGCATCAAAGGATATCAAAGGCATAGGCGAGCATTGGGGTTGTCCCAGAAACATGCAAGCTACCTTGCTCTGAAGCCAGATGATGTCTGTACGACATGTTTACCAACACACTGGACTCAGCAAAAAGCGGCCAGTCTTTGGTCAAGTGCAAGGGAAATCGTGTTAGCACGAGCCCGGGGTCAACATAAAGCTTGGTTTGGCTTTCAACTTCCAGCCTTATCCTGCTTACACTTGCGAGGTTGTCTTAGTTATCTTCGCCTGCAAGTGAAGTTTCCTCGTTGGTTTATGTTTTGCTAGCTTTGACTGTCTTCTAGCAGCTATAGCCCTATCTGCCCTGTGTTGGGGACCTTGTGGCTTCAGCTACTGTGACCACGGCTCCTGCCTGTGACCATGTGAGTTAGGCCGCGACCCTACCGCACCAGGCCACAAACGTAGTATACATGGATCTGCCTCTCTCTTTTGAGGGCCAGAAATATGTCTGAGTTCAGACGCCGGCAAGTGCGGTTTACAGGCGCGCGTCGCAGGGCTCAGCTCTGGAGGTTTAACACGAGGTTTTTGTACCTGCGACTGCCTCTGCAGACCACGATGGGGCATCTAATAACTCGTAGCTCCCGACCGAAGCTGACCTGAGTGGGTTCGGGCGCTAAGGGCTTAGGGTAGGTCGGCTGTAGGCTTTGGCACCAAGCGCCTGTTTCACTGAACCCGAAGGTCTTAGCTCACAGAGCTTCGTGCATGTTTAACCCTCAACCCAACGGCTAGGCGGTGGCAAGAAGAAAACTCGCATAAGGACATGTACTGCTCGCAAGTATGCAGGACCTTGCGTCAAGTGAAGATGAAGAACTCAAGGATTCCTTCCAGAAGCAGCCTTGCCGGGATTGATCGACCAGTGTGTTGTGCTGCACATATGGTACAAATTTTCTCGACTTAACGGAGGTTCGACAAGTGGGCGACGAAACACTTGCGAAGAAGGTCGGGCAATGGGATAGTTGCCAGATGATGCTTTTGCTATTCGAACAGGATGAAGGCACGCCCAAGGTTCAGGGCTCCAGGCTCGCCACGTCCAGGAGCGCTTGAATGTTTTTTTTTTTTTTTTTTTTTTTCAGAGGGTTCTGCAAGTGCCTGCAAGTGCCCGCCTTGCATTGCCCATTGCATTCCCGAATGCCAGTGCTGGACATGAGCTTGGTTGGGCTTGGTGAGATCTGAGTATGAGCAGCACAACATGTTTAATTGTACTGGCCAAGCAGCAGCGCCTGTCAAGCAGCTGCAGTTGTTCCGGCCACCGATCATGGTATTCTCGCTCTCCCGTACGGGAGGGGCTTTAAGTTAGGGTCTAGATTTGTGCATGTCGCCGGCGTAGTAGTCTTCTGCAAGTCCGCATTGCAGAATGTGCAGTTATGAGGTTGCAGGCTCTGAAGGAGTTATGCAAGTTTTGGAATTAGTTTTGCGACAGGTGACATCACCTGTGACCCTGTTGGGTGTTGCTTCTCTTGTACGACGCGAAAGTGATGGATGGTTGCTGGCGGACACTCGAAAAAATTGGAAGTGTGCATGTGTAAGGCGCTCGAGTTTGACAGTGGAAGAGTTGCAGCATGCTTCGGCCAGCTCCGTTCAAGCACCACGCCCAATTCAGTGGCTCTACACGTTGCAGCGCTGCACGAAATCAAGCACTCAGAAAGAAGACGGAACGAACCCCTAAAGCGAAATCCAATAAGAAGCGCTTGTTGTCAGCTGGAGCCCAGCTACTGCAGTCATCACTTCATTGCACACAATGACCTCTCGCACAGATGGGGGAGATCTGATTGATGTCATCAGTGATGCTTGGTACCATTGTACGGTGGTCGTTCCTTGCAGCCTCTAGAGGGCGGTGCTTTTGGGGGAGCACATGCATCTGAGGCCTGATTCCGTTTCAAAGAGCCTGAAGACAAGTCCGCCTAGCCGTGAAGAGCTTCCTCCTGGTTGGAAGCGTGTGGAATCCAGGACAAAGCCGGGTGTTCCGGCGGGATTCGGCGGGTGCATGCGGTAGTGGTCCTAATTGAGTTGTGTCATTTCCATGCAAAGGGATGGTGCGACATCTATTCAAGCGTTTCTTTTGTGCATAAGGTACGTACTACTATGCGCATCCTGCAAGCAACCGCACGCAGGCCAGCTTTTGCGGCGTCTCAAGGGGTGGGGGGGCAGTGGACAGAGGCATACACACGCAGTGGATGAGCGATGTCCCAAGCTTCTTGTAAGATCAGGTGACGCCACCCCAAGGAGCCAAACAAGTTCCGGCAAACTTGCCAAACGGTGGTCAGAAGCAAGCTGCGGCGTGCGCATCACCGAAGGTCCAGCAGTACCCGTTTCATGCATTTAGTGGCGAAGAGTTGACAGCACGTCAAGACCGAGCCGTGAGCTGTGGAGTGGCAGGAAATGGTGGAGGACGAAGGTGTGCAGACAAAAGCTCATGAAGAGAAGGAGCAGCGAAAAAGGAAGCATCAGCAAGTGGAAGAGGAGGCAGAAGCCGAACAGGAGCTTTTGCATTTGCATGAACGAGGTAGTCTGATCGTCTACTCGGGGTAGTTCTGGTAATTCTGTGATTGCATGGCTTCAAGGAGATGGTGGAGGAGGAGCTCAAGCGAATTAAAGCAGCCAAGAAGGACCAGCCATGTCTGCGGAGGTAGAAACACATTTCCGACAGTTCCTTTTGCACTATGCAAGATTACGAGGCTAAGGAGCTCGAGCAGAAGCGCAAGAAGGAGGAGGAGCAAAGATTAGAGCAACTCCGCAAGGAGGAGGCTTTGAGGTTGGAAAAAGAGCGCTTGCGAAGAGAGGAGGAGGAACGCAAGCGACAGCAGCTCGGCATGGATGGCATATACATTGCCGTCGGAGAATATGATGGCAGCACATGGCAGCGTACAGTGCATGGGCGGCCTTGTCTCGAGGCAAGAATTGGAGGCCTTGGCAGAGGAGCGTCGGAAGCGAGAGGCCGAAGCCCGGAAGAAGGCAGGTTGTGGGGTGAGGAATCAAAAAGGATCACTTGGTGCGCGTGTCAGTTGCGATTCTTTTCGAGCTTGTATCAAGAGCACATGGCTCGCTGGACCTTGACCACGGCTGCGTGGCCAGCATTTTCAATATTTCTCATAATATGCCTGGGTCCTTTAGTGTCCCACTGCCTGATTAGAAGTTTACTCGAAGCGCTGCAGGACCAAGAAGCGCAGCGAAGAAAGGCACCTCACTTGAAGAGCGGTGAAAGCACCCTTGTCATGATGAGCATGCCATGAGGGTCATTCATTGACAGGCAATGGTCTTTGAGCAGCACTCCATCCTGCAAAGGAAGCTTGCTGAAGATGCGAGAAAGAAGGCAGAGGAGGATGCGAAAAAGCGCCAGGCGGAAGAGGAGGAGAACCGCAAGAAAGCCGAAGAGAAACAGCAAAACGCAAGCCAGGAGCAAGACCTTGACGCGCATGCGTGCAACTCTTTAGTGCACCTGAAAGATCCTGAAAGATCCTGATTTTCCAGCAAGGCTTTGTGTGTGTTGTGTGTGGGGCCGAGGAGCCCCCCAAAGAAGAGGAGGACGAGGCAGCCCGTAAGGAGAAGATCGCAAAGCGAGAGGCGAAGGTATCTGGCCTCAGCTTTTTGATCGTGAGAGCTGCTTGCGTGGTTTTGTGCTGCAGTTGTGCTGCAGTTGTGAGAGCATGTGAGAACCTTCTTCCAGGTCTGGAATCAGCAGATTCCGGAGCCTTCGGATCCCGTTCTTGAGCCTTGCTTTGATGTATACAAGAATGGAAAGCTGGTGCGCACTCATCACCTGGCTGGTGAGAAAAGCAGCTGGATCATAGGCAAGACTGAGTGAGAACTGAGATGTCCGGACCCTTCAGCCATCTTTGCTGGACAGGTCGGGGCCCGGCGGGAGT
The DNA here is from genome assembly GCA_905221605.1 of Symbiodinium natans. Classification (NCBI taxonomy): domain Eukaryota; class Dinophyceae; order Suessiales; family Symbiodiniaceae; genus Symbiodinium; species Symbiodinium natans. The sequence continues at coordinate 332,839 of CAJNDS010002291.1, forward strand.
GGACATTGCAATCGGCAATAATCGAATCTCACGGAAGCATGCCCTCTGACTGGGTCTGGCGGTAGCTAGACAATTTCGCTTATGCTCCCTGCACCTATATTTGCATATTTGACCCAGGCCGAGATTTCTTGCCAGACGCCATTGATGTTCTTGACTGACCTGGGGTCAACCTATGGCTCAGCAGCTTCGGTGCAGTCTGGACATCTTGAATCATGACTCGGACCACATGACTGAAGAAACATTCTGATGACATGCGATTGCGCCTGATTTGTCCAAGAGGCGATGAATGCAGAGAACCTGGAGAAGAATCAGCCAGTGGAGCTGGTCGACGGGGCCAGGCGCACACAGAGACACTTTGCAGACATGCGTCATCATCATACGTCATCATAATTGCGTCCATTTTTGATGTGGGGCCAACTGTGTAGGACTGCTATGGCCCTTGCGTAGCTGTGTAGCCGGCCTCCTAGAAATACGTAGGTGTGAGGAGGCCGTGACTACTTTTCGTGCCCTTGCGAAGCAAGACCCTAGGGATGGCGCGGCAAAGAGAGAGAGAGAGAGAGAGAGAGAGAGAGAGAGACAGAGAGAGAGAGAGGGAGGAGGCCGTGAACCCCATGGGTTCGGTCAGGTGCGGCGTAGTTTCGGTCCACGCCGGTTGAATGCCATATGAAAAGCAACTTCCAGGACTGAGAACCACGCAGTCCTGTGTAGATGCGTGCGTGAGGTAGGCGCGCTGGGGTGTAGGTCCGCGGAAGTATGCAAAAGCAAAAGCATGCAAACACGTGCAAGGCAATAGTTGCCTTTCCTCCAGAGTCAGAAATCGAAAAGGCATTGCTCAAACCAAATGCGCTGGACTTTGCATGTTGTACCAAGTGCCACAGGAGTTTTTTCCGCCTGCAGGTTCCGCTTCGGGGGCTTGCCGGAGCTGTATGTGTACCGTGAGCCGCCTGCAGCCGAAGAAGCTGAGGAACGGCCACCCAGCCACCAGCTCTGGTCTAGAAGTGTGGGCCGGCGTCACCAGTTGCTTTTCGGGAAGCCCCGGTCTTGCAGCGGCTCAGTCAGGCTCAAAGCATTGTCAAGTTTTTGCGTAGGTCACCAACATTTGAAGGAAGCCGTGGGAACAAGGAGAATGTCGACTTACAGTTGACAAGCTTCGAGTCAGCAGGAGACATGGACATGCAACAGCTGCTAGCTGCTCGCGGTTGTCCCGGAGAAGAACAATTTGTTGCTGGCACTTGATCCACAGGGAGGACTGCATGTCAGAAGCTCGTGAACATCATGCATGCAAGATCCACCCTGCGACAGATGAAACAAACCGGTGTATCCTTTCCTGAATGTGCCCATGGTGTCTATTGCAAGCGGCCTCAGTGTGTAACCCCGGACTATTTAAATTTGTTTGAACTCAAACGTTAGGGGTGGAACCTACTTGCCTGCGGCTCGCCGGACTATCTTACACGGAGTTGATGCCCTACGGCATGGTCTAGCGACTGTCTGGCTAAAGGAAGCTGCGAAAGGCTTGCGAGTGCGAGTGGCTAAGCCGGATGGCTAGTTGGTGCTGAGCTAGCCTGTGCTCTTGCGAGCAACTGGCGACGACCCATGCGCTCGCATTGACCGCATCTGGTGGTGGAAGGATAATGACGACAAGGTCTACTGTAGGGATGTGCTGGGCAACTCCTTACAGAGCTCATGGGATTCACAGACGAGGGGCTGAACGAGCAAGCCCAGAAAAGGTTTCACCACGGAAGTCCGCATGTAGCTTCGCTCCCTGTGTACAGTTGTTAGACCTGGTGGGCTCTCCATGTGTCCCGTTTCCACAGGATGGTTTCTAAACGTGCAGTTGCTCTGCTGGAAAGGGACGGAGAGTCCAAATGCGACTAGTTGTGCAACTTTTCCAGGAACCTTCCTCACCCCCTGTCGTTGCCGAGGCTTGCTGCACGGGTTACGCGGTCTGTTGCGAAGTTACAGTTCGGCTCAACTGTGGAATGCGGCATGACACAGGTGTCAGGCATGGCGACAGCCGAGGATGGCCCCGACCTGCCGCAGGTGCTGGTATATATATATATATGCTATGTCTTGTTAGAGAGATTCGAAGGAGACTCGCCGAAAGCCGTCTTTTGAGGTGCCGCCTGCAGAGACTGCCGCGCCAGCGATCGACGCCGAAGCAGCGGCGGCAGCATCAGCCGCCGCCCGGGCAGCGGCAGAAGCTGAGGATGAAGCGCGGGTCCAGCGCATCCAACAAAAGCGGCAGGAGCACAACAACAGAACAAAAGGCACAGTGTGTAACAGTCAGCCGTAAGTTTGCACCCGTGCTGGTGGACAAGGAGCGCAAAGCAGCTCAGGAGGCAGAGCGCGCGGTGGCCGCAGCCAAAAAGGAGGAGGAGAAGAAGCAGAAGCAGGACAAATAGTGCACACGCGTCATCAGTTCGACAAGCAGGGGTGAGCAGGCAGGTTCATGCACCTGCTACGGGTCTCTAAGCCTGAGCTTTGCGATTGGACTCTTCTTCGTTTCCCATGCCGCCCACCTGCTGAAGTTGTGGAACTGCTTCAAAGAGTTTCAATCACTCACCAAATGCGGCACACTCGTGTTTCTTCATGATTCGTGCTCGATGCTTTGGCATGTTTTACATATCTCAATATCTATGGCCCCAACTCCATGCAAAAGTCCACCCAAAAGAGCCTAGATGAGCCTTGAGGAGCCTTGTGCTTATTATGCCGATAAATGTTGGCCCTTGCCCCTGTGCTTCGCAATGACCCGAATCATCATGGCCCCCTGTTCATCAGGTCATTCAAAATGGGAAGGTGTTCCCATCCCTATCGGATGACTTCTTGTCTTTACTCAGCGCTTGGCAGGTGCGAGGTATTTCTACAAAGCAAACGGTCGCACTCCTGCATGCTCCGGATATCCTTGCCGGACGTCGGTAATGTTTGGTGTGATCGTGGATGTGTGCAGTACTTCATCACTTTGCCAAATGATGTCTGATCTCCTACGATGGCTACTGGTCCGCAGGAGCGGATCCAGAAAAAACGTGCGGCCAAGGAAGCGAAAGTTGCCAAAAGGGCAGCTCGAGCTGCTGCGGCCAAGTCAGCTGCAGCTGCAGGTGCTTCTTGTCGCCGGGCTTGGCAACGCTTTTTGCAAGTCTCCGCACTGTTGTGGAAGTTCTCGGGGCAGGTTCCAACCCCCTGAACCTGGGTGATGCCACTCCTCCAGATGCGGCCCTACCGGATGCAGCCACTGCCTCGCCACCGGATCCTTCACCGCCGGCCAGTCCGAAGAGTGCGAAGTCTGATAAGAGTGATGAGGCTGGGATAGGATATGATAGGATCAGCTCGTTGGCAAAGCTTCTTCCAGAGCTGCTCAACTTTTGCCAAGTGTCGCAGGCAGATGCAGAGAAGTCTCCTGATCTTGAACATGCTGAGGACGGATGGTGTGATGCAGCCAGGCAGAGCACGTCGCTTTTGTTTTAGCTTAGTGCCAGGAGGGGGCCGACAAGTCAGTGGACTGCTCCTTCTTTTGATGGCAGGGCCGTAGGAAGTCCTGAGCCAAAGTGATTAGACCCTAACGTGTGCTGGGGAAGATGCGTCGTGGCCATTTGCAATAGGCGCTTGTTAGCTTTGAAATTGTATTGTCGAAAGGGTATTCGGGGGGGGGGGGGGGCAGGACGCCCAACAATTCACTGTTGCCAGATGGGTTGCATTTTCTGCCATGTCATTGCTCGTGGTTTTCTTGGCTGTCGCAGGGGAACTTGCCCTGTGTCGCAACGCCTCACGTGCCCATTTCCAGCCATGGCTGCTCCGGACCTGCTGTGGGAGTGCGTGAAGCAACGGCCCTAGAAAAAGAACCGCTGTTGATTGCGTTGCTCCGACTTGGAGGGCTTGGGCGCTACCAGAACAGGAACAGCTCGTCCTTCATCCGCAAGAACAAGAATGTTCCCACCATGACGGCTGAGCCAGGCCGGCACAACTTGCAGGCATCACTGGCAAAGTCGTGTGGCCCAGGGCATCTCCAGTCAACTTTGCACAGGCAACCTTACTAGTCTGAACTCCTTCAAGCCCCCGCCCCAGCTTGTTCAGCTTTCCTGACTTGTCAGATCTTGTCAGTTTATGAACACCCAGGTACAGTGGGCTTGCTGGCAAGCAGGTCTTGGGCCTGGATTCCAAGAAGGTGGGGAAGAAGGCGATGGACACACTGAGGTTTTGCTTGCTTTAGATGCCGCGTGTTGTTCCAGGGAAGTGGTTGTTGATGTTGCAATGTTGCGACTTGCAAAACTCCTTCTGAGTTCATTGCAGTCTGTGCTGGTGTGTGCTTTTGTGTGTGCGTGTATGTCTGTCAGGAGTCCATTGTCCTCACCACACGAAGCAAGAGGAAAGGCAGACAGCAGCGACCTGGCACCGTGCTGGTCACCACTGGAATCAAGAAAGGTGCTGCTGTCTCGCTTCTGGGTACCCGGCCGCAGAGGTGCGTTCTTTTGTGGCAGGCGCTAAGAAGGGCCCGGCGCAGTTGAAGAAGGTGCAGTGATGTGTAGTGAGGGCAGTGCGTGCAGCGGCTTTGCGAGAAGTCATCCCATGATCAAACCATCATCCAATGATCCAATGATCAAGCCATTCGCCCGGAATCCTCTGCAGATCATCGCGGAGACCTACAACCGACCAGAGCTGCTGGAGATGGCCCTGGCCAAGCCACCGGCTCAGGGACCTCAGAGACTGGGCGGCCCACCCTTCGTCCGGTGATCTGGAGCACGCGCAACAAGCAAATGCCCGGAGGTATGCCAAGATCAAGAGGTCCTTCAAGAAGAAGGTGGCCTTGCAGTCCCTGCCCTAGGTGCAGTGTTTCTTGGGACACCCATGCCTTGGCGTTCATGGCGGTCTTAGGTCTGTTCGCAGCAAGAAGTGAACAAGACGGCAGAAGGGGCACGTTGTGACACATTATGGGAAAAGAGCCGAGAATCTCGGACTCCACTGCGTATCACTGCAGTGCCCATCATCATGCTTAGTTTCAGGGTGTGGACGTTTGAAGTAAATAATCTTGTTTAGCACATAAGCTGCGTTAAGCACATAAGCCGCACACATGTGCTTCACCCGACTTTCAGGCATTGACGATCCGCTGCCATTTGAGGATCAAAAATCAGGGTCACGACCTGCTGCCTCTGTCGTGGCCTGCAAGCGGTATGGACAACAACTCAGAACTGATGCAGCTTGCATTGTGATGCAATATTCTCAGCAAGTTTAGCCGTTTTGGGTGACTAGTTTGGTGATTGCTTTCTATTGTGCCTCCGTAAGGCAGAGCCAACCTCGCCTGCAAACCAGGCACACAAAGAGTAAAACCAGAGTGAGACCTGAGCCGCAGTCTTGTATTTGTGACGGATCAGCGTCAGTTGAATTGACTGAACAAGAAGCGCAGAAGCAGGATTGTGACGTGCAACTCTCGGTGCAACATTTGTGCAAGGGCAAATGGATCGAAAGCTCGGAGAAGAATATGATGCAGGCAAGTGTCTGTGGATGGAGCAGTGTGTGGAGCAATGTGTGGAGCAATGTATGTCGCAGTGGCACGTCGGCCATGTGACTTCGGGCAAGTTGGGGTTTAGGATGACGATCTGATTACGCAGGCTCGAAACCTTATCCGTGACATGCTCACAGTCGTCCGCAACAACGAGGTTACCGAGGCGTGCTGTTGTTTGATCACCGTTCAGTGGTGGAATCCCATGAAACTCCTGTCTGACTGCAGGCTTCCAACAAGGCTGCAATGCAGGAAGCGGTCTGGCCCTGAGCAGGTCACGGTCAGCCTGCATCCACATCAAAATCGCCTTCAAGTGCCTTCAGTGCCGTCAAGCAAGGACAAACGAGAGAAGGAGGCAAAGAAGGCTGTGGTGTTCAACAAGGCCGGTCAGATATATGCAAAAGCCTGCTGAGCTAATGCGCTCAGGCGGCTTCGGGTAGTGTTTTCATAAACTCCGGCATCCCGAGATGTCCAAAGTGTATTGCCGTGGTGTCGGTATTGCTTCGGCGATGTGCTCCACCGTCCAGTCGCCAGTTTGGCTCGTCACTTGAAAGGCTGCAGCCCACGAGAAAGTTATCGCCACCTCTTTCAAGTGCATGCAGGAACCTGCACGGCTGGCTGAGAGACATTTTGAGACAGAACTTCGTCATGTTCTGCACGATACTTCATAGCCAATAAAGTCAAAAGTCAGGACATTGAGGATGGCATCCTCCAGACAGAGGACCTGCCCAGGGCATATTCAGGCACTCTCTTCTCCGCTTTCCTCCTGATCCGCGCGTTTGTCACGAAAGCTGGTGCAGTGCTTGAGGTTGTGTATTGCTTTAGCAGGAAAGGGCGGACACAGTCCGGAAAGCTGCGAGCTTTTGATTCTATCATAGGGATAGGGGTTTAGGAGATTCAAGAGATTCGGGGTTGCAAGTCTCCGGGGTGGGGTATAGGGAGGTTTACGGGTTCAGGGGTCTGGGCATTCAGGGGTTTGGGGGTTTGGGGGTTTCAGGGGGAGGACATTTAGGGTGCGGGGTTTATAGGGGTGTGGAATTTATGGGTTGATTGGTTTGGGCGCTTGAGGGAAAGGGGATTGGAGTTTGGGGGCTCAGAGGTTTGGGGAGTAAGGGGTTTGGTATCTAAGGGTTCAGAGTTTTGCGGTTAGGGTTTCGGGCTTGGGCCGGTGTCACACACTTGGGCTTGCTGTTGTTCAAGTGCCACTTCAAGCAGCCAGGACAGCCTCAGCAAGCTGACGCACGAGCGATATAGGGGGTTTGCTTACCTCCAGGCGATTTCCAAGAGCGTTTTTTTCGTTTTGAAATGCGAGTGCTGCTGATGCTAGATTTGTGGTCATGTGCACAGGTTTGTGAACGTCGCCTTGAGCTTCGGCAGAAACGGCCGCAGGCAGAAATGTTCAAGGATGTCTCGGTCCAAGCAATGAAGACTCTTGTGAAGCTGCTTGCTTGTCTTCGTTCTACAGATATTTTTTGATGCTGCCATAAGGCCTTGACAGACGCATGCATCCCAGAGTCTCACGAAGTTCTTCCTCCAATCGTTCAATCAATGAGGAGCGCTTCCACTGAGGCCTTGACTTCCGAGAAGCAAGCCTTGGAAGTGGCCCGAAAGGTGCGCGCAGATCTCGGTGATCTCGGTGCCCTTTTTTTTCAGCACAAAAGCCGCCCAGCCCAAACAGCCCAAACAGCCCAAACAGCCCAAACAACCCTTCCTCTTCGGTCTCTCGCTTGAGAAGGAGCTGCTGGAACTCGAGGAGCAGGGCAAGAAGATCGTGACCGAGCTCAGGCCCCGATGTGCTCCCCCGGAAAGGCACTTTCACAGTAGGCAGCCTCTTGGCAGCCTCTTGGCAGCCTAACTTTTTCGCTGCTTATCAGCTCACAGATTCGCAGTTGCGACGTTGTCTTCCAGGGACAAGCGGAAGTTCCTTTCCGAAGACACCGGGATTCGGTCCATGGCTTGGTGGAGCCAGATGTAAGATGTAGGGTGTGCAAGTAATGGCCGGTTGTTCAGGGTGGTCCTTTGGGAGGGGGGGAGGTAGCAAGTAAATTTGCAAACATATAGTGGAATTGGCGCCCGGCGCGCGCAAGATCGACTCTGCTCCTTTGTTCCATTGCGCTGCGCTACATTGCATTGTATACAACGAAAGTAAGTAGCTAGGAGTTCGTCAGGATGTATGTAAAAGCATTCACACTCGTACGGGTTCTGTTTGCCCTCATTCCGCCTAAGCGTGCATTGTTGTCCCAAAAAATCGTAGTGCTTGGCTCCCAATGTTTTGAGTTGTGTTTGTTCACTTCACTTCACTTCACTTCACTTCATTTCACTTCACTTCTTCACTTTACGACGGCTCACTCCGCTCGAGCTCTTGTCCTTCACGCACCATATGGACCAATTCACTCGGCTGTCGACTTCCGTCCCCTCCACTACGCTTCACCAGATCTGCGCTCCACTTCACTGTGCCCGCTGTGCCCATCTGTGCCCTACATGCGCCCCTTCTAGTCCATGAATTTTCTTGTGTTCTAATTCGCTTCACTTTCTTCCGCTCCACACTGCACCACCCACTCACGACAAGCCTCTCCACTCCTTGCAAACAGCTGCTAAATTTCCAATCTCATGCCTTACCAGTTCAGGATTTCGATGCATGAGCTTTAGATTGAAGGTTTCCGATGTTTTGGCGGAATTGTGGGTTGTTTTTTCGTTGCTACTTCTTAGATGAGGTGCTACCATGCTGGGGAAATGGAGACTCGTATTTCCGAAATGTGACATGTCGTCCTTCTCCCATGCAGCTTCTTACCTTACCTTCCATGCCAGCAAGGAAGGAAGGAATAACAATTGTACGAAGGAAGAAGGCCAGGATAGAAAACCATACAAGTGCATAAATAATTAAATAAGTGGTATTAGCCAAGGGAGTAACAAAAAGACAGTTGCTAAATTGGCCTTGCAAGTGCCAACATTGAACGTAGACAGCAGTTAAATGGTGCTAGCAAATGGAGAAATCAGAAGAAAGTCGCAAAACTAGCCTTGCAAGTACCAACATTGAACGTAGATCTTGGGGACTGTGGGGACTCGATTTGTTTGACAGGGGACATCCTGACGCTGTGAAGTAGACGTGTGTAGAGCGCGTTGCCAAGGCGCTTGCAGATGATGGAGGACTTGAAGACTCTCTCGCATGAGCCCAAGGTACATTGTTCTTGGAGAGTAGTAGGGACCGTTTGACTTGTGGGTGCCGAATTCAAGCCCGGTGGCATAAACAGCCAAAGGCAAATGCCCGCCTTTTGAGCAACCATCACTGAGGCCTCAGGTGGCGTTACCACCAGTCAAGGCACAGTACAAAAGACTGCCGGAAGATGTCCTGCAGCAACGCGGCTGTTCGCTCTTGTCAGGCAAGCGCCAGTCCGAAGAACAACAGCAACAACAAGGCAGAGCAAAAGGAGGAGAAGAAGGAGGAGAAGAAGGAAGAGAACATTGAAGCCGAAAAGGTTGAAAAATCCGAGGAGCCGACTGAAGCGGCGGAGGCATTTCTTGGGTCGCGATGGTTGTACTTGTATGCGCACATGCAGTACGATACTTTCAGATATGCAACAGATTGCAACGGTGCCAAGATGTGCAAAACCCTATGAGGCCGAGCGACCCGTCACTGCACCTCCGCACATGATGACTCCCGAGGACAGAGAGATAACAGAAAAGAGCAACAGTGTATGGTCCCTGCTTTCGGACGGGTTGCCTCAAGACAGCTGCAGTGCTCGGTGTGCGACCTCGGGACGAGCTGAAGGAGATGCTGTTTCGAGTAAGATTAAAGTACGATTGAGCAAGATCAGTGCAACATGAAGTAGAATCAGTAAGACGATTGCGTAAGACTACGTAAGATGACGCACTATTACGATTAAATCAGATCAAGTGAGTAGAACATGTGGTGTGTGCAGGTTCAGGGTATCGGCTTTCGCTCCATGATTCCATGTATATTCCCTGTGGAAGGAGCAGAAAAAAGCGGAGCAGGCTTCGAAAGAGCTCATTGCGGACCGCTGCTTTTTCCCGTGAGCTTTAGGGGACAGTCAAGCATTAGAACTACAGTTTTGGTTTTGGCGCTCAGGATACCATGAAACTTCTGGAAAAGACGAGCTGTCACCGCAATAAGAGCTTAGAGACAGTCTTCAAGGTCAAGCAGGACCGAAGGTTGTCTGGGCACTGTCTGGGCACAGTCTGGGCATTTCCCATGTGCCTTACATATTATTCTCGCACTAGGACACATCAAGGGCCAACCATCGATCTGAAGATTGTCTTTCTAGGCACTCCTGCTTTCGCGGTGCTTTCGCCGTGCTTTCGTTTTCCGGAAATGTGCTGGGATGCCAATGATGCTGTCCTTGAGGCGAACTGGCGAGCTGGCTGAAATGAAGAAGCAGCTGGAGAAGCACGCGCTTGATGTAGAGGTTTCCTGTCTGCTTGTCCTTCAAGCGCGCCGCTCAGTGCAGCACGCTGTTGGGTGGCTGCTTGCTGTTTAGGCTGCCATTCTGCGGGCAGAGCGGTCTCTTGAAAGGACGGAGCGAAGGCTCATCTGCAAGCCGGTCAGGCAAGCGGTAGGCACTGCGGCGTTCCCAGCGGCACTGCCAGGTTAGACGTCAAGGATAACAAAAAGGTGGAGAAGTTCAAGCAGGTTGGGGCCTTAGATAACTAGGTGAGGCGTGCGGTCATGGAAGAGCGATGAAAGGTTTGATGGCTATGGAATGCCATGCTGCTACGCGCAACCTTTGGCTCTGGCAGGGGAGCTTGCCAGGTGTCGCAACACCTCGCGTGCCGTCGCCAGCCATGGCTGCTCCGGACCTGCTGTGGGAGTGTGTGAAGCCATTGCCTTAGCAAAAGTTACGTTGCTACGACTTGGAGGGCTTGGGCACTACCAGACCAGGAACAGCTCGTCCTTCATCCGCAAGAACAAGAATGTTCCCACCATGACGGCTGAGCCAGGCCGGCACAACTTGCAGGCATCACTCGCAAAGTCGTGTGGCCCAGGGCATCTCCAGTCAGCTTTGCACAGGCAACCTTACTAGTCTGAACTCCTTCAAGCCCCCGCCCCAGCTTGTTCAGCTTTCCTGACTTGTCAGATCTTGTCAGTTTATGAACACCCAGGTACAGTGGGCTTGCTGGCAAGCAGGTCTTGGGCCTGGATTCCAAGAAGGTGGGGAAGAAGGCGATGGAATTCGAGACACTGAGGTTTTGCTTGCTTTAGATGCCGCGTGTTGTTCCAGGGAAGGGGTTGTTGATGTTGCAATATGTTGCGACTTGCAAAACTCCTTCTGAGTTCATTGCAGTCTGTGCTGGTGTGCGCTTTTGTGTGTGCGTGTATGTCTGTCAGGAGTCCATTGTCCTCACCACACGAAGCAAGAGGAAAGGCAGACAGCAGCGACCTGGCACCGTGCTGGTCACCACTGGAATCAAGAAAGGTGCTGCTGTCTCGCTTCTGGGTACCCGGCCGCAGAGGTGCGTTCTTTTTGTGGCAGGCGCTAAGAAGGGCCCGGCGCAGTTGAAGAAGGTGCAGTGATGTGTAGTGAGGGCAGTGCGTTCAGCGGCTTTGCGAGAAGTCATCCCATGATCAAACCATTCCAATGATCAAGCCATTCGCCCGGAATCCTCTGCAGATCATCGCGCAGACCTACAACCGACCAGAGTTGCTGGAGATGGCCCTGGCCAAGCCGCCGACTCAGGGATTTCAGTGGGCGGGAGCACGTGCAACAAGCAAGCGTGCGCAGGTATGCCAAGATCAAGAGGTCCTTCAAGAAGAAGGTGGCCTTGCAGTCCATGCCCTAGGCACTTGTTGCGGGCAGCGATGCCCGCATGGCCATGGCGCCAGCATGGTTCCAGAAGCATGGCTTCGGATACTTCAGGTCTGTCCGGAGCCGGAAGTGAGCAATGGATCGAGCCGACGGCGAAGAAAAAAGAAGCGCATGCACCACGTTTTGCAGCATGGTGGTGTTGACTGCAGGGTGCTGGACATAGAACACCAGGTTCTGCAAGTATTGCAAGAGTGTGAATGTTGAGTTGTGTGGTCATGAAGCCTGAGGACACTGCCATGTTGGAGAACCTGCGCGGAATTCGTGACCGGCTGGGGGAAGACATCCGAAACAAGTGCTTGCCTTGACTGTGTACTTCGAGTGTCGAACATTCCTTTCGGATGTGGTTCTACTTGGTGACCTGATGAGTTTGGACTGCACTGTAACCACTAGCTGGACTGTTGTCACTGAGTCTGGTTGCATATCTAGCTGCTGCTCATCAGCTCTTTTGGGTGGTGCCTGTTGGTATTGGAGTGATGTCTGAGTTCTTGAGCAGTATTTCTGGGCTTGAGTACGGGTAGTATTCCAGTATTTTCGCGAGGATGCCTGAGTGGTCCAGCAAGGTGGTGAGCACATGGTGCAGTAGTGTATGTGGCATATCACCGATCTATGCCACTATCCGCTGAAATGTTGGTGCTTTGCACGCAACGACATTCTTGACCTTCGTGTGTAGGGACTAAGGTCTTGACAGAGACTGGCCCGGAATGTTTGTCAGCTCGTGTGTTGGGAGTCACGTGCGCCTTTTCATTCGTTTGTGGTTCGTTACAGTTCCCTAAAGCGATTGTGGGCATCCTATCTGGCATCTTTTCATCGCCTTTCAACGAAGAGCGAAAAAGCTCCACAAGCTCCACAAGCTCCATGTTCTCGAGCGCCATGAAGGCGGTGAGTCGAGCCTAATCAAGGCAACCCAGATAGGGCCCCAGGAAACTAAAACAAAAATGGAGCCTGTTGACCGCTTCCTAGTGGGCTTATGTTTGTGCACACGTGCCTTTCGCAAATCCGGCATGGAAACAAATAAGTATCCTGGAGGACAGTTTCTTCTTTTTTGCCCCTCAGCTGTGCATCTGTGACATCACCCGAGCCTTCAGTCCCTGTTTTCGAAGCACCTTGTGGTAACGATTTTTTCTCTAACAGCAGTCACGTCCGACATGGGGGCAAAGCCGCTATCCAGCAAGCTTTCTGCTTGTTGTCAAGCATTATTTACGACAGCATCCACAGCTCGGCCGAAGCACACATTGTGCATGAAACCACAACGCATACTTTCAAATGTCGGTGAAGCAGAGCCTCGTGCTAATCGTACATTCGAATCTGATCAGTGGAAGAAGTGGCGCTGCTGAAGAAGCGGCCCCGCCGGTTGTACGTACGTCTCTCGAAGGGTCGAAGGGCTCGCAGGAGCGGCTCAAATCCACCAACCATCGTTACCGACGTTAATCAAATTAGCCGTAACAAATCGGCATTGTTTGACTGCTTACATCCATCAACGTTGAAGCAAATTGGCCGTACCGCATCGGCCAAATTGGGTAGATCAAGACACTGCCATCACGAAAGGGCGCAGTTTTGATGACTTTGGGGGCAATGACGAGTACAGCCCCCCTTGAGATGTTGACAAGGGCAGTAGGCCGCCCTATAAGTCTGTAATTGACTCGGGCATTGATGCCTCGCCGTGCGGGCTTGACGAGGCTTGGGCAGGAAGGTTTAGGCTCGCTGGTCTGCCGTGGACAGCGAGCCTCGGTCATCGACTGTCCGAAGCGTCAGATGCTGGCCGCCTGCCCAAGCACGTGTCCTGTGCGCTGACCCCGACCATGTGCCGACTCCGATGACAGCTGCCGGAAGCCACGCAAGCTGCATTTTTGGAAGAGTATGGAGGCGCAGCGTGAGTTGCAGGCGTTCTTGAGGCGGATAAATCCGCCTGCCTTACAGTAGCACGGTGTTTGTGGCGCGATGGGGCAACAGTTTCAACCGCGAGGAACGGACGGCACTGAGTGGAAGAATCGCCTCGGCGCTCCGTTTCGCAGCCCTGCAGCTGCGTGAGTCAGGCCTCCCGTGTGTGCGCTGCGCCCACGTGACTCCGCACACGCTGCGCACGCGGACGACCCGCACACACGGGAAGGGGAGGGGGTGGGGCGCCCCTAGAGCGTCCAAGGCTCCGTGCCCGCAATGGTGCAGTGCCGCATTTGTCACTGACGGGATTCCGCAGGAGAGCCTGGCTATGGCGCATGTGTGTCCACCGTTCAAACAAATGTACTAGCGATTCCCGAATGACCTTGAGAATTCAGAGTTCTTTGCACAACGTGGTACAGGACTCCGCGCCGAACACGGAAGCCGCGGCCATGGCGACGTCAAAAAAGGTTTTTGCACGGTAATGCTTTTATATAATTTATATAATGTACCCAGCGCCTGTAAGTGCGTGGGCCGGTTTCCGCCCCGAGCTGCTCCAGGCCGGCGGAGAGTCCGCTTCCACTACTTCCGAGCCGAGGTTCGAAACGATCCCACTGACGGTCCGTATGACCAGGTCCAGTGGGACCGTGCGGGCAAGGGGCGAGGGCCAACGAGCCCCTTGTTCGCGGCATTCTCCTTGCGGAATGTCCCGCCTGCGCCCCGCCGCGTCCCAGCAGCTGTAAGCCGAGTGCTGGCCAGAAAACACGCGCACGAAGGGCGCCTTATTGGAGCAGCTGCCCACAACTTGCTGAGGAAAGCTGCTTGGGAGATGCTGTCGTACGCGATGCGCCCAACCACGGCATCGGGCGCCTTTCGGACTGGACTCTGGCGACTTGCCGTAAAGGGGACCTGGTGCCCGTGCCGCGGTGCTGCTGGCACGCAGGTGGGGGGGGTGCGGACCGTGCTCGGCAGCAGGAGAGGAGTCGGACGAACGGGATGGTCTTTGCGCTTCAACGTTCTGCGATCTCGATGGCAAGCACGACCAGGCGACAGCGTGGGATCTTACAATGTGCTATGCGTAACGCAACCGGAGCGTGCGCATCGCACAAAATCCACGAACGCCATCGAACGCCCAAAATGCGCGAGCCGCAGCTGATACATGGGCTGGAGGTCCACATCCGCATATTGATCACCTGATATACAAAAGGTGCAGCCCACGTGCGTGTTTGGCCCACCTCAATTTTAGTGTCCGGATCCAACCATGTGGGATCTGGTGGCTGAGCGGGTTTGCTCACAACAGGTAGCTGATGGAAGCTGTTTGGACTCGTGCAACGCATGTTGCTAGCGCGGTGCAAACAGCGAGGTCATGCAGGGCGCAGGAGCTGCTGGAGCGGGTCGCGGCGTTCCAGCGTGGCGATTGGCTTCGGCTCCTCGCCGAGATGCATCACGGGAGTGCTGGACGCGGGCCGCACCAGCCCGGCGAACCGGCAACTAAGGCCGAGCGCAGACGCCTGGTGGCGTATGCCCAGGTTCGTCGGGGTGAGGTCGCGCACGCCCGCGTGACCTTTGTGGGCCCGGTACCGACACGACGCGACGATCCCCCACGCCGCGCGTTGCGCATCCGCCCGACGTCCTGTCCTCGCAGCTCGACTTCCCCTCCGTCGCTGTCACCGCACGCGATCGCCATGGACGGCCTTGCACCCCCGGCCTCTCCGGTCTGTGCGCGGATCTCAACACTTTGCTGCAATGCGAGGTTTCCGTCGAGCTTCTGGCGCATGCCGCTAGACGTCTGGCTCGCGCCGACTCTGCGGGCGGCGTGCGCTGGATCGTGTAGCATGCGCTCGCGCACCTCCGGGCACCCATTTTTGATGCGGCCACGCGCCCCTTCCGCGACGTGTTCCAGGCCAGGTGGCCAAGCGCGCGCAGCGCTGGAGCTCCACCCGACTGCACGTGTCCCTCGACGGCCGCAGCACGTACGATACCATCTCACGGGCATCGCTCTTCACAGCACTCCGACATGGCGCCGGAACTGTTGCCTTTCGTGCGACTGTTTAATGGGACTGCCACGGTCGCTGCCGCGAGATCCGCCAGGGGAGGACCCTGTTCTCCTTCGGCCAACGCGGCGGTCCCCTGGCGGCCGCGCCCTGATGGCAGCACACTGCAGCCACACGAGCGCTTGCGGGGCTTCTTCGTTTACCTATTTCGACGACCTATATGTCCCGACGCGGGACCCGGAACATGCTCGCCCGCACGACGCTGTTGTCGATCCCCAGTGTGGCATGGCCCAAGGGGGCGTGGCGGAGCTGGGGGAGGATGCTTGGCAACGGGACAAACCTCCCGCCGCGCACGGCTTGGTCGGGGGGGCGCATGCGCAAAGAGCAGCTCTTGCTCGATCTCCTCCTCCCGTGTGCCTCGTCGCGCCAACCACGCGCCCAGAACGGTGCTGCCGGACTACGTCATGTGGTATGCCCAGGAGTCGGCGTACACCCCAGGCAGAGGGTGGGGAGGCGACCCGCTCCTGCCAGCCATGGTCCCTCAACAGCCTTGTTTTGGAGACATTCGAAATCAATACAGTTTTTTCAGGGCCACTAGCAACGAGCTAACCCCTGGGGAGGTCGCCAGTCACCAGCGCGCTCGGGACATCGCGTTCTTGCCGGCGTGCTTGCGTTGCGCAGCGGCCTCCAGCGCGGCACCGTCACGGTCAGCCTAGCAAGCCATCCCCTCCGCAGCGGGCGCGGGCAATCGGCAAGGTCGAAGGCGGCGCTGCAGGGCGAGGTGCATCAGATCCGGCGTGAGCTCGGCAGCTGGGTGCACGGGGATAGCACTAAGCCAGGACCCCGCATGTGGGCATGACTGGGACCGCAACGTGGCTCGGGCGTCGGGGGTCAGAGTCGGACAGGCCAGCCTAGCGAGTGTGTCGACAGAGCGCGGCCGCCGCCCGAGCCCCCGCCGGGGCAACGTGCTCTGCAGCGAACAGGCCCAGGCCTCCCAAGCATGCGCGCGACCCTGAACTTTCCCTCGGGGGGCCACAGCGCCTGTGCGTGTTAGCTGCCGAAGTGGGAGGGCGCTGGCACGACGAGTCCCAACGTCTGCTTAAGCAGCTCATCCAACGGCGCGCGCGCCGAGCACCGGCTGTCCTCCCGAGCGGCTGCCGGCCAAGGCTGGGCGCGCCGGTGGTGGAGTGCGTATTCTGTTGCCGAGCAGCGCGCCCTGTGCAGCGCCGCGCTCGGCGAGTGGGCGATGCCCCCCCTTCCAGGCCAGGTTGACACACAGCCGACTGGGCGCGGGGTGCTCAGCAGAGGGAGCCAGCCGTAGGTCGTCGGGCTTCCGGCCAGTAGGCGTTTGAAACCGCGGATTCGGCGGAAAAAGGTGCGCAAAAAAACAAAAAAAACATCTTAGCGCTCATCAGCCGACGGGCCTGACAAAAACAGTTGAGGTCCTTCGGGAAAGATGCGCGGCGTTCACAAGATTGGTCTTACACAGAACTCAATTCATGTTGGCCCAGAAGGCGACCAACTGCTTTACGCCAGAGCTATTCAACAAATAATTTTTGGCCGAGAAAAAGTCGAAAGAAGCCAGGGCGACGCTGAGCCGGGGCCTACCGCCCGGTCAAATATGATATCTTATTATTAGAAGCCCGGTGAAAAAGGGCAAATTTTCTTAATTAAAATCGTGCATCGCTACGCTCTTTACATTTTAATTATAAAATTGTATGCCCTTTTTAGTAGTATTAATATTAGGTTTATAGACAGGCCAAATAGTATCATAATAGGGGCCCGTATTTCGTTCACATTAAGCCTTCTGCCGCTGCGGCCCTAGACCCTCATGACCCTGTGCGAAAAAAAAAAGGTGATTCAGGTCGCATGAGCGTGTTCTGCCCACTTGCCTCCGCCCTGACATTCCAAAGGGAGGATGCAGGGTAGGCTACAGCTTGGCAAACAGTTTTTGCATCACAAGGCCGAAACCTCGGCAAAAGCCACGAATCATCACACGCAACTGCAACTCTCCAGGCTTTTCATGGCTACAACTACAACCCATGACTTCACATCGTTCTAAGCTTTATCAACATACGAGCCGAAAACCTTAACGCAGCTTTATGGGGCTGCATCATCTTGACATTTGTGTTTTGTTTCTCGTTTTTTTTGGAAGGCCACGCGTTCAGTGGGCTGAGGGAAAAATATCCCTCGATTGCATCAACTTCCTGCATCCTCTTCTGCATGGGCGAGAGCACGGCCATGACTGTGCATGAATTTTGTCGGATAGCCCTCCAACCGGGCATAGGGGCCTGGCAACACACATGCTTGAAATTTAGGGCCAGGGTTTGTATCAGAAGAGGGTTGTAATTATCGTCAAGTTATTGTGGTCGTTCTGCTGAGGTTCGCAGCTTTGGAGATCGACAACATGTGCCGGTGCCATCCACCACCTTTTATTGCCGGCTAGCTTTTCAGACGCTGTGCTCACATTGTGCACATGTTCCTTGCAGTCAATCAGTCAGTCAGTCAGTCAGTCAGTCAGTCAGTCAGTCTCAGTCACTGTGTGTGTGTGTGTGTGTGTGTGTGTTTGTGTCCGTGTGTCCGCGGGCATGTTCGGCTGTGCTCGTGGCTCCATACTTGGCGCTTCCATTCGCAGGCTCACTGGTGTAGTGTGTTGGATATGGTGTGGTGGCTAGTGGGCTGGTGATTTGGTGGCTGCCAACGTGCTCGGGCTGCATTTTTCGTTCCAGTGGGCCACCCGTCGGATTGCAGAGGTTGCGCACCCTTCAGCCAAGGTGCAGCAAGAGAAGCGAAGCGACTTCACGCCAAAGGCGGAAGGAGTTTCCAATAGTTTCAAAACCTCGTTGTGAAACCGGCAACATGCCACAACACGCCAACATCACAAACCCAAAAACGAATAGGAACTCCGGTTTGAACCTGACAAGACAACCAAGCACCACGCCCAGAACATTTCCACGGTCATGCAGCAAACGCCTGGGTTTCAGCGCCATGGTTGATTCCTCCGTGAACCTGTCGGGTTCGGGTCGTTTGCGCCGGCGTGGGTCTAACTTGCACTGTGCCACTTGGAGGACAAGATTCTGTGGTAGAACATGTTCGCGACTTGAGGCCTGTGTGGGCAACCCCACCGCAACCCCTGCAGTCTCTGGACGATCCATTGTTGAGGGGCGAGGCAACAGCATGTGCTCCTTTGGATATGTCGCAGTGACGTTACATTGCAAGGCCTTGCTTTCACCGACGGTCGTGTCATCGCACACGCAACTTCCAGGCTGAAACAGAAAACTTTCATATTGGAGTGGTCGTGCGTGTACTATTGTCAGGATTGTTGAAGCAGCCGAGCTTTCCAAAGTCTGCGTCCGCTTGATGCCCAGAAATAGCACGAAGTGCATACTCGTGTTGTCGAGCACTGCATCCAAGCGATGAACTTCGAAGCAGCATATTGTAGTAGTCACAAGCTTCCGAAGGCGAAATGCAAGCAGACTTACTGGATGAGACTCGTGTGCTGTGTCTGTTTGATGTGTGCTTGGTATGCAGAGGCACCGGTTTTCCCTGCCGCCGAGAAGAAGCCAGTGTTGCGGTTCAAGACCCAGTTGATGGGTATGTTCGGGTGCATGCCGGGAGGGCAACAGGTATCCGAACATTGTGTTTGTTCAAGGCCGCTAGAGCATCGGCCAAGCACGTCCGCTGGCAGCGACGTGTCTGTACCAAGCAGAGGCACGGCTTGCGGGCATGTCTTGGTGCTCAGGTGCTCAGGTGCTCGTTCCTTTTGTCAGCCGTTTTATTCGGCTCATGAGCTACCAATTCTTTTGATGCGTGGCATGAATGCTGCGATGCCTCGCCTGTGCAGCTGTTGCTGCGTCCGCCACACGCGATGTTGTGGCAGCCGAGCAACTCTTACACAGGTGGCATCATGAAGTGTACCTGTGTTCATGTCATGTCATCTCAGTAAGATCAGATAGGCCAAATGTGCCCGCCTGTTGAGAAAGCCGACGCAGGTTGAATAGAGGCGAAACACGAGATGCACAGGATGTGCAATTCGCAATGAAGCTGTCTCTGACGTGCCGATACCCACTACCATCAGGCCCACAGCTGAACTGCCAATACACCGGATTTTTCGCTTCTCAATACTGTGCAACCTTTGCTATTAAGCTTCGAAATCGAGGTGAGGCCTTGGGCCAAGCTATCCGACGTTGGAAGGCACCGAAGTGGACGTGCCTTGGACTGGCCCTTGAGAATGCAGTTTTTCCTAGGGTAGCACATTTTTTCCAGGTTCCCATCCTTTGGAGACTGTAAGCTCATAGACGAGGACAAGACAAGTAACAATGCGTCAGCGGACTGGCTGTGGTTTGTGTGTTGTGGATCGCGATCGCTGCCAGGAGGTTTGCAGCCTCGAGGACACGCAGATTGACGAGATGTTGAAAGACATCATTTTCAGCACAGTGGCAGCGGCACGAAGTGCAGGTTTGTCTGTTGAGGCGCTGTGTGTGCCACCAGCAAATGATAGCATTTGGCCTTTCGTGGCCGACAGTCGACAGTCACAAGGATTTGGTTCATTGGTTGTGGAGCATTGCAGGTCAATCGCTTCGATCTTTTCCATGGACACGTCGTCCAACGCCGAAATGGTGACATTGTGCTGTTGCTCCACGCCTCGGAGTATCCTGCCAGGACCGGCTGGTTAGCTAGGGACGGTCTCCTGATCCTTGTGTCGCTTGCACCCGGCAAGCAAACCCCGGCGTGGTGGTGGTGGTGGTGGCGGTGGCGGTGGTGGTTTGGTAGTGCTGCTGTGCTCTGGTTGCGATGCAAATGGCCATACAGCGCCAAAAAACGGGCACGGGTGATGAATGGGGGGCTTTCTGATTCAGAAGCACAGCGTAACAGATTCAGAATGGAAGCAGGACCTTCATGTCAGTCACGGTTCAGAACGGCGGAAATTGTGTTGAAAGGCTGCCTTCTTCTGTGAAAGTTCGGGCAGGAACTTGGAGTCCTTTCCGGTCAACCTGGGCTACTGCCAGATAGATTCGCCACTTGAGCCCCTTGGTGTCTTTAGCTATCACACACTGATTGGTGTCCGATTGCCGCGTGCGTTTGCTGACCTCAGGTACCATTCTGCGACAATGCAGTTCCGAAATCTCCTGGTTCTGTTCTCTGATCGCGTCCGGGCGTTCGCACTGGATGCAGAAGCAGACACTGTCAAGGCGGTGAAAGTGAGGGTCCGGCGATGGTTCTAATTGCTCCAGCTTGCGCACGTAGCTCCCGCCAACATCCCAATCCCAATACGTAGACTTTGTGTATTTGCTTGGATGTTAAAGTGCTAGTTCTGAGAAGAGCGTAATGTAGCCAGTATAGCCATGCCCATGGCCGTGAAGTTCGGAACTTCAGGCATCTCCTTCCCTTGGCCGGGACAAGTCTATTTGCAGCAAGCATTTGAGCAACAAACCGCGCGACAAAAGGGTCTGTATCAGTGGGGGAAGGAGGGATACACCAACTGAAGGCTGCATGCCATGGTTTAGCATGGAACTTTTCGGTGTCGCATAGAGAAGGCTCTCATCCCAGAATATGCGCGGAAACCCGTGTATGTTCTTTACGAGGACTCTTCGCGCAATGAGACACCCTTGACAATCTAGCAGCAAGTAAGAACTCATTTTTGATGCACACTGGCAGGACACATTGGGAGAGCCGCTTGCCGATGTTTACTTCCTCCCAGAGAAGCCCTTAGGTTGGGTATTCCGCAGCTCAAAACGGGCTTTGCGGGCTCAACGGTCGAAGCTTTGAAGATCCCTGGAGCGTGTCATGCACAAAAAGCTGCGAGAGAAAGCAGTTGTGTCATGAAGAGATGCGAATTTATGCCTTGACCAGGCTCCATCAGATCTTCTTGCGGTACCCGCAAGCCCACGACCGAGCATGTCTTGTGTTGTTGCTGAAGTACTGTAGCACGCAGACGGCTGTCGCACGCGAAGAAAAGAAGTGTATCTATTGTTTGCAAGGAAATGGGCGCAGCCACTAGAGGAGTTCGTGTTCGCCTTAATCAGTAGAGGGCTCATCCGCAGGGCTGTCAAAGGCTGTATATCTCAGGATCGGACCCTTTCCAAAGACTTTCAGGGGCAGATCCAGCTGGAGCATTGCACTTAATATTTCGACGTGTCTCTTTCGAAGCTTCAGCCCCAAGCGTATGCTCTCAGACCCGCAGGCTCAGCTCTCTTGAAGACGAGCAGGTGCCAGACTCGGCTGTTGCACATACTGTACCCTGTCAGCATGCCTGTGCACATCCCTGTGCGCATAAAAAACACATACCTCTGCACGTACCTGTGCACATACTCGAGCACAATTCCGCATACCTGGGGGCGTACCTGCGCGTGCGTGAGGGATGCTTCTGAGGCTTCACGGACTCTTTCAGATGAGCCTCCACTGGATCAGGGCCTGTGGGGTGCCCATTGCACGGCGTGTGGAAATATCGCAGTCG
Source organism: Symbiodinium natans (assembly GCA_905221605.1). NCBI lineage: Eukaryota > Dinophyceae > Suessiales > Symbiodiniaceae > Symbiodinium > Symbiodinium natans. The sequence goes on from CAJNDS010002291.1 coordinate 354,478, forward strand.
GATTGAACCTTAATCAGGTCTTATCCAGCTCGGAAAGAGAATTTCAAGAAGGAGCAGTTCTTTCTTCGGCCAGAACCTTTTTTTATGTTGCCAAAGTGCTACCGCCCCTGCAGAGCCTAGTCTCCATGCCACACGTGGCGAGAAAGCACGGAAGAAGCCTTCGGATGCTGGTGCAAAGCAAGGTTTGAGTCTGCACAGTATGGCCGAGCTGGCAGCGGCAACCTGAAGTTCCAATTGGCAGAACCCTGCTCCAATATGCCTTGGCGGCCTCTGCACTTTGGTAAAAGGCGCTGGCGCAGCTTCAGCCAATGATGGGACTGAGGCTTTTGAGGCCCGATTATGTGACTTGGCACGTTTTTGCCAAGCATGTTGGCATGTGCACAGGCGGAGGAGTTGGTAGACCAGGCCACGGCTCCAAGATCATATAGGCCATGGCTTTGCAGAGATTCGTTTCACTTGCAGGAGGTGTTCTTGAAGGATCTGGCCGACGTGGACCATCACATTCAGGAGCAATTCAAGGGATGTTAACGAGGATGTTGCAATCAGACGGTCCAGCCGTGAAAGGATCTTGCTCGCAGCATCCTCTTCCAGCATCTCGAACGAGCAAGTCATCGAGATGCATTTAACGTTCCCATGAGCTTGTCACAAATGTCCTAAGAGACAAGAATGCGTGGTGCAGAAGAGGCATGGAAGAGCGGGCGGCAGCCAAAGCCGAGGAGGCTCGTCTTTTGCTTTGATTCGTTTTCGCATGGGCCGGAGGCTGACGGAGAGCCCTAGAGCATCGCGTGTGTTGCTGTGAAAGCCGGCAGGCACGGCGCCGGCGCGAGGCAGAACTTCGCAGGGCCGGGCGCTGCTTTTGACTACCTGTTTGCTGCGGTGTAGTGGCAAGCAGCAAGGGTTTTACGTGAGAAAAACGCCACCCCCGGCCGGCTAGAAGTCCACAACTCTCCTCTTTCAATCCTCAGGCCAGGAAGAAGGAGCAGATGGCCAGGTGCTGTTTGACTACTTTGACTACTTTGCGCGAGTCGAACCAAGCTGTTCTTGCATAAATGCCAGGGACCCAAAGCGAAAGGTTGCACTGAAGATTGAAAACAAAAGGCGGTTCTCTGGACATGAGGAATGCTTCCTGCGTTGTGTGTTCTTGTGGCCGACATACACTTGGAGCTCTGCACACTTGCTGAGATTCACCTTGTTTATGCCTTTCCAGGAGGATGAGGAGGATGCCAAGAAAGAGAAGGATGCTATTCCTTTGAGGAAGTACGAGGCTGTGAACGACTGCAGCCGAATTGAAGAAACCATGCCCATGGAACTTTGCGGAGGGAAAGTTGTTTACCGGAATGAACTCAAGTTTTTGCACACCAGGTGTATGGCGAAAGTGGACCAGAGAAGGTGAACATAGTTGACATATTGTGCCCTGGCAGTAAGATCCGGGGTGGATTCTTCATCTGCCAAGCCTTTGCAGAAGCTGAGGAAAATCCAGAGCCAGTGTGAGATGCTGAACGAAAGTGGCGGGGCTGCCATCTCAGCGAAACTAAGCCTTGTTGTGCTTCCCACCAACGATGTAGGGAGATGTTTTGTGTGCCAAGTCTGTGTGCCGCATGACGGCTTGAACGGAACAGCCTTATGCGAACAAATGTTGACACGTTGTATACGTTGTGTGAGTGGAACGTTTTCTCGTTCTGCTTGCTGGACGGAGAGGGTGATTGCACGAATATTGCACGGCATAACAGCTGGCGTGGAGCGCTGAGGTTAACCGCATGTCAGGTGCCTAGTAAGTCGGCAGATGCATGAACAAGGGCAGATCTTGCGTTGATACCTCAAGAATCTCAAGGCTGGATGCAAGGCACCACAGCGAGAAGCTGCGGAGAGCCTTGACCTTCACAGACCCTGGTGACAAAAACTCTGAGACTTCAATGTGTCTTGGCATGTCTTGGCAGCCGTGCCTGGCAAACGCCAATGCTGGACAGTACTTGCAGCAGCCAAGGTTTCCCAGCGACATCTCGCCAGATCTTCCCAGAGACGAGCGTGCGAAGCAGCTGCGCAAGGCCACGTGGCTATTGGTCCCAGCGACGCTATGCAGCCGATCGTTCTGTGGGCAACGTGTGGGTGTTTGAGTTGCTTTGCGGAGTTCTTTGGCCGCAGCTTCTGTCAAGAGAAGAGTCTTTGGTAGCAAACGTCAGGAAATAGGAAAGCTTTGATGCTCGGAATGGCGATGTCCACGATGTCCAGAGCAAGGCTCGAAAGGAGGCTTGCGCGATGCTTCTCATCAGCGACATCAGCGACCGGGAAGCTCTCTGTTCTATGCTTTCTGGGCACTACTCGCAATGATGGCCCTCCGTTCCCGACGCGGGTGGGAAGCAGAGTCGCAGCATACAGCGCATCATTGCTGAAGAAGCACGGACATGCTGTGGAGGTGGTTGATCCACTTGAGCTAGACTTGCCTTTGCTCAGAAAGCCAGAGTTTGCATACCAGCGTGGAGAGCAACCGAAAGTTTTGTCGGAGTTGGCAGAAGCTATTCGTTCGGCAGACGCCTTTGTCATGATCTCTCCTGAGTACAATCACACGGCCTCACCTGCTCTGCTCAACACGCTGAACCACTTTGGAAGTAGCATTTTTTCATACAAGCCGTCTGCAATCTGTACTTACAGCCAGGGCCAATGGGGCGGCGCACGTGCTGCAGTGGCCCTGCGACCTATACTGTCCGAGCTGGGATGCTTACCGGTTTCTGCGATGATCCATGTCCCAGCTGCTCACACGGTCTTCGATGAGCACGGGTCCTTGATTAAGGAGGAATCCGATTGGGAGCAATACTTTATGCGCACCTTCAGTCAGATGGAATGGTGGGCGATGGCTGCAAAGAATCACAAGGTCCTACAAGATCCTTTCAGCTTGTCACCAGCACTCAAGCGTCAACCTTCTCAACGCAATGCTCCTAAGTAATGGGACTACCAGCCATAGTGCTACTAGAGGGCAAGACGGTGGTTTCCAGTCGCAATGCTGGCGGTTGCAGCAAAAGGGCGTTGGGCTGAGGGGTGTGCAAGGCATGATGTCCTTCGTTTGGTGAGAGAGCCAGGACAAGTATCTCAATCACCTGATCGACAAGATGAGCACCTTGAGGCTCTGAGTCGATAGCTTCAGTCACAATCTGTCACAGAGGCATGTGCTGTGCAGGAGCGAATGGAAGTACATGCTACCTTTTGACCTCGATCTGGCCAGCTCCGGATTTGTTGATGCGCATGGGCAGAGGCAAGAAGCCGCGAATCAGTCAGCAACAAGAAATGCAGAACCTGCCAACACGCATCTTTAGGATATCCGTGTCGAATTTGATTGCCCGCAATCCGCGCGCCGCCCAGAAGTTCCTCAAGGACACAAGCCGAGTGTTGCACAGTGCTAAGAAGTCTAAGTCGTTGTCTCGCCGCTGTGTTTTTGTTTTCAATGTGCGCCGCGAGGAGCTTTCGAGTCTCATTGGCCAGAGAATCCAGGCAACCGAAGTAAGCGTGCCTAAGCGCTGCCCAAGTGGGCCGAGTTTGCTCAGTTTGCTAGGGATATCTGATGACTCCTAGCGGTCCTAGCTTCAGCACTCAGCCGCAGAATGTTTCCTGGTAGGTGGGGTCAGCAAGGTTAGGTTCTTAAGCGAGGTCCGCTAGGTTGTCGTAGCGTTCATTGAAGTTCGCTAGGTCGTAGCTTCTATTGAAGTTCGTGCGCAAGGGATGTGGGGTATGTTGACGTGATGCCATTCCGGGCCCCTGGCCGTTTCTTCCCTGAAGACTCCCGTCTCCCGTGAACATGTCTTGATTATCTCGCTGAAAGATGTGGATGGTTTCAGAATTCTGTTGTGTGATGCTCAGCACTTTCGTAAAGCTCTGCGACGGCTGGCAAGAAACAAGTTCTGAACCGGTCATCACCGTTGTCTCCGTTTACCCCTTTTAATCGCCTTCTTCTGGCCTCTTCACATGGCAGCAACTCTTGCCATGCCTGCTGCTTCGTGGGCTTTCATTCAAGCCTGTCCTCATGACTGGATGCTTCGTGTTGTGCCCCCTCTTGATTTGGCCACAGGGCAGTGCAGTCGGCAGGCCTATGGTGGTCGAAGAGGTGGTATTGTTGGGGGCTACACCTTGCTGGAAAGTCTGGGCTCAAAGGACACAGTGTTGGGTGAAGTGCTCTAAGTTACCGACACACATGCATCACGACTTGCATGCAGGATCCAGTGTCCGTTACCTAGCAGAAAGAACAAGTGCAAGTTCAACCGCAGAGCTCGGCATTTCTAGTAGAGTATTGCTTGAACTGGCCTGTTCCCCAGGTCTTCAAAGGACACTCCGGGCCCAGTGGAACGCATGATGAGCAAGAAGAAGAGCCAGGCGACTGTGTGTGCTGAGATCGGTCCGCAACAGTCCACTCTTCTGCACCCGACCCTGCCCTCAGAAAGAGCTCCTGCGGAGCGAATCTGTGCGAGCCATCTCCAGGAAGCGCTGGCCTGAGAGAACTTCGAACCGTTTCATGTGACCCCACTCTCAAGACAAACGGAGATTCATCTCAGCTGAGGAAGTGGTCGGTCATCAAGGCAGGCGGTGTTGTCAAGACTCCCATAGTTGGGTTTCAGCGCCAAACAGGCTTGTTCAAGTTTGCAGAACGCAAAGCAATGCAGGCGGCAACGCAGTGGCTTTTGATTTGGTTTCGATTCAGACGTCTTCACATGCCCGGAGCTGATTTCAGCACACGTCGGCTTAGAATGCCAGATCTACAAGATGAGGTCAGCAGATGTCTGCGTAATGGTCGCCTGTCTGCATGGCTGCAGCCTTTCGTGGGACTTGTAATCTGCAGATATCTGGAGCGCTGCAGCCTTGGGATGCCTGATGCCAGGTACTGCGACAGATGGGTGAGTGGTCAAGAATCAGGAAGGGGTGCCATATGCATTCGCCACATGTGTTCGCCTCCTGCATAGGCTAATGCATTTCCGATTAAGGAGCATTCGCACTGCACACCAGGAGCGCGATGAAGGGCTTTGTGGACAGTGTGACGCTGCTTCAGCAATGGTGCAAGCGCTTCCTTACAGTGAAGAGGCCGCAACAGCAAGCCTCACCATGGTAAAATGCTCTAACATGCGATCGGGTTGGCAATATATGCTTGAAATTGCTTGAACTTCGAGCTGAGTCGGGCTGGAATTGTGCCGATCGCATTGACATAGCAAGTCTTGTCAGGCGAAGGTGCGGCCTTTGTGAGAAAGAATGGGAGAGGCCAGGCTTAGGCTCAGGGTTGCCCAGATGTGCAGATCTTCTCCTGCCCTGTTGGAATCCACCGCAGGTTCGAAGACTTTCACTTGTCACATTTCTTCCGCAACAAAGCGCAAGCCATAATTCAGGACACCTGCTGCTGCGGTCACATTTTTGCCCAAACAGCAAGAGCTGCCAGGAGCAGAAGGATCTTGCAGCTGCTGAAGCCACGGGTGGTCAGGGAAAGAGGCAGCCACCTGGCATGTCGATGCTTGCTCGCCCTAGGAACATCTTCGGCATATGTTTGTACTGCGCCAACCTCTGCACGTGCCTTTGTGAAGCATAGGTGGAAGCTTTTGTGCATCGTCTCGTAACCATCTGTGCTTGCTGGAAATCCACGAGACTAGTTCTCTCATCAAAAGCTTCAACAGTCAACGTCTTGTCTGTTCGGCAGCCACGTAACCCTTGAAACAAGAAACGCCATGGAACACTTCCCCCAATCTTCACTTCACCAACAACATTTCAATCACGCAAACTAGCTCCTCGGGAGATGGCGCAATTTCTGGTCCACCATGTCTCGCACAAGTAAGTCTTCCCCCTGCTATTGCTTGATGGTCAATGCCGCAAACGCCTGGTCAATGTATTGTATTGCAACGTCCTTGCATCCTTTCAGCTTGTAGTCGTGCGGCTTGCTGAGAACGCTTGGGGTTCGTCGTGTGAATGGCAGGCAGTACAAAGGCCTGCAGTCTGGGAAGGCGAAACGAGACAAACAGGCGATCTGCGATTGCAATCAGCTGGCTAGGCCAGGCTAGACACGACGATTCACAGTCTCATGCAGGCTTTCCTTAGCTTGCTGGAAGCTGGTGTTGAAGGAGGTGCCGGCAAGTGCAGGGTGCCCAGGGCTGCTCAGGAGCACGCTGTGGGCCCTCTCAGGTGAAATCTCCATCGACTTTCGAGCCTACAAGATTCCGCCGGCAGAGAGGCTGGAGTAAAGTCTTACATCTGAGACAAGTGGGCTGCGTGGGGACACCCCAGGAGAGCCATCATCAATCGATGGTATATGGTGACGTTAAGGACCCACCTGTGGTTAATGATGCGCTTTTTGCTGGTTGCTTTAGTTTCCGCCGCGCCTGTTCAGGAACCATGTGCGTTCAGAGCAGACCATTGCTGCAACCTTGGTCGTCGCAGACAGTACTCGGCGCACAACACCTTGCAGCTCATGTCAGAAAGGCTTTTGTTCGACTCTGATCCGGTGCTTGTAGTTCGTTCGGTCCCTCAACTCCAGTTCAACTCAAACTCTTGATCCATCGCACGCATGTGTGTTTTTCTACTTGCCTCAAGGTTGATGCGCAGCAGAACGCCCCTTCCTGCAACATCCTGAGTCCTGAAAGCCTGTCACGCTGAGGCATTGACTATCAAAGAGATGTTGGCCGCCGAGCGGGCGTCACGACTGAGACATCGTCATGTTTTCCTTGCTCATTGTCTGAGGGCTCCCTTCAGTCGGTGGCATACTGCCATCTGAGGAACTGGAACGCTTCGTGAACACGTGCTCGGACTTGAACAAGTTTAAGAGCGTAGTGCATGATGTGTTCTGTCGGTCTTGTGCCATGATGCTGAGGGATGGCCGTAACAACAGGGCTCCATGAAGGTGCATGGGAGCATAGTGAAGGGAGCCACAATGGGAGCCATGGAGGGAGCCCGGTTTCCGCCGACCCGAGACCCCAAGGGGAGTCCAAGTTACGTTGCGAACCCCAAGCCGTACCTGTGTGGGGGAATTAGACACTTAAAATTGGTTTTCGACCTTACCAACCTTTTGAAATTGCGATTCTTCCTCACCTTTGCCAGAAGGCTTCCCTTGAAGGTCCGACGTACATATTTCTATAGTGCCTTTGATGCCAGAAGCTTAATCGTCAAACCCGATCGCCCGAAACATAGACTCCAAGCCTGCCTACAACTCCTCGCAACGCCGGTCCTGATGCGCGATCTACCGGCAGATAGCGGCCCTTGAAGTGAGTGTTTCGGTGTTGTTCGATGAATTTCATCTGCTTGTTCTTCTCGAAATGATTCCTATGGCGGTGGGGTAAAATCGCATCTCTACTGGGACAGTCACGAGAGGTATGCCTGCGTATTTACGTGGGATTTTTGTGCTGCCGAGATTCAATGACGCCCAGATGGAAAAGGGTTTCGGGTCATGTTGACCCCGCCTGCCCTGGCCCCTTCCTAGAGTGCTTTTGGCTCAATTCGAGTGCCGCGCCTGGGCGAAAATACGCATATTCCATTTGGCGTTTATTGAATAGTTTTCTTTTGATCGCAAAATGGTCTTTTGATGCTGATAAGTTTGCTGATCTTAAGAGGAGACATTTTCTGATCCCTCACGCAGTGCCGAACTCATGAGCCAGTTCTGCAATTGCCTGAGGTTTGGTTGCCGGACTGCTGTCGTGCAAGCCGCCCCCGCTGAGGAGGAGGTGTGTAAGCGGACGATAGTGGAAATATAGGGTATGCATCAGGGCTGAGAATGGGCAGTGCAATTTCCACATAAACGTCGGGCACAGAGCGCCGCTGGCCAGGTTGATGACAAGGGCCGAAAAGTGGCCCGTAAGGGACAGCTGAGCGACGATGACATGTGGCAGCTTCGTGCTTCTTCCAAATTGCAAGATGCCGCCAACATAGGGGTTCGTTAGGGTACGTTAGGGTACGTTAGGGTACGTTAGGGTACGTTAGGGTAGGTTAGGGTACGTCAGGGGTGTTGAGCCTCTACTTAGACTGTTAAAGGTCTGCTGAGATCTTGGAGGGATGGGCTGCTTGTCTTTTGTCCATTGTTGGTGTGCAGATCCGTGACCAGTCCATTGAACATGCAACTTTGTCCAGGTATTGGAGCCAAACTGAAGCATGAATGGTACAGGGTCACGGAGGCCAGCCGGGGTGACGTTGCGCTGTTTCTGGCAGAAGCATGTCGCTGCTGGGGATTGTCTTCGCATTTTGGGCCCGGTGTTGGCACGTTGAATTACCTATCCTTGTTCAGGATTGCCCAAACAGTGGTAGGCGAACTAGAGGCAGAACCTCTGTCGTCTTGAGGGAAGCGTGAGACTTTCCCATAGGCCTGACCGGGGCTCCATAAGGCGGGAACAGAAGCTCAACAATGGCACAACGGATCAACTAAATCCGATGCCCGTCGCCCTCAGCAAATGGCAAGCGAATTTTCATTCCGCTGGGTGCTGTCTTTGGCATTCCTTTGTTGGCGGGGATGTTTGAATGGGAGCCTTGAGAGGGTCGTGCATGCCTACACCGTCCGAGTGGATCAAGACTTAGTTATACGGCCGGGTGTTAGGACAGCGGTGCCCTACAAGATCAGGCCGAGATGGCCTTAAATTTATAATGGAAGCTAGTGCAGACAGTACCTGGAATGACGTGCAAACTTTCAAGTCTACGGTGCAGCAAGTGCCCCGCAAATGCAGTTTTCAGACCGTCTTTAAAGTCCGACCCCAAGTGCAAGTGCAGCGGGTACAAGTAAGGGTTGACAGAGTCTGGACTTCCACGTTTCTACGTAGTGGTTCAGGGTTCGGATATTAGATGGTTTCGTGGTGTCAGCTTCGAATGGGAGGCTTAAACCATTCCGGTTTGACAAATTCTATACCTCAAGTTGTGGGGGTATTAGCCTGCAATGAGGGCCGGGCGGCAAGATGAAGAGCATAAGAAACCACCATCCGGCATTGAGCAACAGAACCTGGCACAAATAAAGAAGCACCTGGGCAGGTGCAATAAAGAAAGCAACCATCAGCAGCAACCATCAGCAAAGAAACAGGTCCTGTGCACAGGAAAGTTCGATGCACACGGACGAGCCTATGCCTCTGTAAGCCGCAAGATGCAAGTTGCAGGCGAGGTGTCCATGAGGTGAGAGCCTTGTGTACAAAGAGAGTGTTATTTTGGAACATGTCTTGAGAGCACAGCCTGCCGACTGAGAGGAGTTCGTCATCAGATGCATTGCTGTGGCTGCCCAGGCATCCGGGGACAAAATAACAGCACAACGTAGAGTCTTAAAGTTGAGACAGCTCTGAGAGCTCCTGTAATGACTCGAAGGACTTTCTTCTTCAAGTTTTTTCGCACAATTTGATTGAAAAAGGCGATGGCCCACGTGACGCCTTTTCAAGACCACCCGGCCAATCGCGTGCCGGGCTCGAAATTGCTTGAATTCTTTCGCAGTCTGGAGGCACAGAAGCTCCTACGCCTGTTTTCGACCCTGACTTGCCTCCTTATGCCTTCGTTCTTTCCGCAGCTTCAGTTTCAAGTGCTTGTGGCCAGTGGCCGTACGTGCCGCTACAGTAGCTTTCGACTTAGTTGGCCAGTCATGGGCGAGAATGTTTGGGGCCCGCCAGGGCAGGAGTCCTGGGTTACCATGGACGATGGCTGCGACATCTTGCTTCGCAAATGGGCGCCCGAAGGTCGGAGCGTTGCAGTTCTACATATATGCCATGGGCTAGCTGAACATTCAGCGCGATATGCTGGTTTGGCACAACGGTTCGTAGCTGAGGGCTTCATTGTATATGCATCCGACAACAGGGCTCATGGCCAGACTGCCCTGAGGGCAGAGGAGAAAGGTGTTCAGGGTCACCGGCTTGGGCATGTGGACGTGCCAAATGGCAAGGATGTGGTACAGAGGATCGTGGAGGATCACGTCTTCCTTTGCAGCCGCGCAGCTCAAGAGCACGGCTTGCCATTGGTTATTCTCGGCCACTCTCTGGGCAGTGTGATTGCGACCCACCTTGCGGCAAACCTGAAGTATGCGCCTGCTGCCGTGATTCTCAGTGCGGCACCTGCCAGACTTCCATCCTTGATCCATCTGGCCTTTGGACCGCTGCTGCAGATCTTGAGCATCGTGCATGGAGTGGGAGGCGTATCACAGCTGATCAGCACGCTTACATTCGACAAATGGAACAAGGAGTTTGCACCAAATGCGACCGACAATGATTGGCTTAATCGCGACGCAGCCGAAGTGCAGAAGTATGAGAACGACCCCCTCTGTGGTTTCAAGGTCAGTGTCGGGTTCTGGAAATCCGTTTCAATGGCTATCAAAGCAGCCGGCAGCAAAGAGACGTTGACCAGGCTTCCAAAGTGCCCCGTGCTTTCGATTCAGGGCGGGCAGGATCCTTGCACTGTGAACGACTTAGGTACCAATTCTTCTCAGCACCTAGTATCCGAATTCCGAGCGGCTGGACGTGAGATTCACAAGACCATCTCTTACAGTAATGGCCGCCATGAGATCTTGCTTGAGACGTGCAGAGAGGAGGTCATGCAAGACTTGATCGAGTTCCTTCGACGGAATGCTCTCTCTCCTGCGATGCAGAGCAAACTGTGATATGAACGCTCGCGCGATAGTTGTAGTAAATTGATGTAGCCGCTTACTGTTCTTCACATGGCAGGAACAGCTGCCGATGCTGTGACCAAAAGAAGATGGAGATTCTAGGGGCAACGTGCCACTGATGATGCTTCTCATGGCGCTAGTAGTCAGTGTGCCAAGCCAGAGTGGAAGCTTCTGCTATGACTGAGGGCCTAACTACCCGACCAGCGGCAGTGCCGTACAACGGTGAGGCCAGGCTTTGTGACTGCCAACTGTGAGCACTGTGCGAGCAGTTGGCAGCCTTACTGCAGAAGCAACTTTACAATGACAAACGCATGGCTCACACAGCAGAAAGGAGGTTAAGGCAAGTGCAGCAGTTGAACCGAAGAGAAAACTTCGCACGTTCCATGCATGTTCGTAGTCTGGCGGCCATTGCAGGGAGACAAGAGGATCTTTGCCACTGCTGTGCGGGCCTGAGTGAAATCGTGGGTAGGTTTTTTCTGCAGGAACGTTGGCATCTTGAGCTCTATGACTCTCTGAGCTCTGCCGGCTGTGCATCTTCAACATTTTCGGCCTTACGTGTCGAATAGCTCGGACTCTAGTGCTTGAAGCCTGGCGTTGGAGCGCGCCGTATTCAATGCCTCAGGATTGCAGACACAAGTTAGGCATCCAAGCAGTCCAGAGCGACGCCTTGGGCACTCTGTGAGGTGGTTCGAGCTGCAGCCCGTCCTTGCGACCTGGGTCGCTTGGGGACGAAGTCGCTGCAGGTCAGGGCCAGGTGCCAAGGATTCCTTGGCCAAAGCTTTTTGATTTTCAATGCTAAGCGCCTGCCTCGGCCCCGCCCTGCGCGCAGAGGCTTTGAACGTTTAGGGCACAGCTGGTCTAGTCGGCCCATCGTCAACGCAGTGATGCATGTTGCCCATATTGCTGGTGGACGGGGTGGGGGGTGGCCAAAAGAGGTGTTTATAATCGGCTCTCCATTGAAAAACTCTGAGAACTTACCAAAAGAGCGGGCGCAACTCATGAGGGTTTGAGCGGCGGGAATTTGGAGGAGCGGGAATCAGGGGGGCGGGGTCCCGTAAACAACCTCTGATGCCTCACGGCCGAGGCCGAAGCGAATGTTTGTGATGGGATACCCTTTTCAGAAAGACTGTCCTAACAAGCCTTGCAACGACATCAAACGAAGAGTGGCGCGCTTCCACTGGAAACTAAATTCATTGAAGCGCCAGTTGTGGGATTTTGCTGAGCTGTACGGAGCCTGTGCTTGCCTACATGTCTACATGTACTGGCTGTACCGCAATTATGGCATCAAGCCACGAAGTAACTAGGGCGCCAAAGGCTAGCTAGGAGTGCATCGCTAGTGGTTGAGAGAGACACCGTCACACCGTCACACAGACACTGAGCTAGCCGCTAGAAGTAGACATGGAGATACCCAGCAGTATACATGAGTGGAGCGACGAAGGTATCACTAACCCCGCATACTGCGTGCGATGTGTGTACCTGTGTTTGATTGTCGCCAAGTGAAGTGCCGATTGCAATGGTAAATGAGCTCTGACTCTAGCTCTAGCGAGACCAGCTCAGCATGCTCAACTACCGAGACAGAGGACAGCGATCGGCCGATCCCTGCACAACGATTTGCAGTGGACATTGTGGCGTTGACCCGGGAATGGGGAAATGCTGACTCGGAGCTTTCTCTCGACACGCCTCCATCTCCGCAAGGACGCCATACCCGGTACAGGAATATGGCTTTGGCTCTTGAGGCTGCTGAGAGACGCCTTTCTAGCCGGAGCCAGCTTATTCAATCACCTGTGTGTTTCGAGAACCCCAGGGTGCAGGCCTTTGCGAGCTTTGTGATCTTTGTGACTACGAACACAAGGACCATGGTTAATGCAGCAGTCGTGGACCACTACATCAACTCAAGAGGCTTTGAGGCGTTTGCTGATACCACTTGGAAGTTAGACTCGCTGGCAAAAGACTCCTGGTATTTTGTCTTCCTGGCAATGGATATTAGTTTTATGTTATTTCAGATTGCCTGCGTGCGCCGTGACCGGTGCATGGCCCAGCTCTGCCAGCGCTTATGGAGGAACGGTGCGTACGTCAGATGGGTTGCCTTCCAGATTTATTCCATCCTGTTCCTGGGGATTCTCTCAGGCGGGGGAGCCATTTTTCGCCACGTACGGTTCTATTGTTTTTGGGTGGGGGGGGTAAGACATGCCGCAGGCTGGAAGAAAGAAGACAGCAAGGGAAAAACACACACACACACACACACAGATTTCACTAAAGTTCATGAATATATTAAATAAAGATGTTAAATGAGAGAGAATGAAAAAGGTGCGGCTGCGCCCCATGAGGGGTGCCCCCCAACCTCCCCCCTCCCCCCCCCCCACCCCCGCCTTTTTTTGAGCCTTGCAGAGCCTGCTGTGAGGGACCTCCTTACAAACCTTGCCGTGAAGGACCTCCTGCCATGAAGGGTATCAAAGAAAGCCCTGTGATTTAGAGACCATGCCCATAATTCAGAGCATGCTTCCCAAACGGGTCATACGAGCATTGTGTTTGCACACGGGAGGGGAGGGGTTAGCGCCCCCAAAAAGAAGGCAACAAAAGGCTAAACACAAAAACGCAAATCTCCAACCCCTCAGGTTGGCAGCTTGTGCGCGGATATCGGCAGTTACGCAGCCAAGGGTATCGGGACAGTTTCCTGCTTGAGCTCGGTGACCCATCAATGGCTGACAGCGGGGCATTCCGAATGCCATTCTACAGCAGTCATCTCACATTCTTTTACGAGATGCCTTTCATGTTGCGAATATGCCATTTCCTTTCCAGGGATCGCCTGTCAGCATTCAACATCATCGTTACTCTTGCGGCTGGTGGCTCCTTCGCCTTAGTCCTATTTGCACTTTTGACTTTGGACTACGGAGTTTCAAGCGCCTTGGTGCAACATTACCACAGCTCAAAGCGACGCTTTTTCAGTGTGGCGCATGCTTGTCTTCGTGGAACGGAGATGCTGGCCCGCGCCCTGGTGGTGACATCTACCATGTTGGGTATTGCCGGCCGAATGTTTGGGATTTGGCTATTTGTAGCAGCATTGTTTGACTGGCTGATAGGACTAGTGTTGTTGTCGTGGGCCTCGACGGGTTTCTCCAAAAGAACTGTTTTTCTGTCAATTCCACTCTTTGGTGCGAACATTGCGCTTTTTGCCGACCTGCCGAGCTTGGCCGGTCGAGTACGGGTGCTGACAGTCTGCTTGGATGTCTTGCGATCGCTGGAACTGGGGCCTGCCGTATGGTTCTACATCCTGGAGTATCGTGCCATTGAATCTGGCCAGTTAAATGGGAACATGGTTTTCCACATACGAGTACTTGGGAGCTGTGTCGGGATCAGCAGGCTTTGCTTTTGATTTCTGATCAGTTGCTGTATTTGTCTCCGCTTTGTCTATGTCTGAGCTCTTTTGCTGAGGTGCCTGGTTACGATGATTTGTGCTTGGTGCGCGCACGTGCTATTGCGGTGGTCACTTTCCGCTCACGGCCTGAGAGGGGTGGCCAAAGATGCCAGTGAACCTGGGAAGCTAGAGACTGGTGGGCAGTTTGATGATACAGTTTTTGGCTCATCACTGGACGAAGCTTATTTCTACCAGCCAGATGGCATGGCAGACCTGGCAGGCTGGCTCTTTTCCAAGGGCATCGGGGATCAGTTCGCTTCATTGCTGGAGATTTGTTGGGAGCGTCAGCCTTTGAGACTGTCGCGCCTGGAAGCGCTTGCCAAACTGGGTGAAGGAGGTTTTGGTCGGGTCTACAAGGTACGAGATACCCGACGAGGGAACCAGTATGCGCTGAAACTCCAGGGAAGAAGTCGGGTTGCATCTGCAGCTGTCCGGGAAGCAAACGCGCTGCATGAGGTCAAGCACCTGTTTGTTGTAGAACTGGTTCAGGTCTTCTGCACGTCTTCTTTCTATTGCATTCTTCTAGAGTTGTGCGATGTTGATCTGAACAGACACATTCTGGACTGCCAGAATGCGTTTGGGGTCGCCGAGGGCCTGCCAGAGCAGGATTCTAAGCGGTTCCTGGGGTGCCTCTTTCTGGCCTTGCAGCACCTTCATGAACGAGAAATTGTTTTTTGTGATCTCAAGCCCGAGAACATCTTGATACAGGCCTTTTGGCAGCGAGGGACGCAGCTGAAGCTGGCGAAATTGGCTGATTTTGGATTGGCAAAGTCCATTGACAATCTATCACAGTCGTCCATGTCCTCTTTGTGCGGCCGCTTCTCTGGAACTCCAGCTTTCTTGCCGCCAGACAGGCCTTTCACATCTGAGTCGTCGCAGGACTCTATGGCTGACTCTCCTGGCACGATGTCACGGCTATTTGTTAGTCGGGATTGGTATGCCTTGGGCTGCGTCTTATTCCTAATGCTGTTTGGCGAAGTAGGCGGTAAGAAGATTCGACATGGAGTCCGGGCGATTCTGCTGCCGCCTCCAATGGAAGTCATTGCAAACGTGATCTCAGATGCAGCAGCAGCAGGCGCTCACAGTCAAGCAGCTCTGGATTTGAATACCAGACTTTTGGCTCCGTTGCCCCAGCGCGGTGGCGGTGACGATGTAAAGAGCAGTCCTTTCCTTGCAGACACGTTGCCTTTCCTGGAGAACATGGTCAGAGATTTCAGCTCCTCGCGATGACTGGCAAGCTTAGCCAGAAAATGCGGAGGGCTGTCGCAGGCGCTGTGACAGAAAGAGCTGCGCAAACAATCGTATGTGTGGGGACACTCTCCAGGAATTGTCCATGCTACACGGTTTGCTTCAATGCTCAGAGTAGATTTCCTTCTCCACGCTCGAAGGCTTGTAGCGCTCAGGTGGAGGCTGTTAAGCAGGTGGTGTGGTTCGCAAGCTCGCAAGTGGAAGCCAGTGCAAGCTTGGTCCCTTGGTCCGCGAAGTTGCCAAGTCTGCCGAGGCTTCCAAGGCCCGCCGTCTGGACGAGGATTCCATCACGACCAAACCGAAAGGACAATTTTGCTTCAGATTTGAAATGCTTCTTTCTGTACTGCTTTATTTGCGTGCTTTCTGCTGTCCTTCGCTCCCAGCCCTTGAATGGATTGGTATGTCAAAGCACATGGCATACTGGTCGGACCGACAGTGCGCCGAAAGGCATACAAAGATTACAAAACCAAACGCATCACTGAAGTGAGCATGCTCACAGTCAGTCGAGAGAGTCGACAATGATGTCGTGCTGCAGGAAATGCAGAGACCAAGCACAGGAACACGTTGGGCGATGCAGGCACATGAGAGAGAGAGAGAGAGAGAGAGAGCGAGAGAGCCACAAGCCTAGGACTCAGCCCTCAATTGCTGATGGACAATGCAGATTGCGAGGAAAGCCGCCGACTTCTAGTCAGGACATTGAAGATGTCTTGAAGCAACTGACGCGGTGACCCCAAAGTGGGAAAGATTGGGAAAGCTGGAAGCTGGCAACATTTTGCCTTTGCTTGTACAGCCGAGGCCGCGGTTACGCCAAATCAGCGAGGCCCAAAATCTGGAGTACAGGCTCGCTCAGAAAATCTCAGAGTGTCAGAGGGCAGCGGCGTGAGGTTTGTGAGCAGTTGTGGACATGCAGTGCTGTGTGCCCCAGGTTGAGCAAGTCCAAGGAAGACAAAGAAGAGAAATTCGAAGCTGATGGATGAGTAGGATAGGTTTGCGGTTGTCGGTGACGGAATGATGAAGTGGCAGTGAAGCTTCCTGATGCCGATGAGCTCTGCTTGACAGAGTCAGAAATTTGCCAGCGCTCTCAGCCGAAAGCGCTGGCCTAGTCCCTTGAAGGGCCGAACTTGTTCCATGCGGTATGGAGCAGGGAGAGTGTTGCATGTCTTATGGTGTCACCGTTAAGTCTTGCTTTCAAGCCCCGGCCTGCATATGCAGCCAATTGCTACTGTAGAAGGTTGCAGCTGTCTTTCAAGATGCAAGTTGTGGAACTTGATTCGCTGCTTCCTGCTGCCACGTGACAACCTTCTGCTGGGCAAGACAATCGGTAGCAGCGGCGGGAATTGCTCCAATCGCATTCGCGCGCTATCAAAGTCAAGTGCATGTGCCATGCGGAAGCGCTCGCGGCTCTGGGCTGACCTGGGCCATGAAGCGGACCTGCGCAGGCGAGTCACCGCGGCCAAGGCAGCAGAGACAAAGATGAAACAGGCCTTGAACCGAACCAATAGTGCCGGGCCTTCAGGCAGCTTGTTGGGAACTTGCGCTTCGCTCTCGTATGGAGCTGCAAGTAGGAAGAAGAATCAGCCAAATCAGCCCAACTGAGGCACCTACCCTGAAGAAATCAAGCACGTCGGCTTCGGCCTTAGATGTTCTCGCTTTGTACGAACGGCATGTTCAAGTGACAGTAGTGCTGTACATATTCAGGGCTCGGCCCGACGTTGCACAAATTGACAAAGGAGCCTAGTCAAGGGCAAGCAGAGAGTCTTGGAGATAGGTTGGGGCCTCAAGCTCGTATGGCTTGCCCATGACCTTGCCCACGCTTTCGCTTTCCTGGTGGGACTTGCGATCGTCCATTCAGGCCACTCGAGATCAGTGCTGCAGATGCAAACAGCAGCACGGTGGCACCCGCCAAGACGCTTGCCTGGCAAGCTGAGCAGGGTCGAGTGGGGGCTTGTTGTTTTTTTGGCAGTGCTTCTTCAGACGTGGTTACTGCAGGTCCTCCCCTGGAAGCTCCAAGTCATTGAAGGCGTGGACGATCATAGCAGTCATAGCATTCGGCTCGTTCTAGATGTTGAGTTTTGCTTTTCGGTTCACGGGTGGGTCTCGTCCTCTGGCCCTGATCCTCTACTCAGAAGCCGCTCCTCGCATGGCTGTCCCCGAATGGAAGTCCCGAACAGTAATGTTTCCAAACTATTCAGCATTATTCAGCTAGAACATCTATTGTGCTTATCGCGCTCCACTCGGCAAACACCGTACTGCTTGTTGTCACGAGCATGTCTGCATGTGCTCGGAATTGCTCTGCTAGAGGATTACGGGCTTTGCTTTGGAATTGGGTGTTCTTTGTGAGGCTTCGAGATATTTCAGATTTTCTATGAGAGGGCTTTATTTCTTCGGTGTTGCCGTTTGTGTTGTTTTTGGGAGGTCGCGCACGATAGCTACCCAAGATCCAAGATCCTCCCACGGGACTCCTGGGAAGAATGTTGGATCTTGGATGTCCCACATCTTGAGATCTGGTCTATGCGCACGTCTAACTCCCCTACAGGCTTGCAAAGTATCACCCAAGGCAACGAATCATTGGATTTGCAGGTATCTGAGTTTAGTATTGGTTGGGCTTTGGCTTGTAAAGGGCTGTAGACTTCTGAGTCTTCTTTTGGGCCAGATTTCTTTGCAGGGCTTGTGCGGGGGCAGGGTCTGGTACAGCTTGCGATTTTCGGTGTGCGAGTTGCAGTGCTTGCCGTTCGTTTGGATTTCTTGGCAGAGCCTGTAGGACGACTGTTTTTTTTGTCGGAGGGTTTAAGTCTTGTGTAGTTTACTTGCTGTTCGGATTCCTTGGCTTGCAGGACGAGAGCTCGTTGTAGTTTGGATTTTCGTCGCGAGGGTTTTTTGTATTCGGATTGCTTCACAGTAGATTTTTTCGCGGGCTTCGGCGGCTGGCCTGGCCTTCTTTATTTGCGCGCTGGGGTTGACACGTCCGTGCTTAGCACGTGCTTTTCGTGAACAGCATCAACAAGCATCAACAGTGACAGCATCGTGTTCTTCTGGAGACTTGTGGAGGCAGGTGCTGCTGCCGGGCTTCAGCTCGCACCCTGGGAGAGACTGTGCTGCTTAACGCACGGTTCTAGTATGTTGTTGACAGATGTGCATATGCAAATGCCACGGCGCTGCAAGACGTTTGCGTTTGGCCTACGTGGCTTAATGGCATCTCAATTGCGCAGAGTCACGCGAGGTGAAGCACGTGGTCGCAAGGTTCGCCCGACTTCCGCCCATCCTCGCTTCGAAGTCCTTGATTCAAACCCTTCTTTTCTGAAGGCTCCAGGGGTCCAGATTGCCTCTGCAATCTCAGCTGGGTCACTGAGCTGATGGCTCCGCTCAGCTTGCAGAGATGCAACATCCACAGCTTGCCGAGGACTTCCAGCAGAGCCTAGACCTGCCGGAAAGCAAAGCTTCAGTCTCAGCTGAGTCTGCAGGCGCTTGACTTGTGCGGCGGGTTGTGATCGCAGGTCACTTCCGCACCGTCCCATACCCTGCAAATGCAGAGCCCTGTGTTGGCAAAGCTGCTGCTTTGGTTCTGCTGGCGAACAAGGAGCCGCTGTGCCTGTGTTATTGAGGTGCCAGACGGCCGCTAAGCGGCATGGTCTCACTTGACGTCAGGCCGAAGCCTCAGCACGTTGCTTATGGCGAGCTGGCGCATGCTGACGATTGAACGTACTATGACACTTGCAGAAACAGGCCGCCTCAACGAGCACCTTACTGTGAACGCTGCTGCGGCAGAGAGTTGCAAGAGACACTTTGCTGACAAGTCAATTTTTGGAGATGGGTTTCTCGAAGAGAAACTGATGTGGGATCCTCGTGAGATGAGGTCCTCGAGGTTGCTTAGGTTTTGCCTTGGCAATCTTTGACTCGTGAGGAGGAACATCTGAGAGTTTCTCAGAAAAGTTCTATGCAAATGCAGCGGGAGTGCGGGCTTCTCCTTTGTTCTCAAGAAGAAGCCCGCCGACCTTCCTGAAAGACGGAAATGATATGAAATGATAGTTGTTGAACAGGAGTTCGAGTTCGAGCCCTTCAACGGAGTTGCAGGGGCATTCTGCCTTTCATATCCTCAGGTCATTTGTCCGTTTCACCAGGTTTCCCTGAAACAATAATGCCAGAGGTCAGTGCTGAAAACGTTTCGAAAAGGGCATCCTCACTTGCAGCTTTTCTTCATCTTCGTGACAGGCGCATCTTTCCCAGTGTCTCAGATATGAAGTGGAATCTGTTCCTTTGAGCTCTCAAGAGCTGTAGTTCTCACGAGTGGCCTTGGGAAACGCACTTGTCCCTACAAGCGCAGCTTGGCAGCACCAAGTACTCAGTGCAGTGTGCAGTTTCATACCAGTTTCATACTGTGATTGTATGTCGTTTGGCCTTGCGGATCCTTGCGGCTCTGAGGTGTGGTCGTGAAGACATGGGCCCATCATTGATTGTTGGATGCCTCTGGTTTCTTCTCATCGGTTTTATGTTCTTTGCACAGCATCATGTCTGTGATGCTTACTTTGTGCCTGCTATCAATGTATTTGTTGGAAAGATGAAGCGCAGCGACAACCGGTGGCTGCAGCGCTGGGGTGAGGAAGCAGTGGCTGGAGCTACGATCTGTGCGCTCGGGTGCAATGGCCCTGAAATGTTTACCAACCTGATATCACTGTACACTGGCTCTGATGCCGGAATTGGTGTTGTGGTTGGGTCTGAGATCTTCAACCTTCTGATCATTGTGGGCTTGACAATCTCAGCAGCACCAGTCCTGCCGCTTGCGCTCGAGCGGGTGCCATTTGCTCGGGACTGCCTGTTCTACGCCCTGTCCATCATCTTGCTGTACTGGGCATTGCTTGATCGGAAGATCGAGTCTTTCGAGGCATGGGTGCTGCTTGCTGCGGCCGGGATCTATGTTACATGCGTGTATTTTACTGACGACTTCGTTCAGTGTATTCCAGCTCTACAGCCGGCGAAGGTGGAGGTGCAGGACGTGGAATCTCCGTCGAAAAGGAAGGGGAAGATGCATGGCGTCGAGGTCGAAGTTGAAGAAATCCTGCATGGTCGCATGGTTGATGCCCATGGAGCAGGCGGTGCTGAGAAATGGAACCTCGATGCCACCGAGCACGGAATCTATGCAGAGTCAGCTGAAGTAGAGCAAGAGATAAAGGGCAAAAATCGTGGCTCCATTGGCTTCCAATTTGAGGGTGGCGATGCAATGCTGGGTTCGGTGCTGAAGTACAAAGACTTGAAAGAGGTGGTCCTCATGGACATGGGCGTTATCAATCTGGAGTTCATCCACAATCTGCAGCACATCACCTTACGGCTGACAGTGGAAGATGCAGTAAAGCGCGCAGAGCTTCTAGACAACATCCAGGAGTTTTCTCTTCAAAGACCTTGGGTCCATGGCTATGATGCAACAATTCGAGGTGCCTGGCAGCATCTTCGCCACTCGATGATGTCCAAAGATCCGCCTCTTGCCAAACTCCTTGCCATCCCCCATTTCCTCATCGACGGCTTGCTCAAGCTCACGCTCTTTGCCGTGGATGTGAAAGACACGAGAAAAGAAGGCCGATGGCCTTTGTGCTTTGTTGGGGCCATGTTCTGGTTGGCGATCTTCTCCTTCTTAATGTTGGAGATCGCGAATGAGATTCACTACAATATCCCGGCACTGCCAAACAGCTTCCTGGGGATCACAGTTTGTGCCATTGGCACCTCGTTCCCCAATGCTGTGGCTTCTGTTCTCATGGCGCAGCAGAACAAGCCAGCGGCGGCAATAGCCAATGCGCTTGGCTCAAACGTGCAAAATGTTTTCCTTGCCATGGCACTGCCTTGGGTCATCTTTCAATTGCAACATGGTGGCAAGCCCATTGATCAGAATGTCGCGGGCATCAATGAGGGTGTTCTGTGGATGAGTGGCACCTTGATCCTGGTGGTCTTCTTTGTATTTCTTCCGCCATTTTGCAAGCTCTCATATGCGTATGGGCCAGTACTCGTCTCGGTGTACCTGGCTTACCTCGTGGTGACGAGTGGCGAGACCTTCCACTGGTGGCCTCCACTGGTCAAATGAGATGCCGTTGATGAGAGTCAGGTAACATAAAAATTGAAGTTGGCTTGAAGCTTGCGTGTGGTGTGTATATGTGTCGCCCAACAGGGGCCAGTGACTTGATTATATCTGACAGTGTCAAAAGGCAAAAAAAGGGCTAAGGAGCGTGCAAGTGTGTGATGTGGGTGTCCAAGCGGCCGTCACCGTCACCTGGACAGTCTGAACATGTGGTCGCCGTGGCATGCTCAAGCAGCCCAAACGTGATGGAAAGCTGAGGGATCGTGACGGCGCGCGCTGAGCGCGACCTTGAAAGACATGGCACAAACCTCAGAGAGCCCATGGGAGCCCTAGCAACTGAAAATTTTTGCACCTGCTTGCGCCGCTAGAACTTGCAACGAGGCTGCGGGCGTGACCGACATTACCACTTCAGCCGCGCGGCTGATGACGTTGGTATACGTTGGTCCCTTTTCTGGTTGCTCCTTCTCGGTATCTGTATATTGTCGCAAGGAATCCTTCCTCGAAACAGTGGCAAGCAGTGGGGTGGTACTGGTGCCTTGGAGTTGTTGGTTTTTAATTGTAAGTCATTTCACATGCGCGGCTTTTGCACTGCCCCGTGATGCTGCCCAGGTTTACTTCAGCTACGGTCCAAGAAATGCAGATTTCCCGGCCTCTTTCGGTTTCCTGACGCTTCTAGTCGCTAGTCTTGGCCCCTTTTGGCTGTGTCTGTGGCTGTTTTACGCAACAACAGTTTTGTGGAATGAAAGGCGATGAATTTGACCCTCAGTTTCAAGACTTCGGCCAGTCAGATGTGGTGCCCCAGCAGCTTGTCTGGACATGTGCCCCCTTGTGCCCTCTACACTTGTATGCACTTGGGTGTGACACTGAGGCTATGCAAGGTGACCTACTCTGATGCGACACGTGGCATTTTTTCCGAAGCTGGCATCAGTTGTGAAGATGGTGGCAGCTTAGTCCTCTACAGGGAGGGGATTGAACTTGGAAACATCTCGCTGAAGAGCTTAAATGACAGCGAAGAGCTCGAGAGCGAAGTTGCTCAATGGCTCTCCGGCTCGTATCCTATGGATGCTGGCGGTGCACAAGCATGCCCTGCTCCAACAGGGCACGCCATGGGCGATGCCGAGCGTACCCCCGTGGCAAGCCCTGTGCCGGGTCAAACTCCTGGCGTCACGTGTGGCGCTGCCCCAAAAGGCCCCCCGCCGGGACCAAAACCGCCCTCAAGCCAACCGACAAGCACTGTGACATTTGGCGCTGCACTGTCGGGACCACCGCCGGGACCAAAAGTGGCAGCAAGCCCCGTGCCGGGTCAAACTCCTGGCGTCATGTGCGGTGCGGCCCCAAAAGGCCCCCCGCCCGGACCAAAACCGCCCTCAAGCCAACCGACGAGCACTGTGACATTTGGCGCTGCGCTGTCGGGACCACCGCCGGGACCAAAAGTGGCAGCAAGCCCTGTGCCGGGTCAAACTCCTGGCGTCATGTGCGGTGCGGCCCCAAAAGGCCCCCCGCCCGGACCAAAACCGCCCTCAAGCCAACCGACAAGCACTGTGACATTTGGCGCTGCGCTGTCGGGACCACCGCCGGGACCAAAAGTGGCAGCAAGCCCTGTGCCGGGTCAAACTCCTGGCGTCATGTGCGGTGCGGCCCCAAAAGGCCCCCCGCCGGGACCAAAACCGCCCTCAAGCCAACCGACAAGCACTGTGACATTTGGCGCTGCGCTGTCGGGACCACCGCCGGGACCAAAAGTGGCAGCAAGCCCTGTGCCGGGTCAAACTCCTGGCGTCACGTGTGGCGCTGCCCCAAAAGGCCCCCCGCCGGGACCCAAACCTCCATCAAGCCAACCGGCAAGCACTGTGACATTTGGCGCTGCGCTGGCAGGACCACCGCCGGGACCAAAAGCTGCAGGAAGCCCTGTGCCGGGTCAAACTCCTGGTCCTGCTCGGTGCGAAGCGAAAGGGGACGAAGCTGCCGACTTGGTGGACGATGCAGATATCAGGGCACATGCGCCAGACTGCCATCAAGTTACCAAGCTTATCTCGATGCACCTCCGGCTTATGGAAGCGCTGAAAATATTGATGGGATCGGCTGCGCCTCTTGTTTAATGTTTTTTTATACTATGCTTTGGGCGGAGTAACTTTAACGCTACGCGACCCGCCTCGGCCGGGCCCAATGCAGCTTCCGACGTTGAGGCGGGCTGGGGCGGCGGGGCCTGCACCGTCTGCTCCCACACACCCGTCGCCTACAAAAAGTACGGCTGCCAGATAAAGGGCTTAAGCTGGTTGGGGAGGGATTGGAAATATATGTTTTACGCTAGCCCTAAACCCCAAACACCCATGGCCCCGCATCGGCGAAGTGGTGGTCCCTGTCAGTCACGTAGCTCACGAAGTGCAAGCTGGGCTGTGTTGTGTCCAGAAGATGGGGGGAAGGTGAGGGGTTGTGGCGGTGGGGTGGGGGTTGGGAGGTGGGGGGAGGGGATGGGTGAAGGGCAGGAAATTTTGGAGGATTCTTCGGATGTCATTGGCATTCTGCACCTCTTTTGCTGCAGTATCAGGCATGAGAGGACCGGCGGTGGAGTGATGAGCCGAGAGAAGCTTAAGCTTTTGCTTCAGTTGCCGGGCTGCGGCAGAATAAAATTTTCCAATGCATAGTTGCGCATCTTGCTCTTTGTTTGATTTTGTTGGCACCAAGGTCTGAAGCTTGGTGCCTGTAGCAAAGTAGTCCATATGGCAACTTTGTTGACCTTGCGCACGCTTGAGAAGCGCACGGCCTGTGCAAGGCTACTTTTGCAAAAGCATGCTGGCAAGACTCGCTTACACACTGGTCATCTGGACCGGGTGCTTGACGCATTCATGGAAGAGACGTCGGCATCATGGCCGAGCGCAGTCTTGCAGAATGTGTGATTATTTGCACACGCCTTGGCTTCCAATGCTTTCATGCACGACCAAGGAGAATGCTGACAAAGTCGAAGCATGCCACTTTGTCGAGTGGGCATGGGGCAGCCTGTCGAAAGTGCAATGTAGGCCAGGCTAATTGTTGAGTGGCCGTCACATGTTCACAGCTGCACTGGCTGCCTGAGGCACTTACAGCAAGTGACCATTGGGCAGCCCTCATGCCATGAGGCAGTGTAGCAGTTTAAAGCTGGGCTGGTTTCATCTTGTTTGTACGGTCGCCTTGGCAGTCCTGGAGGCGTCTAGGTCAGTTATGTGTACGATGTTTTTCTTCGTTGTTTTGCACCTGTTCATTCGTCATTTGCATCTGTTGCCTACGATAACATTGGCATGTCTGCAAGGGGCATGTTGCTGATCTCTGTTTGCTGATGTCACCATCTTAAGATCGTGGATGTTCATTTGCCGGTGGGGTCGAGGGTTGGGTTATTTTCAGGTTTTGGTCTGGGGTCGGACACGTGCCTGCTTAAGTCCTGAAGAAGGAAGGCAACTCACATGCACGTTGTTTGCGCAGGTACCAGTAGCAAGCCAGAAGTGTTGCTTACAATCATGATCATGGCGAGCTTGCCACCTATCAAATGGTCACGTGACGCAGGCCTTGGACAGCAGTGCTTTGCTTTGATGGGCGAGCGATGGGAATACCGACGCGCCAGAATTTGCATTTTCAACTATAGTGCTCGAGTTCGAGCTTGCTCCTGTTTTTTCTTCGTCTCTTGTGCCAGTTGTCACGGAGGACTGCGCCGTTTGTTGCTGCTGTGGTTGTTATTGACAGAAACGAAGGACTTCCCTAATTGCAGCCTGCTGTTGTCAGCGCGTGGGCAGCTACCTACAAGATCCTACAAGTTATGCCCAGCAGCAATTGCATCGCCATGTCGTGCATGCCCAAGCTTTAAAAGCGATGTTGTGTCTAGTGCAGGGACCACCCAAAGCCCAAAGAAGTTTCACGAAGCCATACGGCTTGCTCGTAGGTTGTCCTTGCAAAGCAAGGTGTTTCGGTCTTGAAGTCTCCGTTGATCGAGATGAATCAAGTTGGCAGCAGAGACTTCTGACTTCCGACCGCTCTTGCCTTTGTGCAAGGCATAGCCGGCATGATTGCATGCCGTAGCTTGGGCGCTAGGTGAAATGAAATGCAATGAAATGCATGTCGAGATGGGTGGGGTACCGGTGTCGGTTGTGAGTCAGGCCTGGCATCCCCATAAAAGGTTGCCTCAAACTGGAACTGGGTGCCGGGATCGGAACGGGTTTCCCAGGTGCTTCAAGGACAGCCATGCGTCATTTTGTCGGCCCCGAGCCGACTTCCCTTTGCGGGTGGCCAAAAGCGACATTCGTGACATTAGCATTTTGCATTTGGATCGCAGTTTTGGTTGCTGTGGTTGGGGCCGATGTCCGGGCGTCTGCTCGTGGGGACCGTGTCTTTGCTCCTGAGGGTCTTCGGTTCGACAATGCTGATCGAAGCAGCACACGCTTGCCTTGCAGAAGGTTTAGGACGCGAAGTTCGTTTTCGCTGGAGGGGGCGTCCACGATCTTCTTGGTGCGGCCACAAGTAAATGAATGTAGGAGCATTCGTGGCGTGTGAGTTGCTGTAAGGCGTCGTCCTTCAGTGCATGGCAAAACCATGTCGCATGCCTAGTGGAAGCTTGCTTGGCATTTGTAGATAGTGGTCGGCCTGCTGCTGAGAGAAGCGAAACATGTAAGTGAAGGCGCGCGCTTACACCGTTTTTCAGGGGCGCAAGGAAATTTCAGTCGTTACACAACAAATGTCGTGCTTTGGAGCGGGGCCTACAGCAGCGCTGCTTGCACAGTTGCCGGACATGTTGCGGGCGGCCCACTGGGTACTTTGCCAGGCTCTCGCGAACCACTTCAGGCGATGAGCAGTCGCTTGGGCCCATTCCTTGTAGCGTGCGCCCTCTGCGGTTGAGGTGGATACCCGCTGGTTCCGTGACTGCCCCTGGTTGCTGGTGATGATGGACAGAGCCGATCAAGTAAGTCCTCGCAGTGCATGCTTGCTTGCCCGACCACAGGGCACGAAACCCAGCATACTGCCTGCCATTCGGGTGACTGTCCTTTGTGCGGACATTTTCTTCTGCCACGCTGGTTCATCTTCATCTGATATCGACACCAGGGTCAACCGGGTCATGGGTGGGGGGACCCGACCTGTTTAAGGTAACGTAACTGTGTTATAGCGTCATTGGGTCTGGGACACCTCCATTTCTCTTGCTTTGAACGCGAAAGCCCTCTATCTTCTCTGTATGTTCGTAAGAAAACCTCGCTCGCTCTTCTTTTTCATAGCGTAAAACGTAAATTCGGTTTTCGTAAATCTTCCTGTATGCACTCGTCGTATTCGGTGACGAAAACCTTTATTTCCTCTACATGCATAGACAGACGGAAGGCAAGAACAAAAAAAAGCAACAACACAAAGAAACACATCAAGAGAGACAGAACCCACTTGCAAGCACAATGCTCGCCAGACGGGTTTGGAAAGCTTTCGTATGGCTTTGCACGCAAGCCCCCTTCATGGCATGATCTTTTTTGCAAGACTAGCTTGCCCGCCCCCCGCCCAACCCTACTATGTTAACTCCTGCAAGCTTGCTTTGCAAAGAACATCAGCACCCCATGACGAAAACTTTGCATGTGAAAATCTCTCCAAACCCGGCATGCGAGCATGGTGTTGGTAAATGGGAAGCCCCCAACGGCCCTGTTTGTCTTCATTCTGTTGAAGCCGCGCAAGCTTGCTTTGCAAAGAGGATCTTGTGTTTGCAAAAAATGGGGCAGGGGCTCCGCCACCCTCATCCCCCCCCCCCCCCCAACTGTCTTCATGTCTTGACCCGAGCAAGTTTGCTTTGTAAAGAAATGGGACTTTATGGAGGAAACAGAGGGTTTATAGGTTTCCTATGAGCAAAACTAGTAACTAGAAGTTGTAGAGGTTTTCCGACTTAGAAAAAATGAAGGAACACAATTAAACACCATATGAAATACTAAGAACAATCTCCACCCCTTTGCGTGGCTACCGTTCGCCAGAGTCGCATTGAGATTTCCTGGGGCCCCTTATCCAGGGCGATCTCTGGAATCTCTGGTGCATTGTGGTGCCAGACCTTGTCGACTGGTCCTCGAGATCTCGAGTTGGGCGGTTGGACCTGCGACTTGCGGCGTCGTTTAGAAGCCCCTGTCCGACGTCTCTTCATGGGTGTCGGTACTGTGTGGACTCTCCAGCGGGCAGAGTGTCGGGGGGTTGCATGTGCCAAGCGATGAAGGCTGTGAAAACAAGTGGCATGAGCAGGCCCATAGCAGCCATGGCAGAATGCATTTGACTGCGGTGTCCGTCTCTGCATGCTCAAATGCTCAAAGACATGTAGATGTTTTTTGTCTTTCACGACCCTGCAAGATGTCGCTCCTTGGCTGTGCTTTCATCCAAGAGAGGCTGTGCGGACGAGATATAGTCCCGGTAGTATCGGCATGGCTTTGTGATGCTGAATGCCCCTATAAATCAAGGCAACTACTATTGAAGGCTGCGTGGATTGTCGCCTCAGGCCTGTGACGATGCACAGATGCATGTGCTGAGTGCATGGATCTGCTGACCCCTGTCGCATCTTTCCTGGCAGGGAGATGCATGGCATCAGCTGCTCATACGCAAGTGTTTCCAGGTTTGCTATCCTCATCCTCACAAATCTTCATGTCGTGATTCAGGCGACTCCCACACTTCGGGAAGCACTTCTGGTAGAAGCACGGCATCGGCTGCAAGACTGGCTGCCAGGCTGAATCCTCCTCCGCCGGCAGATGCTGCAGCTAGCACGCGCAGAGCACAGAGTGTGCAACTCAGGTTCCTCAACAAGGACTGGGAGCAGCATGCCCCGCCGAATGGGCGGTCGCTCGTTTGGTTGATGGCAGAAAGGGACCAGTATTTACAATTTACACAGCTCCCTGAAGCAGGCGGCAGGTGCTCGGCAGGTCGTGGCATGTAAGCATACTTCTGCGAGCATTGTTGAGCGACTGTTGGAGTTTTTGAGTCTGCGAGGCTCGACTGGCCCAAACGGTCAGATGGCATTCAGCTTCAGATCACGACCAACAACTATGTTTGCTGCTAGTCTTGGACATGCTTTAAGACGGGCAGTCGGAGCAAATGAGTCATGATGAGCACCAAGGGTCAAACATCAAACGCGGCCCAGGTGATGAGGAGTCGAGGATTGAACCTTGGGAGGCTGTCACGGGTGCCTACGACAGCCTGTGGCGTTCCCTGCTCCGAAGCTTGCAGCTCAGGGCATTCAGCTCGACAAGGAACATCAGCCTCCACGCCCAGACGTGCCTTGTCTTCTGTAAACCTGGTCTTGGCATGCTGCGTTCTTTTTTTCCAGCAATCTTGAGAAGCGTTGCATGTAGGTGATTCCAATCACCTTTGGGCGATTCGATGTGCAGCTTCTGTCTTAGAAGATTCAACATGTGAAGAGAGAAATGGGTGATATGGAAGAGCATGGAGTCTCGGCAAAGAGAGGCATCCCCCGTGCACGCACAGGAACGCTGATGTTATCGATGTATTCAATGCCTTAGCCGATACGAAGGGCGAGGACGGCTGCTTGCTACCTACCGTTGAAGCAGTTATCTCCATGCTGACACACATTCGCTTGGATCCATCTGCCACAAGCAGGTTGAATGGGATGATCTTTTGATGAACGGCCCGGGTGTCACGCCTCCTGTCGCACAAGTCATGGAAGCCAGCAGATACAAGGTTTGATATTGTTCCGCTTTCAATAGTCTACGCCATTGATCGCGAGAAGAGGATTCAGTACGGAATTCAGGGCAGTCTCCAGGGCAACGGTTGAGGATTCACGCTTTGCCAAAGTTATTCCTGAGGATGTGTGCATTGTGCATGTGTGTCAGTATGGGCAGTATTGGCGCGGAGCAGTCTGGGGTTGGTACTCCCGCTGCACAAGTTTGTAGGCTGAGTATGCTCAAGGAGACTGAGTCACATTGAGTCGTCGCCTTTGGACCAGCGTTCCTCTGCAATTTAGAATTGTGCCCTGCCCTGTTCTGTGGAGAAACAGTCTAGTTCAGTCGTGTCGGAAATCAAGCGTCTGCAGGGCCCAAAATTGCTTTGGCCCGGCCACGTGGAGGAAGTTTAGCGCGCCCATGAACACTGCCTTTCCTTCCGGAAAGGGCCCCATTTTCAGATCAGTTCAGCAGAGACAGGCATTGGATATCACTCAGTCACATACCTGACAGATACCAGAGTGACTTTTTGTGGCGTGTCGACTGGTGCTTACTGGTGTGCAGTTCCACTGATGACAGATACTTGGGGGACTTCCCGAACGAGTTCGCCCGAGCAGCTGCTGTTAGTTTTGTGGCGCGCCCATTCCCTGACAGACAGGCTGCGTGGCTTAGAGATGATTCAAGGGGATGTCGGGTTCCTGCACAGCGCGAGATCGAGCGAAGACATGTTTAATCATCCAGGTACATCCAAACTCGAAGATGTAGATCATGTCGAGAGCTGGAGTGTAGCGGAGTTGCCGTTTAGCTCATCTGCTACCCATTTGATGGCTGCGCGTGTC
The DNA here is from genome assembly GCA_905221605.1 of Symbiodinium natans. Lineage (NCBI taxonomy): Eukaryota > Dinophyceae > Suessiales > Symbiodiniaceae > Symbiodinium > Symbiodinium natans. Next base: position 384,251 of record CAJNDS010002291.1, read on the forward strand.
CAGAATGCTTTCGCAGCGTGCCCAGCAGGGAAAGATCACGGGGGAAACGTGGAGTTGTTGGAGACGCGGACATGATTCTCGGCCAGGGACGTATGCCGAACATGGATACAGTTGCAAACTGGATGTGCTGCTGGTCGCATCTCCATTTCCACGCGCGGCTCAAAAACCCTCCACGGCGCAGACCACAATCGACGGGTTCGAACGAAATCGCGTGGTGCGCACGCCTAGCCGCCAGTCCTGCATACCTTGTATGGATTTGGATGGACCTTCATGCCAACTGTTGGCGCAATTGCTTGTAAATGCCACGAGTCAACCAAACTGAACCATCATCCTAGTAAGACTGCCTGCCAGTAAGACTGCCGGCAGGCAGTGTCTCAGCATAGTTGGATTTGAGGCAGTTGTCAGTTCGGCTACAGGAAACTGCTTCTCATAGATCCTCATCGTGACTTCTCTTTGGAGGTTTTTCAGTGGATGGTTTACAACTCCACGAAGAACTATGATGACATGCGGCAAAGCTGCAAATATCTACATCTGGCGGAAGGGCAAATTTTCTTGCAGCGCCGGTCGGTACTGTACGCATCAGTAGGCTCATGCCCTTGTCATGCAGCTGTCTCTGACTTTGTCGCCTGCTGATTGCAAGGACGGTGGTGTACTCGACTCGAAGAAATGCGGTACTGCACCAGCGCGGTGTAGAAGATGAAGGCACGCGCACAGAATGCAGACTGGGTGCCGCCTTTTGTGCCATTGGAAGTTCCGCAGGCTGGCCAGCGGTGCAGGCACAGAATTGCCTAGGGCCACTTAGCATCGACTAGGACAGGTGCATGTTCAGTGGCGCGACCTCATACTGGCCAGCTGAGGGCCTACCATGTGGTGGCATTGCCACAAGGCGGCTGCCATGCAGCCCACCAGCAATTCGCAGATGCCCGCATGCTTCACATCATCTGGTTACTGCCTAGGAGCCAGTGTCAGCAATCGTGGCCGCGGGATTGAGGTAGTCTTCACGACCATGGTGAACTCTCACCCGCCATGGCCGATTACGGCGCAGCCCTTCGAGCTGACTAACTCGGCGTGCATCATGGGTTGGGAACGACGAAACAACGCATGACGCGAGTGGAACGCCACACAGCATTTACATTGGAAGTGAACATCCAAATCATCCAAGTTCTCAAGCCTAAGGTTCGTTTTCAACATCGCATGGACGAAAACAGCTGAGTACATCGAGGCAATGTGGTGTGTTAAGAGATTCGTGATGATACGCAGTGTTACCTTTGTCCTTGGATATGGCCCTGCAGAAGCTCCGAGCACGAGCCCAACTACTGAAGCGGAGGTACCAAACCGGGGGCGCTTGAATTGTGCCAAATTGCACCTATTGGCACCTGGCTTCATTCGGCAGTGTAGTCCTTGGGAGGCGTCTTTCTGCGAATGCCCCTGCTGAGCCGGCGATTGAGCTGCAAACGCTAGGGAGACAAGGGAGAGTCCCAGTCGCGCTGGAAGTCCCGAAGATAACTTTGTGCTTGCCCAGGTGGTTCCCAGGTGGCTCTTGTTTGATGGCATGGTTCCCAACAAGGCTGTGGCTGATGCTGGCACATGCTTCATAGTGTAGGAGGCAGCATTTCACTTTGCCCAGATTACCTGCTTTCTGTTGAATGCATGCCCTTCAAGAGGACATGGCTAGTAATTAGCACCAGCCATTCATGAAATGCTTTCATGTTTCATGCATTTTCTCGTCTGGCGTGCGAGACCGAATCCGGAGATATGTTCGTCGAGGGTGTGCCAAAGGTCGTACCTCCTTTCCAAGGAGCCACGCCAAGGGAGCAAATTGCGTTTGTATCATCACATTCAGAAAACTTCTGGAGGTGTGGGTGCAGTGTTGCCAGGGCGGAGGATAAAGAAACGCAGGCCTTGCTTATGGCATGTCGGAAATCTCCTGGAAAGAGCGTGCAGGACCAGATTATGTCGCTGCAGCTTGGCAGGGTCGGGACGTTTGGTGTTCGAATATTCCAGGGCCTCCCAGAAGCTTTCAAGGGTCAAATCTCGGACTTCAGCAGTTTCGCGGACAGTTGCGGAGCGCGCCCGTGTGATCGTTGTTGCAGGCAAATTCTGACTCTGAAGGCCCAAGCTGCAAACCTGAGGATGTGATTCAGATCGACTTGTTGAAGGACTTGGAGAACGTAATCAGATCTGGAAAGATGTCTTCGATGTGGATATGTGCAGCTTTGCTTAGTGAATTGGGATGTGCTGATGGCTCAAATGGGGTCCCGGGCTGGGGCTTCTGTAGGCTTTGTAGCCTTGTGGTTCGAGATGTCGAGACTCACACGCATGTGTTCCCAACACGCCCGCCGTTGGATGGAGCAACAGCTTGCTTTTAAACGCTGCGTGCCGGCCGCCTCGGCCTGGGTGAGACCTGTGGTAAGGTTTAAGAAGGGTCGGGCATTCACAACACTGTACGGACACCCTCTGCAACTTATGGTGTTGCTGGAACTTCTCCATCAACGCGCGTATACCAATCAAACCCAAAGCGCAGAAGACGCTGCGAAAGAAAGGTCGATGCGACAGCAAGTGCAGCAGCAGGTGGTGTGGCCTTGGTTTTTGTCGTGCCACCAGAAAGAGCCCGCTGGCTTTGGGCTCTTGTGGCTTTTGCGGCTTTTCTGCTCCAGTTGCCCTCCAATCCCAGGCGCCAGTCCCACGTAAAACCTTTGCCCCCGGCTTAGCCCTCGGCTGCTGCGATGCGACAGGCGGATGCCAGGCACAAGGGATCTGCCGCGAAAAGGAGGTTTGATCCGTGGAGTAGTGAATTGTCCCCCCTTCTGGGGTAGCCGTGGGTAGCTTTTTGCAGGCGGAGGCTTGATCTTCATGTTTTTGTGGGAGAACTGAAACCTGAGACTGTCCACGAACATGCCGCCGCCCCTGCGGACACCTAGGACCTAGTCAGCAACCAGATGCCCCTACCTACCTTTGCAACTCTTGCAGCTCTTGCATTTGAGGCGCTTCTTGTGGTTGCCCTGATGGTCTCAGCCGTTGCCGTTTGGCGTCGGCAAAGGTCACGGGTGTGGCAACCTCTGACAGGCCCTAGTCATTTCGCAAGCTTTCATCTCGACCCCAGAATCCGCCAACAACTTTGTGATGAGCATCCGGGTGTATCCGGCAAGTCCTGGCCAGGTGACGAGCTCGAACGAGGGCTCAGCCCAATTCCGTGCTCAGATTAAAGCCGCCTGACAACTATCTGCAGACGTCCAAAGTGCATTCGCGGGTAGATGAAGCTCAGGTGCTTGTTTAGGTGTGTTGAGCCAAACCATCACGGTATGTGCTCGAGAGTCCCACAGATAAGCTGAGAGAAGAAACGGGTTTGTTATCGATGGTGTTAGCGCTGTGGTGGCGCACTCACTTTTGTGAAGCTCTCACTTCCAATGGCTTGCGAACAAGCGCGGTCGGGCAAGTGACAGACAAAAGTGCTTTTCAGCTTTCCACTTGCGTTGCTCGCTGCCTCTGGTTGCTCCACCCGTGTTTTGTTTCGTTTTGTTTGTTCCTATCTCTCTCTCTCTCTGTCTCTTTTTCCCGCTCTCTCTCTCTCTCTTTCTCTTTCTGTGCTGGCACATACACATGTTCAAGCACGCGAACTCCGTTGATCGCTTCGATTCTCTCCGCCTCACTCCTCCCCTCCCTGTTCCTCAGTCTGTCTCCGTCTCATTTCCAAGACGCAGACACTTCCCCAGATTCCTGCTCCTCTTCCATGTTACACGAAGGAAAAACGGTACTCCACGGTCCCAACATTCAACCGGCAAACGCAAGACAGCTACTGGGAGACTCACTGACTTCATTGAAACCAATGCTTTTCCGCAATTCTGAAAGCAATGTTGGGCACGCCCAGAAACCAAGTCTGATTGCTGAGATGTCTGCGCGAACCCAGGTCGGAGTTCTAGTTTGTGTCTGTAAAGGACACAGCCTGGAAGTTGCAAACATGCTCCTTGGTGCCCACAAACAACAGCCCCATGAAAAAGATGGTTTCACGACCTGCGGGAGAGGCAGTTGTTGTCGCGGGTTGCTGGTTTCTCTGTCGTTGTCTCCTTCCCTCTGTCTTTCTTTCTTTCCTTCTTTCTTCTGTGTGTGATGTCGGTCAGCATCTTTCCAGTTTATGACCAATGTATTTGAAAGCATTTCGGCTCTGCATCCACCGCATGATGCCATGTTTACGAGTGGTGGAATGCGGGTACAATCCGCTCATGCCCCTGACTAACATACTGTGCAGTACGGCCCGGCCCAGACATGCACTGCCTAAACCTCAGGTCAAATGTGCCCCGTCGACCCGCGCTCCCAGATTCTTATATCGACTTGTGCACCTGCTTGACTCGACTAGCCTTGTTACCGATATGCCATGGATTTTCTCTGACCATTGCTTTGGTTGGGTTCATTGGGTGCGTCCTGTCTATGCAGTCCCCGACCAAAGCCCCAAGGAGGCGGAGACAGATTCAGGAACAATCGATCGTGCACTGCAGCGGTGTGGGGGAAGGGCCTAGGGTGTGAAACCTGAAGCATCTGAAGCCGACGACGCATTGCGAAGCCGCATTAGTGCTCAAAGGGACCAAGGAGGGAGGACATGACCAATGTTTTTTTTTGTGGTCCGCGGTCCCGTGGTCTGCTGGTCCTCCGGCCTGCTGGTCCCGTGGTCTATGGCGTTGCAGATGCGTTGCAGCGTACCGCAGGGCATCGCGGCGGCGCGCTGGTGATTGGCGTGGCCGCTTGCGGAACGTTGCGGAACATTTTGTGGAACCATGTTCAGAGGTTTCTGAGGTGATGTGAGGTGGAGAAATTTTAGAAGCCCAAGCTGGTCCATTATTCTGCTTGCAACTGGGGCACAAACGCGCTATCGAAAGGCATTCCACACTGATTTCCAGACCCAAAGAGTGTTTGCGAGGAACGGAATTCTCAGGGTATGTGCGAGGGCGGCCTTGGCTCACAGGGATATTATCGAGGCGGGCGAAGTCTCTTGGCAAAGGGTATGTGCGAGGTGTTGAAGTAAAAGGGGCTTCCAGTCAGTCAAGCCAACGATGTTTGCCAAGTTTTCAAACGAACGGAACTCATGCTTGTACGGAATTCCGGTCGCGCATATGTACCAGGCATTTGTGTATGCGAAATTTCGGTCCCGTTATGTGGGGAGCCCCATGGTACTTGCGACGTTTTTAATGTGGGGAATTGCGGCACCATGGTATTTCCGAGGCTTGTGTGGATTTCCAGTGCCGTGGTGTTGGCCAGAATTTAAAATGCTCACCGGAGTTCCAACGCCATGCCATTCGTGAAGTTGTTGTATAGTCGCTTTTGACGGCCTCGACACAGGGCCGTTTGTTTTCTTTGTCCGCCTCGCTGGGGCCCAGATTGATGTTTCGGGGTGGTTCCCAAAGGGAAGCCAAGAAATGCCCCGCATGCCCATTCACCTCATTCACCACCCCGGAAGCCTGCTTAAGCTTTGCTTCTTTTCACGCCCCGTGGAGTGGCACGGCGCCGACGTGGACCAATGAACGCAGCCTCGCAGTGCGGAGCCAGGGGTTACTTTGGTGTCAGAATTCGCGCCAGGAGCCAATTGGCGTCATAATTCGTATTTTTTCGGCTTCACCGTTCGGCTCGGCGTCCGTGGTAAATTCGGTTTCCAGCCGCAATGCAGCTTCAGGAGACAATGCGTCGTGTCCTCCCCACTGCGGCTTCAATGCGTCACAAAATGTAGCGGAGCGTCACTTTAAAAACAGCAATACTATGCCGCTTTTCATTCTAAAGGCCTTCATATCCTAACGCGGCCTATCGGCTTCAGGTCGTTTCAACCCGCAGCCGCCCCCCTTTAAAAGTGTTTAAGTGGGGACTCAGTTGGGAGCAGCGGACCCATCTCAGAATTCCACGTGAGGCCGGCAACGCTCACGTGGAGACAACGAAGTCGCCCTGCTCACCCATACCGAAACTTGGAGTAAGCCAGTGTTTCGCGCAGCAGATTCACGTCGACGGCGGAAGCAAGGCTTAGGAGTTTTTTGTCTGGTCCATCTCATGGTTCGCTGTTGCTGTCTCAACCCAAGGGAGTTCTACCTCGAAGTTGTTGACAGTCCCAATGGCCGGCACAAAAGGGAGATGTCTGATGCTGTTGCTGAGATGCACGCGAGCTTCTGTGCTTTTCAAGAGCAGAGCCTTGGCCTGTCATGCTCTGTTGGTTGCCATCGCCGATGCCGTGGTCAGTGGAGATGTTTCTAAGTGTTGATAAGACATGATAAGACTGTCCGCAAAAGTGTTGCGCTGCAAGGAATCAGATCTTTGCTCCAGCAGCACCTATGCCACTGCCGGTATTGATTGTAACAGGTTCTTTGGGGAGCGGAAAAACCACTTTGATGAAGCGGCAACTTTGCTAAACAGGTGTGCATGTGACTGGCGCATGCTACTGGCGTGCTTCAAAGTTTTTTTTGGGTCTTGGGCGTCCTTCTAGCGATGGCTTTTAAAAGCAGAGAGGCTTATGAATCGACGGGCAAACCTGCGGATTGCGGCCTTGGCACATGACCTGGCTTCCAAGCTCAATATCGATGCATCTTTCCTGGCTGCCGAGATACAGCCAGGCCGGACATGCTTGTCTTCGTATGCCTTCTAATCTTGACATGTTTGATAGGCTTGGGCAAGGGTGAGTACCTGTTCCAATCGGCATGGCGAGATGGCGAGGTGGCTGGCCTGTCTGGTTGCGTGGCTTGGCTGTCCCAGGAGGTTTGGAGATCTCGCAAAAAAAACAAATTTCCTGCTGCTGACACGAGGCATGCTGTCCTGGCTTCGATGAAGCCCTGAGCATGGCTGTGAAGACTGCTTTGAACGAAGGCTGGCAACATCCATTGGGGAAAAGCCTGTTTGGCTGCAGCTTCTCAGGAGCAGACCGCGGACTTCTCGACTATCTTCTTCTGGAGACAAGTGGAGCGGCTGACCCTCGCCAGATTGTGTCATCCTTGGAGGTGCTGACCCTGTGCACTTGCACCTAGAGCACCCATTGCATGAGTCTAAGATTCTATCTCATTCTGTCCCAAACTCAACTATCGATCTTCAGCAAACGGTCAGAACATATCTGGCAGGTGCGCTTCGGACCTCTGGCACGAGTAAGGTTGGACCGGGTAGTTACTGTCGTAGATGCCGCTGGGCTGCACGAATGACAGACGAATGACAGCCGCAACGCAATAGCAATGCTGTGGGCTGCGAAAAAAGACCTGAGCAGCGTGTCATTTGGGTTGGACGAACACAGCTACCTTGGCACCGCCTCTCAGTTCTTGGTGCGCTGAATGCACGCGATTTTTCCGTCTTCCTTGGGTCTTCATGTCGGGGCCGGATCGGAGCCTGCGTTTCAAGTTATTTACAGTACCTTGCGAACTTACAACGGCTCGGAGAGAAAGAACCTCAAAAAGCTCGTGAAGTGACCTAGACGCAAGCTTGACTTTTGGACAGGAAGGATGACAAAGCACAGCACAAAGAACAAGAGCGATTTGTTTTGAGAACTGCGCCTCACCATGTGACAAGCAGAAACTTCCTGCAGCGATTGGAAGCAGTGGGACCTTTGTTCTGCTTCGCCCCCTGTGACGTGATGTATCTCTCAGCATGCTACGAAAATCAGACACTTAAAATCTGTCCGGAGAGTGATTTGTGTGAAGTTCCAGGAATCTCAGTTGGGCTTGAGAAAAATTTTGGTTCTCTACCCCTCTCAGAGCATTTCCCTTTGCACAAGACTGACAAAGTAATGCCAGAGAATGCCTTGACAAGAATGACTTTGCAATGAGTTGACAAGACCACAATGAGGCAGAGCGGGTTCTTGCTGAAGGACAGGCTTGGCTGGACCACAAGACTCAGGCCTTCGGCCGTGTTTGGCCTGGATGGGTCTCCGAATTTCTATATGGAATAGGCGGAACAGGCATAATGAGCCCGTTTAATCCCTTGCGTCGGTCGGAAGCAGGCAGCCTGCAATTCACGCCATCGGGACGAACATCAGCTGCAATTGGCTCAGCTCTTGGTGGCCGATGTCGTGCTCTTGAACAAGGAGCAGATTGACACGCATTCCTGAAACGTCCCTCAAGAGTACCATTTCGAGTCGCCTATAGAGACTACCATAGAGTACCAAAGTACCATTGCCAGGTGGATCTCTGCAGTGAGGAGCCTAAAGCTCTGGAGCTGTTGCGCCAGCTCTGCCCACATGCGAAGGCCCCCAAGATGTAAAATTGGTACTGCGACGTGCTATGTGCAGTTTGGCATCTGCTTGCCTAACAGACTCTAAGAGGGATTCTGCCAGTGGCTGCTTGGTTGCTCATATCTTCTTATAAGTCAACTCACGTCTCAACTGTACACGCGAACAAGGCATAGGACTATAAATGATTACCGAAGCTTCACATAGCTCGGGTGGAGAAGGGAGCCCGTTTGCCCCGAGACACGAGACTTTGTTTGCAACAGCTGGTCAAGACCTGAAGGTCTTGAGCTGCTCCTTCGGCGATGTGCCAGTGCCAGAGCTTCTGGATGTGGTGCCCGTCCCCGTGTCAGCCAGCGCGACTGTTTCACACGAGGCAAGGGCAAAGGGGAGAGGGGGGCCGGGTTTGCAGAAGACTCTGTTTTGAGCAGCCCTACTTGTGACAGGACATTCCGGCTTGCTGGCAGGCGTCGCATCTAGATCTAGCATTCTGCTAGCAGTTTCACCTGCAACTGCTGAGCAGAATCGCTCTCCGCTCCATGCACAGCAAAGAAAGCCGAGAGGTCTCTACCAGCCTGGAATCTTCCAGACAGAGTCGACTCCTCGAAGAGCTGCCCGCAGACTTGTCCACAAAGTTTCATCACCGAGTGGTGGATACTCCGACAAGACAATGCACATGTGAAGCGTTCGGACATGATAGGACACTGATAGGACTATCCACGCGACTTGCAACTTAGCACGTCAGCTCAAGGAATGGTCAACCCGTGGCAAGGAAGCCAAGCCAGTGCAGCTTGCCAGGCTCCAAAGCCTGCCTCTCGCCACAAGAGTCCAAGAGTCACAAGACACAGCCCTGTTGGGCTGAAGCTCCGGAAACTAAGCGGACCATGCAGGAGTATTCGATACCGCCTACCGAAGTTGCTGTTCCTGTCCTTGTTCCATGCTGCTGTGCTGGAGGCTTTGCGTGCACCTCCACCGCATCAGGAGATGGCTTCGGCGAGCAAAGGGCATGTTGTGGGTAGCGGAGCCTATGCCGATACCTGTTCACGCCTCTAGTCGTGGGTATGGAGGGTGGGAAAGTGTCTGCAATGCGCCCTCTTCCGAGGAAGATGCGCAAGCACAGTGGGAGTGGGAGCTATCTGGACAACTCCGCTTCAGTTGTCGACGTACTCCGGGTGGTTTCGGCGGCGCTGAGGCTTTTAGCAGCCTTGTGCTTGGCTGGAATTTAGATGACGATGTTTAGATGTGATTTGATTTTTCCAAGCAGTGCTTGCGCTTAGAGCCCTTTGATGCAGCGGTGCACGTGAAACCTCTGGCAGAAATGCCATCAAAGGTGCTCATCTTTGCAGACGGTGCCTTAGCTTCAGCTGAAAAGACAGCAGGTCAGAATCAGGTATGGAAAAAGCTGAGGAGCATCTTGCGTCTCTCCTTCCAGCACTGCTGGCCCTGCCCACCTTGCTGCCCACTTTCGTATTTCGAACCCCCTCGCTTTTCCCTCATGAAGACTTGCCGAGACTGTCTTGTGTTCTCTTTGTTTCAAGGTGTTCCCGAAGCTGAGCTTCTCAACACGCAGCGCGTGCTGGCCGAACTTACCTTGCCTGCAGAAGAGATGGTGCCGCCAAAGGACTCCAGTTGGGGAGGAGGAATGCGTGCATGTCTAGTGCCCCTCTTGCCAGCCGTGAAAACCGCAGGACATTTTGCAGCAACTGGCGGAAGGGAGTGTAGGCTTTGAGATCCTGGGGTGCTCCACCGATCGGGACAGCTGCGTGCGTTTCCGCCTCACAGGCTGCTCGCAGATCTCAAGCAGCAACGAACTTCATAAACTCGTCCTTCAGGTTGTTGGAGTGAAAGCTGTGAGTTTGCATGCAGCATCGTGACCATCGTCTATTGCAAGGCCGTAGATATTTCAACCTCGACTCGGACTTGGATCTTGCAGATCCGCCTTACCGTGTCTGGCCCAAAACGTCCAATTTGAAACGATCTCTCTTACACTCTCTCTCTCTCCCTCCCTCCCTCCCTTCCTTTTCATAGATCTATGTCCAGACGCATTCTGAGATGCCCCGCATTTTTCAGGCATCGACCTCGACGCGTTGAACCAGGATCTTGCTCAACTGGTGAATGCTGAGAAGGGCCCCATCTTCTTGGCCACAGGCGCGCCCCTGAAGTTCTGGGGCGATCGGCATTTCAGATTAGCAGCTTGAACTGAGATTGCAGAAAAAGTTACCGCCTGATCACAAACGGAGCCTTTTTGGAGCACTGTTGATAGGTGAGCTTTTGGGGAGGGGCTTTGAAGGGGGGACGGACCACAGATCCCGGTCTGGAAAATTTGTAACTGCTGCGCACCGACCACCTTGGCCGGATCCGAAAATCCTAGGTCACGCTTGCATTCGGAGGGTCCTTACAGGAACCTTTATCGCCCCAAGCCGAGGCGAGTTCTTGCTTACTTGGCACACCGGCGGCTTACCCAACGATAGTTGTTCACCACCCTCGGATGGGCTTTCTTCAGCACCCACCAGGTGGGCTAAAACCCTTCGGTAATCGGGTGTTAAAGTAACAACGAAAATCCAGCCATCTCACGGAAATGTAGCCAGAAAAAACGTCCAGCCGGCCAGTGCTGAAGGCTTCACGTGTCCAAGCGTCTAGGCTCGTTCTCGGGCTCGGGTTTGGGGGGTTGTCGTCCTTGTCCCACAACCCGAGACCCAGGGATGGCGCGGCAGGGAGAGAGAGAGAGAGAGAGAGCCCCTTCATGCCCCCGTAGAAGAAGAAGGAGGAGGAGGAAGAAGAAGAAGAAGAAGAAGAAGAAGAAGAAGAAGAAGAAGAAGAAGAAGAAGAAGAAGAAGAAGAAGAAGAAGAAGAAGAAGAAGCAGAAGAAGAAGAAGAAGAAGAAGAAGAAGAAGAAGAAGAAGAAGAAGAAGAAGAAGAAGAAGAAGAAGAAGAAGAAGAAGAAGAAGAAGAAGAAGAAGAAGAAGAAGAAGAAGAAGAAGAAGAAGAAGAAGAAGAAGCGAGAGAGAGAGAGAGAGCCCTAGGCGCGGTGCTTGCCCCATGCCCGAAAGAAAGACAGCTTAGGGGAGTAGCCAACCTGGGGGTCGAAGAAAAGGACTGTCAGCCACAGCAGGGGAACAACCCAACAAGTCTTACCAGTCCCCGCTTAATTGCTTCCAACTTCCCCAGCTGACACCTCGATCTTCATGTTTCCACAAAGTCGCAACTGCACAGGCTGAGCACAGGGAGGGACAAACCTACTTGCCGTATTTCCGTGGTTTCTTCTCGGCATTCGTGGTTGCAACCTCCACTCGGCATAGCGACTCGTCTCACACACAAACAGACGGCTGGAGCACGCCCACCCGGGCGGCCCCCTTGAAGGCTATGTGCAGAGGAAGGAAGAGAGAGAGAGAGAGAGAGAGAGGCCCCCGGGTCCCTCAAGCCCTGTAGAAGAAGAAGAAGAAGAAGAAGAGAGAGAGAGAGAGAGAGCGAGAGAGAGCGAGAGCGGCCGGGGCCACCCTCTTGAGGGGGCCTCTTCGCTGGGTAGAAGAAGAAGAAGAGAGAGAGAGAGAGAGAGAGAGAGAGAGAGAGAGAGAGAGGGAGAGAGAGGAGAATTCGGACAGGGCGCGCCTTGTGCGCCGAGGGTGCGTTCAAGCCCCGAAGAGGAAGAAGAAGAGGGAGGAGAAGAAGAAGAAGAGAACTCAGGGACAAGTAAATGGACACATGGTTTTCGTGCAGCACCCGCCTCCAGACGGTTCCGGGAGTTTTGCAGGAACCGCGATCTGCAAGATGACACCTGGCGTGCGCTCACCCCCCAGGCCCTAAGTGCCCACCCCGAAACGGCATTAAACGACAACCACAAGACCAAGTAAGCAGATTATTTGCTTCGATCACCCTACACGAAAGCTAGCCACTGTTGCCGCAGTGAGAGCCGAAATCTAACCATTGAGGGAGGCGCCCTGCCCTTTTCGGACGGGAAACTATGGATACTTCGCCACATGATTCTGTCGCAGTTGTTGTTCCTGGAGACGGCACTTCAAGGCCTCCACCGCATTTTCTTGGGGTGGACACGGCGAGGATTCTCTTCGGGTGGCCACCTCCACCTTTTAGGGAAACACGGCGGGATTCTCTGCGAAATTCCTGAAAACGGAGTGATTCTCTTGCGCTCTTCTTGGAGCGGGCGGCCCGGGCGAGGAGACTGGGCGAGGAGTACAGGAGGCCGAAGAGAATGGCTGACTCAAAATCCGACAGCCCCCACACCGAAAGCCGAGAATGCGGAGTGGCTAGTCAGGGCCGATTGGCACCAGCATCAACACCAAATCTGCAAGTGGACAGGAGAGGGCGTTTGCCGAGCAGCTCGGTCGCAAGTGCCGAGTCCCTGATGCAACCTCTTTTGATTCTTTTGATTCGTGCGGTGCCAACCGATACGAATCCTTTACACATTGTCTGGCTCGAGGGGTAGCCCAAGTGAGGAGACTGGTCGAAAAGTCCTTGCCTTACTCTGGCCTTTGGGTTGCTTGGCGCAGCAAGAAGGCCTCGAGCCCAGCTTTTCTACCAACTGCATGTTGTCAAATGTGCTTTTGTTACTGCCAGCTTCCACCCCAAACGGAGATGAACTCTGGCAATGTTTGCGGGCGAGCTTGAACTGCTACTTAAACGGCGTAAAGTGGCGAGAATACATCAAGATGACCCTGGAAGGCCTCGAATATGAGCGCTGCGCGGCATGCCCGAGGGCATGCCTGATATGCCTGATGCGCATAGGCCGCATAGGAAACTGCGCGCAATCATTCAGCAAAAGCGGGATTCTGGCGGCCACGTGTGCCGCCCGCCCGCGCGCTTTCAGGTTTGCTATGCTGCCCGTCCTGCTCAGCAAAGGTTCAACACAAGGGCCAGGGTTTCCTGGTGTCGTGTCTGTGTGAGGTCTTGGCATGTGGTTGTTATACTTCTTTGCTGAAAATGAAAACCTCCTGTCCCGTAAACGTCGCTGCGGGCGAGCTCTGCAAAAAGCGCCAGGATAACCACAGCCTGGACCCATGCCAACCCAGCATTGGCTCGAGGATGCCAGAGTCGCATGAAGTTCCGGAACATTGCCGAGTCATCTCTTTAGGCGGCCTTGGCAGAACGCAAAACTTGATGTGAAATGAGATGAGTCTGGTGAGGTATGCAGGTCACGAATGAAGGTGCCGAAGAAACGCTGGCCCTGCTCTACACCGCACCAAGCACACCACGACCATCCACGACCACTACACAGCACTCCACACTCCACCACACCACCACAACTCCACCGCACCACCACCTACACCGCCTCTATTTCATTCTATTCCATCTTATCTTATTTCGTAACCTGGGGTAGGTTTGGTGGGGCAAGCGGGACGCGCCCCTCTGCGAGTATCGTGCGTGTCGAAGCGCTCTCGTTGTGCGTTTTGTGCATAGTCATTGGCTTGCGAACGCTCTGCGGGGATCGTTCGCGTCGAAGCGTTCTCGCTGTGCGTTTTTGTGATTTCCAACGTGGCTTGTGGACGAAGGAAAAATAAAGAAGATAAAGAAGAAAAGGACCTGATACGCGACCCTCGCGACGGCTCTCCTTCCCGTCTACACCGCACCAAGACCACAACACCTACACTGCACTTACACCGCAGCACCGACACCACTGCACCTACACCGCAGCACCTGCACCATGGCACCTACTACCACACCTACTTCTCAGCACCTACTACACCGCGCCACGACCACTGCACTTCCAACACCACCTGACACGCGTCCCTTGTACGTCGCATTGATTGAAGCTTTCGGGATAATCGGTGTTTAGTTTATTGATGAAGGGCGTCCCCCGTCCACTGTCCAGGTGCATCGCCACTGCCGCCGCTGCCGCCTTCCCCTTTGCCCGCAGTCCTCGCTGCTGCTCTACAAGAAGCCCCAGCGCTCCTGCAGCGGCACGCTTGCAGCACTCAGCGGCGTTTGTAATAAGATATTTGCAACTGCAAACGAAGCCAGGCTCTGCCAACACATTTGCGCAGATGGGAACCAGCACTGATGTGTTGGCAGTAATGCCAACCGCAATTGCCTCACTTGCCCCAAACTTCGACACGACTTACTCTTTTGCCGCAGCAGGAAGTCTGGATCGCTCCATCAGCAGCAGGATGAAAGATAAATTAAGTAGCGCATGGCATTTGGATGACTTGTTAAACGCGGATCTGCAATCCTGGTCCTTTTGGGTGGATTGTACACGTCCCAGCCATAGTATGAAATATCAGGGCTTTCTAGCGATTTGTGCTGAAACATCCGCGCTAACCCTAACACCTTAAAGAGCCTTCTGGTGACTTTGCAGCGAAACCGACACCTATGAACAGAGCCCAACGCCGATCCCTAGGGGTGGCCAGAGTTTGCTTGACCTGCATCCAAGTTACCAGTCCGCTGACCACAACGGCCTAGCCCCAACCCCACTTTGGAGCGTAAAATGGTTCTTGTAATCCCTGGAGGGATTCTTCGCTCAAGTCGACATGTACGTGGCACGGGAATTAAGTAGGTCCTGAACGTGTTCAGCCAATCGGCGCTGTTTGTACAGCTCCTTCTCGTCCCTTGCTGTTTTGACAGATGCCACCTCGAGCTAAGGTACTTCGGGCACGTAACAACTTGTCATTGTGGCCAGTGAGTCTGAAGAATCAACAGCGGCCGAAGCGTGTGGACAAGAACGAGCCGAAGATCTGCGCAGGATGATGAGACGCAAGAGTCAGAAGCCATCCACAGCGCCGTGTTGGTGTCGATGTCGGACGGGTGATCAGCTGCACTGTTCGAGCACTGTCCAGCTGGCAGCTGGCGGAGGTGTGGCAGCAAACTCAGCGATTCCGCCACAGTGGCTTCGAAAAATTGCTGAGCTTGCTGTTGCTGCGTGTGGCATGTCGCGTGCGTTGACATGACGAAAGTCGGCTTTGTCTTGGCACTGCCAGCATGACAGCCTGTTGGCTCAACATCGCCCCAGATGGTTTCACTCATTCTAAGAGTTTAGATTTTTCATTCTTTCCTGGCTGTGTGGTCTGCTGTGCCGCTCAAAAGCAGTTCCCCCCCAGGCAGAGAAAGTCTATCGGCCCTCCATTCCTCCACATCGCAGTATACACGAGTTGCGACTTTGGCCAGCGCCAGGTTCGCTCGAGTCCATGGCTGAGACTGGCCAGTCTCTGACTCGAAGGCTTTCGCTCCAGGTTCCATGCTACTCACATTACCTAAGTTCTTGCATCCCATGAGCCGATCAATGACGCACTCTTGACACGGCTGTAGCTTCAAGATATTGTCATGGCATGCAGGTGACGCATGTATGCAGCTTCTTGGATGCATGAACTCCTGGTGCACGGCTGTGCAGAAATTCGCAGTCCCCAGGCGATGATGGGGAACGGCGGCCCAGCTTCCTCCGCAAGACCGTGTCGACAGCGATCCGCGGCAATGAGGCGCCGACGGCGCTTTGCCGGTGCTTTGCCGGCTTGCTAAAATTTTCAGGAAATTTGGGATGACGACCAGGATGCGCGCAACAGTCTGACAAACCAAACAGTCAGAGCCAGACGGTAGGAACATGCCAGAAAAAATCAAAGTGGCACAAAAGATCACAAAAGCACAGCACTTCAAGCTGGAACCTTTCAGTGCTGTTTGAGGTTTTGGTAGGCAGAGGCCGGCGTGGGATGCCGCATGGATGCTGATTGTCCAGCATGTCCCGTGCAATCGCACGAAATGCCTTTCAAACGGCTGCTGGAAGTCCTTTAGGGTTTTTCTGGGACAGCAACAGAATGGCAAGTATGAGCCTGCATTGCAGAAAAGAGAGGGGATCTTGAAGTCAATGCCAGCGTCAGCGGGCCTGTCTTGCAGATGACTCAGGCAAGGTCTTAGGTTTCCTTCAGAGTATTGTCAGGTTCCTGCGGCGCTGTGGGGGGTTCCCGAGAAGTTCTAGCCGTTTCCTGCAAGGATTGAATGAAAACCCCATGGGTTCTGCGTGCTAGGCCCGGCAGAAGTGGAGGATGTTAGAGAAAGCGGGATCGACAAGCGAGGATCTTGAGCCGTGGCCTCAAATTCGCAGCTGCGCGAAGTTATGAAGTTTGACTTCTGCCACTGATGCTGAGTGCCTTCTTGAGGCCTGGGCCTCCAGTTGGGAAGACCGACTCACGACTTGGGAGCAAGCTGCCAGAATCTCGAATCTTCAACACCTAGCCAAGACTTTCTCCCTCTGTTCAGCTTAGCCGCTACTCTTATGAGAAGCCATGGTTTGTGAATTTGATTGAATTTGTGATCGGAAGAGGTCGGTGGCAGCTGCAGATTCTTCGCCGCGGCGTGGTCTGAGAACGACCTCTTCAGCTGCACCTTGAGCCAAATCCAGCACCCCACGAGGTTTGTGAGTTCTGCCAAGCACAGAAATACGATACCACTGGAGCTTCCTCAAAACTGAGGTGTTTGATGCGGCGTTTTCTGGTAAAGACATACTGTCCGACGTCCCGCTCTTTAAAGATTGCACCTTCAAGTTTCTTGAGGCAAGAGGGCACCACACCACACACTCGAAAGAAGTCTGATCGATTCGCGTGCAAGTGAAGGCCTTATCTGCTCAAGTTCACACCAGACTTGTGGAGCCCGGCACGGACATCTATTTGGAAGGGGAACAAGGTGCCCCTTTTTGCATGCTGGCGCTTTACGAGTCCATGACGGACAGAGAAGCTTTGAAGAATTTCGAGCAGAAACGTGTGAAAACTTGACTTGAATGCCGGTCCTCAAGAAGTGCCCGTACCTTGTGTCGAGGAGTCGAGGCTTCAAGCTGGGACCCACACCCAAACGAAGAGCCTAGGCTCCGGGCCCATGTGAACAGATTTTTCTTCCGTGCGTCTTCTCCAATCCACTTCGGGGCAAATGGGGGGAAAACGTGGCACTCAAAGTCGACGCTGTCTCGTGATTCGGTTATCCATGCATAGTGAGGTCAAGTTGTGCGAACGCGCCTTCAACAGCCCGGCCTCTGCAAGAGCCGAGGTGACAGCCTCTTCTTTCTGTGCAGAGGTGAGGTGGAAGTGCTTCACGGCGGGGAGGTTCAATCCAAACACCAGGAGAGATGGGGACAGATAAGGACAGATAAGGACGGAGCGCAACAAAGTGCGCAAGCTCCCAGGGTCATGGATGTTGTGGTTTCGAGTACTTGCGACGAGGATGGTGCCGTTTTCGGGGAAATGGCAGCTGCCAGCAAACATCCCGCTGCGGCGAGCTTAGCAGCGCTTAGCAGCGCTTAGCCGAGCTTAGCCTTGCCCCTGATGTCGGAGCCAAGTCTGCCAAGTGACCAAGTGCTGCTCAGCCACCTTGAACGCACCTTGAACGCACCTTGTCCTATGCCAAGTTGACAACACGATCCGCGACGGTGCGGGCGTCAACGCTCTGTGATTTCAAGCTTCTTCAGCGAGACGACTTGCAGCAGGCTAAGCCAGCGCATGGTACAAGATTGTTTTGCTGTCAGCACTTGTCCTGGAGCAGGTCTTGAGCCATTTCAAAGAAGATGCAACTGGGCTGTTTAACAGCTTTGAAATTAAGCGTCCCCAAGCCGAGCGGTAGCTGCAGCTTTCTCGCTTTCATGGCGAGCTGTGAAGTCGGCATGCCAGAGCGATGTCGGCCTTGGACTGGCATATGTTCGCATGCTTCAAGGCAAAGCGGCTTGAAGAGAAGGTTGAGCGTCACATGGAGGAACTTCGCGAGAAGGGAGCGATCCCTGCAAGAAAGGTGCCCTGACAGCAGTCGGGCTGGATCAGCACGCTCAACCTAACCCAGCACGTCTCAGACAAACAACTTTTTCTCGCTGACCAGGCATAGCCAGAGAGGTGTCTGGTACACCCTGATGGGCATAGGCATCAAAAAAAAATAATAAGCATCAAAAAGAAAAATAATAGGGATCAACAAAAAAATTAATAAGGATCAAAAAAAAAATAAGCCATCCGGCCCACCTGCGTGGTCCTCTGGTCCCGTGGTCCTCTGGTCCCGTGGTCCTCTGGTCCTGTGGTCCTCTGGTCCCGTGGTCCTCTGGTCCCGTGGTCCTCTGGTCCCGTGGTCCTCTGGTCCCGTGGTCCTCTGGCCGTGGTCCGTGGTCCCCTGGTCCCGTGGTCCCCTGGTCTTGTGGTCCCCTCGTCCTCTGGTCCTCTGGTCTGCTTGTCTGTCCGCCTGGTCCTGCGGGTCCTATGCGTGTAAGTAAATTTAAATTAGACAAATAAATAAAAACCAATAAAATATAAATATATATTATATACACACACGATAGTGAAGGTCAACGTGTGTGTATATATATATGTATGTATGTATGTGCATATATATATACATACATATTACATAATACACATTACATTACACATTACCTATTATATATTAGACATTATATATTATATATTATATATTATGTATTATGTATTATGTATTTTGTATTATGTATTATGTATTATGTATTAATTATGTATTATGAACTCTATATTATGTTTTATGTTTTATGTACTATGTATTATGAATTATATGTTATATGTTTTATATTATGTATTCTGTATTACGTATTATGTATTATGTGTTATGTATATGTATTATTTTAGTATTATATTTTATTATGTCGTATGTACTATGTATTTCTGTTTATAATTATATTATTTATATATTTTAACATTATATATGCTAATATAATTAATATATATATTCTATATATATATTTTATAATTATATATATAGTATACATATTAACTACCTATATACCATTATACATATTATATATTATATATATTATATATATATATAATTATATTATTTATATATATTATATATATATATTTTATATAATATATATATTATATGTAATTATGTATATTATATATTATAATATATTATATATTTATTATATATTATATATATTATAATTAGATATATTAGAATATATATATATATATATTCAATATTAATATTATATATATTATATATATTATATATATTATATATATATATATTTATAATATATTAACTATTATATTTATATATATATTATATATTATTATATATTATGTATTATTATATTATATATATATATGTATATTATATATATATATTATCTATATATATATATTAATATATATATTATATTATATATATATATATATATTATAGATTATATATATATATCTTATTTATATATATATATATATATATATAATTATATATTATATATATTAATTATATATAATTTATATTATAATATAGATTATATTATATTTAGATATATTATATTTATTATATATTTAATATATATGTATTATTATTATATTATTTATTATATATATTATATATATATAATATATCTTATATATTATTGAATATATATATATATTATATATATTTATATATATTAATATTATATATATATATATAATATAATAATTTATATATATATATATATATATATGATATATATTATATATATATTATATATATATTATATATATTATATATTATATATATATTATATATATAAATATATTATATATTATATATATTAAATATATTATATATATTATATATATTATATATATTATATATATTATATATTATATATGGGTCACCGCCTATAGCGGTTCCCCTGTGTTTTTGCACATTCCCTTAAACCATCTAACCAAAAACCCCTTAAACCATCTAACCAAAAACCCCTCAAACCATTAAACCATTAAACCATTCAACCATTAAACCATTAAACCATTAAACCATTAAACCAATGGTTTCCCCCATATGAGAATCCCCTTAACCATTAATTAAACCATTAAACCATTAAACCAATGGTCTCCCCCCCAAACCATTAAACCATTAAACCATTAAACCATTAAACCATTAAACCATACCATTAACCCATTAAACCAATGGTTTCCCGCTTCTGAAAATCCCCTAAACCATTAAACCATTAAACCATTAAACCAATGGTTTCCCCCTTATGAAACTTCCTTAAACCATTAAACCAGTAAACCATTAAACCAATTGTTTCCCCCATATGAGAATCCTCTAAACCATTAAACCATTTTCATGGCGGGCAACCAGTGGTTTAATGGTTTAATTGTTTAATGGTTTAATGGTTTAATGGTTTAATGGTTTAATGGTTTAATGGTTTAATGGTTTAATGGTTTAATGGTTTAATGGTTTAAGGGATTTTCATAAGGGGGAAACCATTGGTTTAATGGTTTAATGGTTTAATAGTTTAGGGGATTCTCATAAGGGGGAAACCATTGGTTCAATGGTTTAATGGTTTATTGGTTAAATGGTTTAATGGTTCTCCAGCCGAGGTACCTCTACCGCATCTTTTCTGCTCCTAAAGTTCTGATTCGCAAGCAGTGTCCCCTGTATCCTTATTCTGAATCGCAAGCAGTGTCTCCCGTGTCTTTTCTGCTCATAAGTATACGTATACTATATGGGGTTGCGCCTTAAACCCTAACTCTTAAACCCTGACTCTATAGGGTTTTAAGGTTAGGGTTTAGGTTGAATTGCCGGCTTAGGTTTCAATGCTTCAATCTTTAACCCTAAACCTGTCAACCTTAACCCTCTAGGGTTGGGGTGCCTACATCATCATCGGATTTGACGAGCTCTGCGGATATATGTATATGACAAGGTTATAACTTATTGCTGTGGTTATAACTATGGGTTAGGGTTTGATTTTTATACACTTATGTAAACCCATTAGAATAAGGGGAACCCCATCACGCCCCAACAAGCGAAATATCCCAAATACTTGACCTTAGCTAAAATATCTCAAGCAACCATTCCCCGATACGCAACACCTGAATTCCATCATTTAACGATATAGTTTGTGTATATGTTGAATCCCAGCAAGTAGTGAAAGTGACGAGCTCTGCGGATATATGTACATGACAAGGTTATAACTTTTTGCTGCGGTTATAACTATGGTTCAGGGTTTGATGATATACATGTAAATTCACCTATAAGAAAAAATGAGGGCAACCCCATCACGCCCCCAACAAGCAAAACAAAACCTCTATCCTAAAAGCTTTACCTTACCTAAGATCGCTCAAGCAACCATCCCCCGATAAGCAAAACTTGAATTATCCTCTTTGTTTATATGTTGAATCCCATGAAGTAGTTTTCAGGACATTCGCTCACAGTATTCTCGCGTCACCGGGGCGAAAGAGCCCTACAACCGTAGGCATAACCCCATGGGGTTTAAGGTTTGGGGACTTAAGCTCTAAGTGCTCTGGGGTTTTATGGTTCTATTGTATAGGTAATTAATGCCCAAACCTTAAACCTAAACCTTTAAACCCTATAGGGTTCAATGGTTCGACAACCTAAGGTCTGGGCATGTATACCTTCAGCACCCTTTAGGGTTAAAACCTTTGAACCTTTGGGAGCCCTGTAGGGTTTTACGGTTCTGACCCTAAACGAATCAGGATTAAGGTCTGAATGCCCGAACTTTAAACCCTTAAGATTAAAATTCTTTTAGTTTTCGTTTTAAATGCCTAAGTCCTAAACCCCAACCCCTTAAACCTTAACTCTATAGGGCTTAAAGGTTCGAGTTTAGGTTGAATTGCCGGCTTAGGTTTAAATGCCTCAATCTTAAACCCTAAACCTGTCAACCTTAACCCTCTAGGGTTGGGGCGCCTACATCATGATCGGATTTGACGAGCTCTGCGGATATATGTATATGACAAGGTTATAACTTTTTGCTGCGGTTATAGCTATGGTTCAGGGTTTCATTTATATACATGTAAATATCCTATAAGAATAGCTCAAGCAACCATCCCCCGATAAGCAAAACCTGAATTCTATCATGTAACGATATGGTTTGTTTATACTTTGAATCCCAGGAAGTAGTGAAAAGGACATTTGCTCACAGTATTCTCGCGTCATTGGGAAGAAAGCCCTACAAACGTAGGCATAGCCCTATGGGATTTAAGGTTTAGGGATTTAAGCTCCAAGCCCTATAGGGCTTTAAGGTTCTATCGTACAGGTAATGCCTAAACCTTAAACCCTAAGCCTTTAAACCCTGTAGGGTTGAATGGTTCAAGAAGAGCTAAGGTCTGGGCATGTATACCTTCAGCACCCTTTAGGGTCAAAACCTTTGTTCCTTGTAGAGCCCTATCGGGTTTTAGGGTTCTGACCCTAAACGGTTCAGGGTTAAGGTTTAACTGCCCGAACTTTCAACCCTTAAGGTTAAATCTCTATGGGTTTAGGTTTAAAGTTTAAAAAAAAACCTAAATCTTAAACCCTAACCGCTTAGCCTTAACTCTATCGGGTTGAACGGTTAGGGTTTAGGTTTCATTGCGGGCTTACGTTTAAATGCCTCAATCTTAAGCCCTAAACCTGTCAAACTTAACCCTATAGGTTTGGGGTACCTGCATCATCATCGACTTGTTGCTGTGGTTATAACGATGGTTTAGGGTTTAAAAGATATACATTTATGTAAACCTTTAAAAATAAGGGGAACCGCAATAGGCGGACGCCCTTATATATATATTATATATATTATATATATTATATATATTATATATATTATATATATTATATATATTATATATATTATATATATATTATATATATTATATATATTATATATATTATATATATTATATATATTATATATATTATATATATTATATATATTATATATATTATATATATTATATATTATATATTATCTATTCTACTAACTATATATCTATATATCATATATACATACACTACTAAACATTATATCATGTGTATATATAAATATATACACACTTATACTTATATATATATACATATATATAAATATATATATCTATACATATCATAAATATATTTATATTTATATTTTCATATTGTTGTACATTATATGATATATGTATGTATATGAATAAGTAAGTATAAATATGAATAAATAAATAAATGAATAAATAAATAAATATATATATATATATATATATATCGCATATTGAATATTGTATCTTATATGTCATATATTGCATATCATATGTTGTATATTGTACATTATATACTGCGTATAATGCATAATATGAAGTATATAATATATATATATATACAATATACTATATACATACTATACAATATATAAAATATATAACATTTTTTATTATTACTTAATCTGTTTTTTATTATTCATTATATAGTATATTTTATATATTATGTAGTATGTATTATATATTGTTCTTTGAAGCCATTGGAATGCAAAGAAAATGGAAGTTTTTTGCTTAAAACATGTAGAAGTAGAGTTTTTCCGATGGAAACATAGAGATAATAGAGGATTTCTCATGAAAACGCGAAGACAGTAGACGTTTTCTTGTGGGAGTATGAAGAAATAGAGGTTTTCCCATTGAAAGATCGAGAAACTAGAAGGTTTTCCAACCACTACCACCACTTCTACGCATCGTGCGAACATTGTTTGCAAATGGGTGGGGCTGCGCCCCCCCCCAACCCCCCCGCTGTTTTTTTTAAGCTGTGCAAAGCGTGCTGCAAAGCCAAGTGGGGGGGTGTGGGGGGGGGGGCTGCGCCAACCCCAACCCCGCCGCGTTTTTATCAAGCTGTGCCACTGCAAAGCGTGCTTTATGAATCTTGTTGAAGCCATTGGGATACTAAAAAGTTTAAGTTTTTCTTAAAATATATGGAAATAGAGGTTTTCCGATGGAAACATAGAGATGATAGAGGTTTCCTATGAAAACGTGAAGAAAATAGAGGTTTTCTTGTGGGAATATGAAGAAATAGAGGTTTTCCTATTAAAAGATCGAGAAAATAGAAGGTTTTCCAACCACTACCACCACCCACTACTACCCATCGTGCGAGCATTGTGTTTGCAAATCCCCCCCGCAACCCCCCCCAACCCCCCCCCCAAACCCCCCCCCCCCCCCAAACCCCCCCCCCGAACCCCCCCCCCAACCCCCCCCCCCCCCCCCGCTGTATTCCAAGAGGAAAATGGGTTATATTTTTTTGATGCTTATTTAATATTTTTTTGATCCTTCACCCCCCTGATGTGTGTAGGATGTGAGGTTGCAATGTGTCCCAATCAGTCATGGATGCTGTCAAGGAGTGGTGGCGAATGGATGCACGACGCTACGCTGAGAGTTGTTTGGATATGCCATGTCAGATAGTTTGATGTTACGTGTCGTTCTTGTGCCTCAGCCAAAGAACTCAAAGAAGCTTGCCACGGGAAGGACGGTCCTCCGTTGCATCGATTGCTTCGGCCACCTCAGAGGGACGCCGACCGAGCGTGTGGAAGCGTGCTCTTTCAGGCGAGGGCCCGGGCGATGGATGCGAAGTCCCATATGCAATATTGGTGGTCAGGTGTGACACGCCGGATGTCGCTCACCCACAAGCCGCACGCTTACACCCTGGCTACGACTGCGATGGCTGGCTTAACTGGCCTGGCCAGTACAGCGCCGCCTGCTTTGCGAAATCGCGGCCGCCGCATGAGCAGCTTCCCTTACTTTTATTGCGAAGGATTGGTTCAGCCCGTTTCCTTATCGCTGCTGGAGTTGCTGCATGTTGCTGTAGATGCTGTAGTGTCAACTGCAGCCTCCTGAGCCTCTTGAGCCGGAAAGGGCTGCAACATTTCTGGCTGAAGACTTGAGGCGATGGCATGCTGCTAGTGCGGCAAGAAAGACAAGCTTCCAAATCCAGCTGCCGGGCAGCATCAACGGCTTTCGTCGCCTGCAGACTAGCATTGCATCATGCAGAGCGGAAATTGAGGTATCACAAGTTTGAAGTCAATATGTGAGGGGCAACATGAGCCTGTCAATGAAGATGCCAGCGGCCGCACTTTGTTCGCACAAGCGTTGTCTGTTGCCTGTTTCAATGGGGTAACCAAGATTTCTCAGGGACCAGCTCACCAAGCTCGTCATCAAGCTCGTCGTCTTCACGAAGTGGCAGCAGTCACCCAGAGTGGGCAATGTTGGCCGATGACACAAGTGAACCAGGTGAACCAAGGAGGAGCAGAGCAGAGAGCCTTGAAATTGGTCCTGCTGAGGCCCAAGCCGTCACAAGCCACTCCGCTCTCCAGACCCTGCTCCGAAACATATGCAACATGGAGAGACTGCTCTGTAACATGCTGGGAATGCCACTGTGTAACACCTTATGATTTTGTTACCATATGTTACCATATGCATCCACAAGATGCACTTCTCGAACCAGAAACGAAGAGCTGGAATCAGTTGGGAAACCTCGGGCGCAGTAGCTCTGTGAAATGGGGCCACGTGCCCTCTCACCAGGCTCATCCGTGAGAATGTGGTCTGGTCCTCTCCCTCGCTCCTCTTTTTTGGTCTCCCTCTCTCTCTCTCTCTCTCTCTCTCTCTCTCTTTCTCCATCTCATTCTCTCTCCCTCCCTCTCCCTCATTTCTCTCGACCTGGGAATAGGTGCTCCCGAAGTTGTCTGGCGCACTTCTTCGGCAAGCCTTGCCTGGTGCAGCCACCCGGCAGAGCAGCCGGTGGCGCAGGCCATGCTGATGTCCGTGGACAATTTTTTTGAGAATCTTTGGGGGACAACCGTTACCACTCGCACTGCCACGTAGTGAGCTGGTTTGCTGCGCCCCATGTGGAAACGCGCGCAGGGCCTTGGTTTCTGTACACGGTTGCAAACGACTACTCATTTTTGCCTGGCATACAAGCTTTTATGAGTAAACATTCGAATGATTCGAATGGCAAGTTTTCCGATTCCCACGAGGCTGGAGGACCGCTAGTCCCAAACACCCTAAAACTCCTGAAAACCCTTACGCTTTCGCCCCTTAGCAGCCCTAAAATCCCAAGCCCTAAACCCTAGTGCTGTGGCTAGTCGGGTGGCAATAAAAACCCCAAAACCCAAAAGCCCTGAACCCCAAAAACCCAAAATTGGAGTACCAGAGAGCCAGCGCCGAGTAAACCTGGAGGACCCTTGTAGCATGGGTGCTGGCAAACCACACGCTCGGGAGTAGTAAGAATCGGAGCCGTTGCCGTTGCCGTGCTTGTACTACATGCTGAGAAGCTGCTGGCAATTTGGACCGGGAGCTGTTTAATTCGGATCTGCAGGCTTCCTAGCGCGCGCGAGCAACGACAAACCGCCGTCAACCTGCACCCGTTGAATCAAGGAGCGCTCTGATTTTGAGAAATGACAATGAACGTTCTGGAACATCAAAGGGCTCGCGGAGCTAGGGAGAGGCTAGGGCTGACGCTCGTAATCTCACAGTAGAGTTGACACCGTTGACACCGTTGACACGTTGACACCGTTGACACCGTTTGTTTTGACAGAGTGCGATTGTGCAGGAGGCCGGGTGGCTGGATCGGTTCATGAAGCCACGCGAAAGGGCCTGGCTCGGGCCAATCTGGCAGCACTGCGAGTTTGCAGCAAGGATGTGCTAGGTTCTTTTGTTTTTAGAACTAGAGTGCGCCGCCACAGCCCCGAAAGACAACCTATGTTTGGAAGCACCTGCAGGAGCCCATCATTGGCGCAGCTTTGAGACACCAGCAAGCCCGAACAAGGCAGGCATTTGGTAGAATCTTGGCCTTAGACAGTCCCAGGGCTAGGCAGCTTGCCACGTTTGCCACTTTAAAGATTGTTGCGGCGGATCAGGGGTATCAAAGCTTGGCCAAGGCCAAGGCGCAACCAGGCACACGGTCTGCTCCAAGTGGCGCCATCCTGGGGTCAGGATGAAGTGGGGACCGAAGGCAAGGACAGTCTTCTGGACAGCCACGGGCGGCATGAGGCTTGCAAAGCCTAAAGGCTTCTATCTGTCTGTCCAGGTCTGGGTGTCGTCAGGGCTGCCGATATCATGCCCTACGACTTTGTGGCAAGAGTTCCAGGCTATGCGAGCACCGGACGCAAAGTAACAACTTCCGTTTGCGCTCGCGCTCAACGCTGTGGCTTTTGTGTGTGTGGGTGTGTGTGTGTGTGTGTGTGCGCTGTCTGCTGTCCCTGTCCGCGTCTGTGTCAGTTTCTCTGTCTCTGTGTCTCTGTGTGTCTCTGTGTCTGTGTGTGTGTGTGTGTGTGCGTGTGTTCTTGAAAGCCTAAGAAGGCTAACAAAGGCTTACAGCCTACAAGGAAGTCATCAGTGCTGTTGCATTGCTTTCCTTTCCCGACACCATAGCAGCCATTCCCTGTGTTTATGCCAGAAGTGGCAACTCCCGCGGCATAACTCGTGCCGCCAGCTGTCAAGCTCAAAGCATCTGCACCCAAAATCCTGGGAGAGATGACAGAAGTTTGCCATGCACCAGGCACCCAAATGGGTAAGGCGACACACACGAAGGTTCAGTCTTAAAGTGGACAAAACGGCTCCATCTGCACCACTAGAGTCACTAGAGTACTTGTGATTGGTGTAGTCTGCGCAACGTGTCCGGATTGATCGCGGATCTGAGTATGCTCCAGTGACTCTGGTGCCGACGCTTTTGCATCCATGTTGGCTCAGCTCAGCCGATCACAATTGAACAAATGTCCGGGAGAACAGACGTGCAGAAATGAATGCAGTTTGGGATGCTGTGAAAAGGCAATGTCAAGTCCTCGTGATCTTAGTGTGTCGCATTTTGGGAAGATCGAAGATCGGCCATGGGCCAGTCCTGCACCAGCCTGAGCATGAGCGGGTTGCGAATGTTGAGGGCAAGCCGGGTAAGCGCAGAAATGGCTGAACGCATTTTAGATATTTCAGGCTGTGCACAGCCTTTGGAGGAGGAGCGGGGGGCGGGACTCTACACATCCTCATCATGCTGAAGCCATTCCTGTGATTCGCAGGAATGATCTCCCGAAAGACCTAAAGATTCAAAACGCAAGGTGCACAGAACTTTCCTGAGACAACTTGGATCCTGTTGGAGGATGTGGCTTTGGAGCTCAGCGCCGTGGACCATCGAACGGTTTTGCAACTAGGCATCGATTGGATTCTTCACTGACCTCCGTGGGCTCAGCATTGTGTTCAGGATCTGAGAGCGGGTAAAGGCCATCCTATCTTATGAAAGCACCTTTGAGAGACGTTCGGGACTGGGTTTTTTGGGAAGACTCTGGAAGTGGAGCCAAGTGCGAGGGATGGGTGGCCAGCATTGCAAGATGCTGTGAGGGATAACTGCGCAGCTCTACTTCCAGCTTGGCCCAGATTGTTTTGTGTACATATTTAATATGCCTACGGGGCGCCTACGGCTTACGGTGATAGTAGATAAGAAACTTTCGTTTTTGATGAGGGTGCCTGCGATTTCTCCGTGAAAAGCCGACTTATTTGTCTACCTCTGGGGTCGTTTCAGCCCCGAAATTCACACATTGATGGGCTGGACTTCGTAAGTTGAAGTTGGGGGGCTGAATTTCTTGTTGAGCGGGGATTGCTTCAAATTGCGAAGCTGCGGGCTAGAGTTCTGATTTCCCATTGGTAGTTGGCGGTGCCTGCCATTCCGCGCACTTTACTTGGCGGAGTGAAGTTCTGAGCATGGCCGCTTCAGCACCAAAGGCGTCACATGCTCTGCTCCCATCCCCGAATTTCTGCAGCGTGTTGCTATTGGTAGCGAGCTTCTCTCCAAAGGACGGGAACGGAGCAGAGCTACGCCTCTTCTACATTACTCGATGCATCAAGGAGGTGGCCTTGTTGTTGCAGAGGTTGCCGTAGATAGAGGAGGCCGCGCTGTTTGCTGCCGTGTTTATCAATCTTTAACACAAACTCACTATTTCCGTATTTCGAAGGGCGAGGGTTGATGTTGGAATCACTGAAGTTTCCATTCAGACTCCGGGGTCAGAGTCTTGGAACACTGGTTGCGAACTGACACATTCTCCAACGCATATCTAAACAAATCTAAGATTAGCGCTGCACTGCTGCGCTCCTCAGGAGGCCTGACTCCTTAAAGGCTCTGGGAACTCGGGGTGTGCGGTCGGGTTTGCGTGGGCTGCGAGGCGTAGGCTGTGCAGAGATCTCTGGGAAGGATGTTTCCGAACGCCCTCAACTTGAGCCAGCTTTTCCCAAGTCGCCGGGCTGGGTTCAACAGCGATTTACAGCGCCCGTGGCAATGCAAACGAACGGTTCCGTCGTTGGGTTGACAGACCATCCCCGATGCCCTGTCATCGCGTGAAAGTAACAATCTCGAAGGGCGCACGCAGGCAGGATATAAGCCGAGGATTGCCCAGGCAACAAAGGCAATCAACAAGGAGAGCGGATGCGCAGAGAAGTAGAAGGCTCTGAACTATAAGTACACTGGGCTCGAAAGGAGATGCAGCAGTGTCCGACATGGTCCGTGCAGATCCAGGAGAAAGCCTTGCAGCGAGCATGTCCGACCCCGCAATAGGGTCCTCTGTGGTGGGTAGAGCATCATCATCATCGTCATCATCGTCATCAGCCTCATGAGCATACTCAGCATGGCCAACGTCCTCAAAAATCATCAGGACCATCATGTTCGGCTCTGTGCCGCCGCATTCTGGCTCTGAGCACAAAAACGGGGGGTTTTTGACCTTCACCCACGAAGCTGCCTATCGAACTTGGCCGCTGAAAGTTGTACACCGAAGATGAAGTGTACACCCGCGCAAAACGGGCGATACATTCCTTGCAAAAGAAGGAAGCCCTCCCTTTCCTAACGTAAACTCCAACAACCTTCCATGGCGGGGAAGGACGCGGTTTCCTAGTTCGGGGTTTTGGAGGTACAGCATGGTGGTACTCATCATCCAATGCATGCATGGTCATGGCATGTCATGGCAGGTCTGGCGGCCTTGATCATGTGCCAGGACGCTGCAAGGTGACTCGTCGCCATCGCAGTGTTCTATTGTTATTGCCGTTTAGCAGCCGTGTGGCGCCCTCGCTACGGTCGCATGTTTCTGATTGGAAACGTTGGGCTCTGGAGCCGATGCCATTGCAGAGCGCTAGGATATGATCTTCGCTAAGGAGGTGCCGACGCTAGTGGCCGACCCTCAATGCCACCTTGCCATCGCAACGGTCCAAGGCTTAGTCTGCCGCCTGCGCACTATCTTCAAAACATTTGGGGTGAAGTACACGACCATGTGAGCTTCCGTTATCTGCTCTCATCGTGCACTGCACCAGCTTCCGCTCGTGCCAGTTTCCAGGCTTGCGGTGTAGGCATGCGGCATGACAAGGGGACTGGTGCCCCAAATGTTGGGCCTATGTGGACAATAGATGTTGCCCCACGGGCAGTCGACAAAGGGCGCAGTTTTGGCAGCTCACTTGAGCAGTCGCTGGCAGCCTGAGGAACCCGAGCCTTGTGGTGGTTATTGTCCAGGTCCCAGGGTGGCTGGGATGTGCAAGTCACTTCTCGCAGTGACGACAGATTCGATGGTTGGAGCTCGAATCCGCTAGCGCTGAGTGTCCGAACTGCCCACGTGAAGTGGGGGCCGTAGCTGCAGTCATTGGTTGTTGGCATTGGCATGGGGGAAGGTGTGATATCCCCACGATACAAGCTGGAGCGCTGGGGTGGCACAAAGACGCCATGAACTGTGACCTCAAACATCCTATGGCGCATCATGGAGCATCAAAGAGCTCGTGTCATTGCGAGTATAGATGAGGTGAGCCTGTGAGTCGACACATGTTTGTCATCTCTTTTGCGGCTGTTTGATTTCGTGGCTGACAAGAGTGAGTGCTTTGAGCAAAAAGAAGAATGAAAAAGGCGTAGCTCTGTCAAAGGCACTCGCTGTTGCGCTCAGGCGGCACAGGATCCAAAGGATTCAGGCCGGATCTTTCTAGATTTCTGGATTTCTGGATTTCCCGATGTTTGCAACATGTTGGCAACATTGTGCATCACACTTTTGTGCAAAACTGCCCTCTGCACATCTGATATCTCTACAGTGACGATTTCTCTTGCATGCCCTCCGCTTCGAGACGCAAAGTGCAGCATCGGCAACTCATTGAGGTCCGTCATGGTTTAGCGTCTTAGCTGATTCTTGGGGTCATGGTTTGCTTGCCAATTCGCTCCGGGTGGCTCGGATCTAATGAGGGAGTTACATCGTTCGTTTTGCGCATGTTTAGTCTTCAGGCCTTTAGGTGCAGGGTGTCGTCGCAGCAGACTTGTGCTCTCGCATCTCTCGCAGGGCCCGGTGTTTTTTTTTCCTAACGTTGGCCCTGGCTTGGTGTCCTTGGTAACGTTGGCCCCAGGTCTCCTGGTCCTCTGGTCCTCTGGCCCCTGGCCTTCTGGTCCCTAGGTCCTCTGGCCCTCTGGTCGCTTGGTCTTCTGGTCCTCTGTTCTGGTCTCTTGGTCCTCTGGTCCTCTGGTCCTCTGGTCCCGTGGTCCTCTCGTCCTGTGGTCTCGTGGTTTCCCGGTCCCGTGGTCAGATTTTCTTGTTTTATTGATGTACTTGTTTTGGTCATCATGATAATGGTATAGTTTCTATGTAGTATAACCTAAGAATATATATATATATATACATATATATATATAAATATGTATATATATATATATACGTAATATATAATATACTACTATGTAATATAGTATAATATAATATAATATAATATATGCTATTATATAATATTCTAAAATATAATATAGTATAATATCATATCATGTAATATAATATAATATAATATTATCCAATAATAGATTACAATATAATATAATTGAATACAAACAGAAACATACATCTACATATTATATAGCCCAATGTAACAAAGGATAGTATAGTACCATATGACACAATATAATATAATATAACATTTCATAATATAACAAAATATCACTTTATATGATATAATATAATATAATATCGTATAATATCATACAATATGATAAAATAAAACAAGGCATAATATGTATGTATGTATGTATGTATGTATGTATGTATGTATGTATGTATGTATGTATGTATGTATGTATGTATGTATGTATGTATGTATGTATGTATATGAAGTCATATAGTCGAATTCATAGTACACAATACAGATTTATATTGTTCTTTTGGAGATGGGGGCGGTCGGAAGGGGGGGGGGGGCAAGGGGGCAAGTGGAGAGGTGGAGTGGAATGGGTCGGAAGGGGAAGGAGCGGGATGGGCAAGTGGAGAGGTGGTGGTTGGGAAGGGGAAGGGTGGTGGGGAGCGGGGGCAGGGGAAGGGGTTGGTGGTGGTGGGAGTGGGGGTAGGTGGAGGAGGTGAGGTAAGTGGCTGGAGAGGAAGTGGGAGGGAGGAGGATCGGTAAGCAGAGGGTGGGGAGGGGGAGGGGGGGTACGGTGAGAGGGGGGAACTATAAATGCCGGAATTTACAGCATTGGGAGCTCTGGAATACCCAGAAACGCTGTGTTTTTGAGCGTTTTGGCCTTACAAGCAACCAGAAATACTGCATTTCATAGCATTTGAAGCCAGGAATGGCAGGGCCAACGTTAGCAAGGCCAACAAGCCAGGGCCAACGTTAGGAAAAAAAACGCCTCCGCCATCTCTCGCAAGTTCACATTCACCATTTTCCTGGCCAGGCCGAACTGCGTCAGCGAAGCTGAAGACGAGATTGCTGCAGGATATGCGCGACAGCGTTGGCTTCAAAATGGTTTGGTTTAAGCTTGCAGAGTTGATGTAGCCATCCCTCGTCTCAGGGTCCTTACGTGCGGTATTTGTAGTCGTGGTAGTGTCTCCGCCTTGAGATTTGAAGGCGTCGCAGCATGTGAGACAAGGGCACTGGGCAGTGTCAAGACTACGTGGTGACAAAGTGCTCTTGCCCCGTAGTTGTAGCCTGCAAGCATTGCCAAACAAGGGGGGCACCGGCAATAAAGAGAAACTCAGCCAGCTGCTGCCATGAGCAACTCATTGGTCAGACCACCCTGCGTCAGGAGGCAGAGCAACTCATTGATGAAGGCCTCGATGAGTGGCTCCGAAGCTGGTGCACTGACGAGGCAGGGTGCTGGCGTGATCTGGCGTGCTGAAGCGTGCTTTCTCCGAGTTGTCTCTTCCTGTTGGCACAGGTGCTGTGCACGTTCTTGGGTGCTTCCTCCAAGGACTTCTGTACAGACTTCTGCACAAACCTAGGTTGCTTGACATGCCAGGCCAGAAAACTTCTGTTGGACCAGGAGTCAGCTGTGGCATCTTTGGCCACAGCGCTCAAGTGGAGACGACGCTACAAAGACATTTTGACTGGCTCACGGGCACCATGCTGGCAGGCCGGTTACGGCGGGCGGGGAGAGACAAAGCATGTTAATGCTCAGGCAACTTGAATCAATGTCCACACGCAAGATTTTGTACTTCCAACCTTTCTCGGACTCTGTTTCGCGCCGTTTTTCTGAACATAGAGCAGGCCTAATCATCTTAGCCACATTAACAGCAATAATGATCACGACATTTTGTTTGGTGATTGTTGTGTATACCATGGATCATATCTTGGTAATACTATATACCGAGACAGCGATGAATAATGTGTTCGAACACGCAGATGTTTATGTGAACGTTTGGTTGCCTCTGACATCTCCCGTTTTTTGAATGCAAATCGATTCTCAGGGTGACATGCGAGTTGTGGCACGTGGAGCCGCGGGACATCCAGTGACCTTGGACCTGTCAGTGCTTTCCGGTTAACTGTGAAACAGCATGAAACAGCATGTGGATCATGTGGGTATATGTGGATGGAATAAGATGTTTTGCAACGCAATTTGCGTTCAGCTAAGGATTTTCATGTCAATGCAGCACCAGCCACCCAAATCAAGCAGACTCTTGTCTGCACTGGCAATCCCTGTAATGATTCGGTTCTGTCGAATCTGTGCGATGTTGTGTGCGATGTTCCGTGCGAAGACCCAGGCGTGGACACTTCGGAGCATATGGCTGCTGTGCTGGAGGCTGCAGTTTCTGCGGCCCATGCAGGAGCATGGGGCTTTGACGTGGCGCCTCGGTTTGACATGAAACGGCTTTGTGCATCTGATAAAGGTTTGCCGTTTGGGATGACAGCAAGGTGTGCGATTGCCGCGGGTTCCAGCTTTCCAAAAACTTGAATCCTCGTCCTGCAGTATCAGCCATGGAGGCCAACATTCTGCAAGCTGCATATGAATCATGAAGTTACATGTCGGCATCGCGGGGCCCCTGACGAGATGCTCAAGCATGCTTACCGTGGGCGTATGCGCTTCGCCTTTCTGGTCGGAGCTCCAGTGGCTTTCGGTGGCTTTTGGAAGCTCGTGAAGGGGTGGCTTGGATTTGTGCTTAGAAAGGTGGCTGTCGTCCGTTGTGGAAGTTCGCATTGTGGAAGTTCGCCATTGTGGAAAGGCAAGCATATCTAAGGCTGCTGCCGAAGCCAACCCAGGATGCATTGCGTCATCAGTTGACTCGGTCTGTTGCACGTTCTTGTGTTTTTGACAGCTTCCATACGGCCATGCGCTTCATGAGAGGGAGGGCAGGGATGAAGTTGCAGGTCTCTTTTATCTGGTCTGTTGGCTCTCGCAGGCATCCACAAGCCACGCCAGGGCAATCGTTCAGAGGCTTGAGTCTACGTATGTCCATGTGGTGAAAAAAGGAACAGATGTGGTGGTTCAACAGGATTCAACCTTGTGTAACCACAGAGCCGCTCTTTCTTGCTTTTGCCATGGAGCCATCCTCCACTTTCTGCTCGACGCAATGTTCGTCGCAGCCTCCATCACCCGAGCCGCAGAGGCACAATGTGCTGATAGCAGAACAGAACATGCTTGCCGAAACCACCACTGTTGACGACTTGAGTGATTCGAGGTCCCTTCGCCAGAACCTCGGTGACGAGGAAGACCTATGTGCGATTTGCCAGAGCATCTCGGCCCAAATGCTACTGTTCGTGACAGTTACTTTCAGTGACCGCCAGTGACCGCCAGTGGCCGCTGTTCTCGCGGCCACAGCGGAGCCTCACAGGTGCAGTGGGAAAACGATATTTCAACCCGCGTCACCACTGCCGACTTTGTGGCCGTCCTGCAGGGTGCTGAGCAACAAAGCGCCAGCGATGTGGCACCATTCTGCTGGGTTTTCTCTGCTGAGCTTTCTGCTGAGCTACTGAGGTGTGCGCGTCGTGCTCCCCGGCTAAGATTCGTACCTGTATTGGCACAAGGACTGATCTCAGCACCCCATCTATCCGGCCATGATTTGTGTCCTGACAAAGTCGCTCGAGGTTCACCCTGCCGCGTCCCAGTGTCGGGGGAGAAAGGGGTGCAAAGATCTTGCATTCCGTGTGCCGCAAATGCATCAAGGGCGCAGCTGGGTGGCATCGTATACAACATACTGTTTCGCGAAGGAACATGTTTCAACACCTCCGCGAAGGTCTGCCCTTACCCAGCAGCTGTCCTTCCTCTCTCGGCAGCTCTCAGATCTGGCTGGGAGGTCGTGCTCCATTTGCGAACTGTTAGAAGTTAGGATTAGGAGCTGTTCGGGGCTTGTAGACGAAAATGCGCTGAATAGCCTGTTTTTTGCTTGTTTCCTGGAGGCCAACTGCTAGCGTGGCACCTGCAACCCTGGAG
The DNA here is from genome assembly GCA_905221605.1 of Symbiodinium natans. Classification (NCBI taxonomy): domain Eukaryota; class Dinophyceae; order Suessiales; family Symbiodiniaceae; genus Symbiodinium; species Symbiodinium natans. Next base: position 419,742 of record CAJNDS010002291.1, read on the forward strand.
GCTCGCCCACGGTAGCATTGAGTGTCATGCAGACATGTGTCCCAAAAGCACAGTGTGCAGCGAGAATGCGTTGCTTGACAGTTTGGGGTCCGTCAGAGGATGCACTGAGCAGTCTGGAAGCTGCGGTGGAGCCACTGAGGCCGATATGTCTCCTCATGTTTTCTCATCTCGCCTTGTCTCGGCCCTGTGCCGTAAGCCTTGCTTCCTTGAGGAAGTTGCGAGTCCAGCACAAAATCACAGTAGCCAAGCATTATTAGTG
>CAJNDS010002291.1:427500-492500 GCA_905221605.1 Symbiodinium natans
GCGAAGGGGTTGAGGGAGGGCGCCAGAAATGCGGCGCCAATCGGGACTTGGTGGCGTTTTTTTGAGGTCAGTTGGGAGGGGTTGAGGGTAGGAGGGGACGAGGGGGAGGGAATGAGGGGTGGTGTTTAGTACAGGGGTACAGGGACGGGTAGGGTACGGGGACAGAGAGGGTGTTGGGGGTGCCGGCTCCGCTGACAAGGTTTGCGACAAGGTTTGCGACAAGGTTTGTGACAAGGTTTGCTAGCAAGGTTTCCGAACAGCGGCCCGACAGTATGTGGTTCTTTGTCGGTCGTCGGGCTCGAGAAAAACAGTCGTGAACAGTCAAGCGAGCAGCGCAGCCGGCAGCGCACCCAACCCCTGGCTGCCCTGGCTCCTCCCCGACCCTGGCTCCCCACTGAGCCGGCACCGGCGAGAGTGGAAAAAGCCCTCCACCGGCACTCGCCCCCAGCTTGCCGGGTTCGGCGGATTTTGGGATTGACGGAGTACCTGCGTCACAAGCATATTTTTTGTGGATATGGGTCCAGTCCACTTTGCAAGCACAGAGCCACCGAGCGATGCGTCCATAGTTCCATCCACTTGTTCCGCTTGTGGGCGCGCCTGGGGCGCGGGGGCAGGGAGACTTTCCCGCCCTCAGGCGGGTCATAAGCCCGCCTCCAGCTCCAGGGGCCTGTCAGCACACCTGCAAAACCCAGTGCAGGCCTGGCCGAACCCTGGAGCCCTCCCACATCCACCACCCCCCACGAAGCGTCATCAAGCAGTCACCAAGAGCTCAATGAAACCATTCGAGTGGCGGGCTTGCTCGGCACTGAAACAGGTTTGTTGATTAGGAAGTATGATGTATGTTGGTGCGGTGAAGGACTTTGTTAAGCGAGGCTGATGTAGTCGATGTATGTGGGGCTGTATTTCAGATGTGCACCTTCTCATTGCTGCACCTAAGTGTTTCGTAGGCGCCTTTGGCTTGGTTCCATTGTAATGCAGGGTGTTCTATTCGGATACTGGTAGGAGAATGATGTTTCGCGTTGTGCTAGTGTGGTTGTAGGCATTGGGGATTTATCTATGACGGGGGTGTACCCCAGACCCGATGAGGGAATAATTTTTGAGGTTAGGGATTGTTTAGGTGCTTTGTTTTTAGATTGTGTTTTGGTTCTTTGTGTTGGTTGTGGTGAGTTGCTTCATTTCGTGATTGTGCTGTGGATTAGTCTGGGGTCAGCCTCTGCTTGCTGTTGCCCCTACGCCACACCAAACTCCCATGTTTTTGATTCATTTTAACCTAAAGAAGATCAGGCCATGAAGAGAACTGGCATGGAGTGAGACCGAAACAGCGGGTGCGCCATGATGCACGAGCATGCACAGGACGCTGTTTGCATTCACAGCCTTAACTCACCCTTCGCCACGCGTGCGCGATCTTACATCTTCCCCAACACGTCCACCGCCGCAATCTTGGAAACATCTCGAAACCGTCGTCGCACGTGGTTGGCCTCATCTCAGAAGTGCCACGTTTCAATGTTCGTGGCGCGGGGATTGTAAAAGGACCAGGGACCACCATGTGGTGACTACGTATGTAAGATTATACAAGAGCCCTCGCAAACCAAATGCCAAGGTGTTGGGGATGGGCTTGGAGCTGGGAAGCCTGGCATATGCATGCATCCGTGCAGGCATTTGGCCTCAACGTAGCTTTGGAAGGCTCCCCCTGCTGAAAACAGTCATGACCGATGCGTCAGCCCTGCCAGAAGGGACGGGCACTTGCTCGCAGTTCAACGTCATGAAGGCAGTTCTGTGTAGCCAGGGCTTGTGCATGCCGCTTTCTCTCACCACGTGCCAGCTTATGTGAAAGGTAGGGTAGGGGCCCCGTTTCATTGATGTTTCATCGAGCCAGGGATTTGGCTTCATCGACATGGGCGGCGTCACGGTCTTTGTTCACAACTCCGACTGCGAGCCGGGAAAGCAGCCAAAGGAAGGGGATGTTCTGACCTTCAACTATGAGCCCAGGACTGGGCACTGGTAATCTCTGTAGGACAGTGCATCAATTGCATTGTGTGTGTGCATGCGCCGCGCGGCCAATTTTGCATAATTCATGCTTTGGAGCCTACATCGTGGCTTGATCCGTGCAGGAAAAACAACCCCGAGCAGATGCAGGCCAGGAATGTCAAGGGCTGCTCCGCAGCACGGACGGACGTTTGGGGTCAGCCCGCCTTCGCCGGGCCGGTCGAAGGCACAGGTGCGTTCACAGGGACAGTCAAGAACTTCGGTTCAAAGGGCTATGGCTTCATCGTCATGGAAGATGGTGTGGAGATGTTCTTCAACATCAAAGATTGCGTGGGTAGCAAGCCAACTGCCGGAGACACCGTAAAGTTTGACATCGAAGAAAGCCCTATAAAGCCCGGCAGCAAGCAGGCACGAGCACGTCACTGTCCTCGTAGTTGAGTTGACAATGTCAGCGCGTAGAACCAAAAACAGAAGGAATCAAGCATGAGTGAGCGCAGCTGACGGCAGGCCAAGAACGTCACTGGAGGCAGTCAGCCGTTGGATCCGCCGATGGGCATGAAAGGCGGCTGGGGCCCAATGTGGGATGGCGGCAAGGGTTCGTGGGGTGGAGGCTGGGGTTGGAACGGTGGCTGGGATGGCGGCAAGGGCATGTGGGGAGGTGGCGGGAAAGGGGGTCTGAAGGGTGGTATGATGGCCGCCGGACCATATGGAAAGGGTGGTGGAAAGGGCATGTGGTAGGACAGCGTCGCTTCGTCACATGCTTTATGCATGCTATATAGACTTGCCGCAAGCCCGCTTCACCACAAGCCATCTTTGCCATTCTTTGCCATGGTGCAGCGCGCACAGGCAATGGAGCAAACAGCATTCAATGCAACCTTGTTGTCTTATTGGCGGGAAAACGTTTGGCAGCTCTTCCTTCCAACTTATGCTGTTCGAAGTCTTTGCGGCCCTGCGCCGGTGTCTGAGTGCCTGTAGCAGCTGTATCAGTTTTGACATGGCCCCATTGCTAAATGTGTTTCTAGATCCTCTAGCGAGGGTCTATGCAGTCATTCTCTGAGTATAACTATGCATCGACGTCTCACATATGATGGCTTTAAAGCGCGAGAAGCAAGGTTGTGGGTTTTCTGGCATGATTGCATGGAAGCCAGCCGAGTCCGTTATAAAGATCAGCCTTGCGACAGGCACTGCTTCTCGCGGGAAGAGCCACCAATAACATGCACACAACCACCAGGAAAAGACGTCGCTAATCTTTGCACCTGAGTCATGAGAGTATCGAGCATTGGGTACCCCCAAAGGAGTCCTTTGCAAGCAGAGGTGTATCAATAGGGTTTCAGAAGAATCCAGGGTTGGTGATGCGTCCACCGGCCGCCCCCCCAAATGCTGGCACGTCATTTTGCAACCGCCACAGGCTCAAGGAAGCCCACACCTTACCCCTGTGAGATGGGCCAATGGCCCCCATGCATCTCTTTCTGAGATGCGTCTCTCTTGGACTTGCCGCGTTTTCTGTTTCTTTGGCCCAGCAGACCCTTGCATGCATCTTCATATCTTCACCGACTGCTGTAGAAGTGCACTCACTAGAGAGCTATTCAGCTATTCGTTCTCACCAAAGGTTGGCAGCAGAAGCATGCGAAGAAGGTCCTCGTGATCAGCTTGCCCCTCCTGTTCCCCCCATGCTTTCCATTCTCCCTCGCTTGCTGTTGTGGTGCTTTTTCTGGCGGATGCTGCAAGCATTCTGAGTTTGTGCAGTGTCCTCATCTTGTCTAAGCCGTTTTTCACGCTGTACAGGATATCCGGCCAAGACCAGGGAGCTGCTGCAACATGTGCCACTTCGCCGTTCGATTTCCCCGGTGACGCCGAATGTTGGAAGCAAGGCGCTCCGACCAAATGAAGGAGGTATGCCAGCGTCTTGACTGAATTTCTGGTGACGAGCGGCTCATCTGCATGTCTGTTTGGGAGAGGGAAGTTGCCATGCATCTGGGAAGGACGTGATTCACGTGGGGGTGCTCTTGAAGGCATTCTACGGCACGGCACCTTGGTACGACCATGTACAACAAATCGAAGCCTTGTAGTCTTCCCCCGCATCCTCAAGATTCTAAACCCATCCTCCGTGACGCGCTCGTGTGCAGAACCTGCACGACGAGTACTGGGAGGGCGATATTGTCCTTAGCTTCTCATGGCACGACCCTCGAGCTGCGGGCTTGGTTCCACAGGACAAGGGGCAACAGACGCTTGTAGTCAAGTCACTGGGCTTGCGGCCATCAGTATACTGAGTTTTTCTTGCCCTAAATCCTTATGGCCAGTGAGGCCTTTTACTTTAAAAATCCCAAATATCCAAGTCCGACACGCAGAGATCCTAAAGCTGAACCTGTAGACAGCAGGGTGACGGCAAGCGCAAACAAAACCATGACTAAAGCATCGCCCTTAAGCCGGAACTTCCCTGTTCCATGCTTATGCACCGTTGGGACGAAAGCCCAAAACTCTGACAGTGAGACCCTAAACTGTAAACTTCTAGACCTGCATCTACTTAAGCTTTGAAAGCATGCATCCAAGTCTCCAGGACTTACGCCACCGTATCCTATCCTCAGATCAAGCAACCCAGTTGATGTGGATGCCTGCCTCTTGGCCACAGAACCTAGATTGTGTAGCATTATATGCAGCATGCGTGCATTCCACCGTGGTGGACAAGGAACAAAGCATACATTCAGCTGAGGATATCGTGATTACGAATGTAGAGATCGAAGGCCAGCAGGTTGTGTCCACGTCCATCTACGTGGATGACAGCGGCAACGTGAATAAAACCCAGCGCGTTCTGGTGAGGATAAAGGAGACTGCATGAGATTTGCATGCTCACGGTTAAGAGTCAGCAATCCACGGTACCGCTGCACAAGAACTCTGATGAACTGCGGCCTTACAGTTCTGTGGGGTGGGGTTTGTGAAAAACTCCGGCACAAGAGCAACGCAGCAAGGAACATTTTTTGCCAAGGGGCTGGTGCTGGGCAGGCTACAAGGGCTCCTTGCGAGCGGAGCTGGGGTGACAGTTCCGATGCAAAATGCAGTGATTTGCATTATTTGTGGATCAGCCTTTTCGCCGTATCGCTCGCAAGTGTCGTGAACCTTCTTTGTACGCTGCCCTACCCACCTCCACGCTGTTCGGCAGTTTCTCAGCGACTTTAAGTCTACTAATCGCACCCACCCTGCAGAGGCGCATGATGTGGGTGTGAGTGTGTGGTGTCTCGCAGGAGGAGTTCGATGGCAAGGAGTTTCCCTACGACAAGCAGGTTTCCCTGCGTGCTTGGCTAGATGGAGTTTTTCAAAGAACGGTTCTGGGCTTGCTCAGCTATCTTGGCTGTGAGGCATTGACGATTCAGCTGGCATCCGCTACATACATGGACGATGCTGTCCAACTGGTACCGTGCAAAGACTATAGCTTCACAGATGCCGGGCCTGCTCAATTCGCAAAGTCTGACTGGACGTACTTGTGGAATGACTTGACGTCGTTTGTGGAGATCTCTGGGCCGCTTCGAAAAAGCCGTGCTCAGTTTGTCGTTCATATTGTCCGCGACGCCTCGCCCTTTTTGAGTGGCACCATATTCCCAGAAATCATGATCGTTGTCCTCGGATACACAGTGCCCTTGCTGGCAATGGTGTTTTCCTATAGCTTGCTGTTGAGATTTCGTACGCTTTGCGTAGCTTTGCAGTTCAGCTTTTGCACTTGCACTTTGCAGTCAGGTCTTCCTTTTCCCTGTCAATCCTGGCTTTGCCATGCCGCGTGTCTCATCCGTGGCGCAGCAAGCAAATGGGCTTCGATGCACGATCCGGGGTTGGAGGCAAGATAGGCAAGCAACAGGCTGAAACGGCTCCAGGAAATAGTTGGATACAGTTGGCTTGCATATTTCTGCCATGAATAGCCCCGACATGACAAGGAAGTGAGTCATTGTAGCACTTCTTGTTGGTTTCCAACGTTTACAGGGGCAAGACGGCACAGACTTCAGCAAGGAGTTCCTCAGTTACTCTGTTTTTTGTGAGCTCAAAATTCTTCTTTGACTTAAACTGAAATCGTTCCCTGGCTGAGAGATGCTTTCTTTTCCAGAAGCATCGTCTCGATGGCCCTGTTCATCGGAGCCCCCTCACTTCCAGCGCGGATGCTTCATGCCCTCCAGGAGATTAAGCCATCATCTTGCTTGACTGGCAATTAAGAGAAGTCAGGAAATTCAACAGCAAGAAGGCGGCACATTCTCTGACTATCCGAAACGGATGCAGCCGTGATGGCACTTTAATCTCAAGTGAAACAAGCTGAACAAGCTGCCGTAGGCCTTGACAAAACTCGAAAAAGGGCGAATCTTTTCGTCTGGACAGCGACCAGGGCGCTGGCAGGATGAAGGGAAGGGGAGAGGAGCAGGAAGATGGTCTCGGAAGCGAAACGCAAAGCCGACTGGGGTTATCTGTGTCACTGAACGTCCAAAGACCCGGCTGCCCGCAGAGCGGTGCCATTTTCAGCCTCTTGGAGCTCGCATGAAGGTCCAAAAGGCGTGCAACATGCCCGCCTTCAAGCTTCGAGCCAACGAAAGGGCCAGGCTGCTAAAGTAGGAGCCCGCACAGACAGCTTATCTGAGAAAGGGCCTCCAGGGATCTGGCACCATGGTTCTAGGGTGGCCCGGAAGTGAAGCTGCTCCAAGCAGAAGTGGCGATACTCAGCAAGCGGCTACCGACTGTCACCATCAGCAAAGGTCTGCTAACGGCACAAAGTGTGCTCGGCGGCACGGGCTCCCTCGTGTCAGCCAGGGGCAGGAAAGGCTGAGACTGATGCAGATTACTTGTAGTAAACACGAAAAACAAGTTAAACAGGCTTTGAACAAGAGGTGGAAGCGGATGTTCCTTGTGGAAGCGCCTGCTTCTGCGGCGTTTGTTAACTCCCACTCTGCTTCAATCACGATCCCTTCCTTTTACAGCCCCTGGCATCTGGATTAGCCTCAAACCCTTTGAGCTGTAGCTTCTGACGGTCCAACCATTGTAAACGTGCTTGACCCCTGCAACCGGTTTCAAAAATTTAGTCGACCCGGTTGCCAGTGAAATCTAGAGGCATTCACGAAGAGTCACAGGGCAGACCAAATTTCTGGCTTCCCCCTCGCCTTTCCGATGGCCGCTCATGCAACGGTTCTGCGAGAGTGCTCCCAGGCAATGATTGCCTTTCTGTCCATTCTCACGATCAGCACTCGGACATCAGCGATGCTGCCAGAGGTCCGTCGCGGTGACTGAACTCGAAGCTAGCAGCAAACTTTGTGCAGCTTTTTTGCACGATGAAAGCCGGAAATTAGAATGCGTGCAAGGCATCGTTTGGATGGAGCTCTTCGAGATAGTTTGCAAGATGCTTTTGTTCACAACAGTTTTACTCAACATCCTGACGGAGCGGGTTTTCCACACTTGGCACCTGATCTGAAGATTTCATGTGCATCTTGCATAGAGCCGATGTAGCAAGGCGTGTAAAAACGCATGGGGTAGGCAACAGCCGGAGCTTGCGCATCGGCTCGTCTACGAGCTCAGAGTCGGGGCCTCAGATCTCATGAGTGTCAAAAATCGAATGAAATGGAAGGTAAAGTTTCAAGATGTTGACAATACCAGCGACAGGTGGGCTTCCCTGTTGTCGCCTTCGCCTCATTGGCTTCCTGTTGGTTTGCTACAGGGCAGCACTTGCAGCTCTTTGCTGCAGTTCACAGAATAGCTCTGTTGGCTGCAGTGCTGCCAGGAGGCATTGAGTATTTTTGAGCCAAGCAGCGCGAACATTTTGATTGGGGGGACTGGAAACTGTAAACAGCATGCGCTGGCAGTGAATGTTACTCTTGTGGCTTAAGGACGCTGTTCATTTGGTCCGTGGTGCTCCGGGACCGTGGAAATACAATGGAGAAGTGATCGATAGCGGACAAGTATGTGGTCAGACGCAGGGTCGTATTTCCGATGCCAAAAGGTGCGAGCAGCTGTTGTGAGCACAACGGCAAAGACAGTTAATGCACAGACCAACGCATTGTCATGCTTGATGTGTGGGCCTGGCTCCAGGTCGGGCAAGGGACGCAAATCTGCAACACTCGTGGTTGCATAGAATCTTTCTGGCAGTAGGAATGATCAGCTGGTACCACAAGTCTTACATTCCGTCTGCTTAAATCGGCATAAATCGGCGCAGCAGATGCAGCAATGCAAGACGATGCCAGCAGCTCATCGTCGGAGGCTATGAGCCAGCAGCTGAAGCGAAGAAGTCAACCCTGCAGCAAGTGGAGCAACCGCTGCGCAGGTTCCTTCGAAGCGCCGCCGACGCTTGCCGCTGCCTGCATGTGTGGGGTACTCCTCCAAACCAGATTCACCTAGATCAAGCGGGCATCATGTCAAGGTGGCAGAGCTCTTTGGGAACACATGCCAGGATGACGGCGGGGACCCTGGCCTGGCAACGTGGAGTGGAGATACGAGTATAAAGTCAGTGTGCGCAAGTGCTAGTTTCAGGGGCCCCGCAGGCTGGGCCGAATCATGCGGCTGGGGAATTCGACGATTGAACGAGCTGCAAATGACTGCCAAAGCCTGCTCCTCCACAGCATGGCTCAAACCCACATCTGCAGAAGTCTCGATACGACACCGTGCCAAGAACGGACAATCAACATGGACCAAGATAGCAGTTACTCCGGATCAACTTGTCAGGGGTTGAGCTTTGCCTTCAAGTGAACATTGAAGGCTGCCGTGGCCTTCACTGAAAGCCATGACCGATACGTCGGCCTTGCCAGAAGGGACGGGCACTTGCACGCAGTTCAATGCCATGAAGGCTTGGGAGCTAGCAACGGCTCTTGCCTTCTAGGGAAGCGTTCAGGCCTTGTCCCTGGTCCTGCCAGGGATTCGGCTTCATCGACATGGGTGGCGTCACAGTCTTTGTTCACACAACTGACTGCGAGACGGGAAAGCAGCCGAAGGAAGGGGATGTTCTGACTTTCAACTATGAGCCCAGGACTGCACGGGTCTGTGGGCACCGCTTGTGTCTTTTTGTTTTAACCATGTTGTGCCCCTAAAACACGGAATAAGAAAGATGCTCTCAACCCATGCCTGCCATGTGTTTCGACTCGTTTCGACCATTGTCAAATGTGACGTCTCGAATTCGCCATGCCTACCAAATGTTTTCAAGACATGTCAGATACTTATGCCTGCATCTTCTCGCGAAGCCCTACAAACGCAATCAACATACCTTCCACGGCGGCGAAAGACGCCGCTTCCTTGTTTTGGCGCATGTATGACTTGCTGCTGCCCTGACGCACGATTGCCCATCATGCTCTTGAATGCAGCGCAGGAGAAACAACCCCGAGCAGATGCAGGCAAGGAATGTCAAGGGCTCCTCTGCAGCACGGACGGATGTCTGGGGTCAGCCCGCCTTCACTGGGCCAGTCGAAGGCACGGGTGCATTCACAGGGACGGTCAAAAGCTTCGGCGCGAAGGGCTATGGCTTCATTGTCATGGAAGATGGCGCGGAGATGTTCTTCAACATCAAAGATTGCGTGGGCAGCAAGCCAACAGCCGGAGACACTGTGAAGTTCGACATCGAGGAGAGTCCCTCCAAACCTGGCAGCAAGCAGGCACGAGCCAAAGTTGTGACTGTAGCTGCTTGTTCGTGCTGGCTTGCCTGGGCCCGCCACACAGACGTCAGAATCAAGCATGAGTGAGCGCAGCTGACGGCAGGCCAAGAACGTCACTGGAGGCAGTCAGCCGTTGGATCCGCCGATGGGCATGAAAGGCGGCTGGGGCCCAATGTGGGATGGCGGCAAGGGTTCGTGGGGTGGAGGCTGGGGTTGGAACGGTGGCTGGGATGGCGGCAAGGGCATGTGGGGAGGTGGCGGGAAAGGGGGTCTGAAGGGTGGTATGATGGCCGCCGGACCATATGGAAAGGGTGGTGGAAAGGGCATGTGGTAGGACAGCGTCGCTTCGTCACATGCTTTATGCATGCTGGCTTGTGGCAACTGTGGCAATGAAGCAAACAGCATCACCGCAGCATCTTATAGGCAGTTCTTGGGTGGGACGGCAGCTCTTAGCTTAGCAGCTTGTCCTGCATCCAAAACTCTCGAAGTCTTTACGGCCTGGCGCCGGTGTCTGAGTTGAGCCTGTAGCAGCTGTTTCAGTTTTGACATGGCACGTTTCGTGTGGCCACCAGGTGTTGAATGTGTGTTTCTAGATCCTCGTGAGGGTCTACAGTCAATCTCAGGGTAGAACTGCGCATCGAAAGTCTCACGTATGATGGCTCTACGCACGAGAAGCACGTGAACGGTTCGTTTTGGCACGGCTGCGCGGAAGCAGACCGTGTACATCACCACCACATTGGGCTTTAGACTTTAGACCTACCTTAGGCACCGCTTCTCGTGGGAAGCCTTAGCATGCCCGAAACATATCAGGCAAAACATGCCGACTTGCCAGTTCATGTCATGTGATCGTCAATTTCTGTTAGTATGCATTGCATTGGACTTTTGGCATGCCTGTGCGAATGCCCAGCTGAGATGCTTTGGTGCTTGTGAACCCGGTCGTTGTGCGCGTGGTGCTAGGCCCAAAGCAGGGCGCCAAGTGCATCAAGCCCGATTGCATTTTCGCATTTTTTCATGTCTACACGCATTCATGCACCTTGAACCATCTCAAATACTAGACACTGCAGCTGTGGAAGGCTTCGACTGCGGGTGTTGGAGGCATCGCCTGCTTGCCAGGAAGCCGTCATCGAGCAGGCAATCGGACAGCTTTGAATTGACTGCTGTCTCAATTGGCTCCCGTCTGACTGTTGTCGCATCAGGCAGTAAAGCATGCTGAGGCGGACAGGCCAGGAGTTGACATGACACGATATGACACGTTTCGGGATTGTGCGGATTTGTTAGGCAATCTCGCGAAGGTCATAAGGCCTCTCCAAAACAAACGCCCGGTTGCAAACAAGGGCTGACTCGGTCCTTTCAAGTGGGTGGCCTCGGGATGTCCAGTTTTGAGAATGCCACGAAGCTCGCCCTGCTTCGCCGAGCAGGCCTGCCAACTGCACCGAAATGCCGAAGCTGGACAACGAACATCGCAGTCTGCATGAACCCAAGTGCAAGGTTGCATGGCCTGCATGGCATGGTGGGAGGTGGGTTTGTGAGCATGCAGGTTGGACCCTTATGGTCTGACTTATGAACGCTCCGTTGCCCTGTTCGCGCTGTTCACGGTGTTCGCGGTGTTATTTGCGCCGTTCGCGCCGTTCGCGGCGTTTGTGGTGTTCCCGCTGTTCGCGGTGTTCGCGGTGTTCGCGGTGTTCGCGCTGTTCGCGCTGTTCACGCTGTTCGCGGTGTTCGCGGTGTTCGCGCTGTTCGCGCGGTTCGCGCTGTTCGCGGGGCGCTATGGTGCTGTTCGTGGTGTTCGCGGTGTTCCCGCTGTTCGCGCTGTTCGCGGTGTTCGCGGTGTTCGCGGTGTTCGCGCTGTTTGCGCTGTTCGCGCTGTTCGCGCTGTTCACGCTGTTCACGCTGTTCACGCTGTTCGCGCTGTTCGCGCTGTTCGCGCTGTTCGCGGGGCGCTATGGTGCTGTTCGTGGTGTTCGCGGTGTTCCCGCTGTTCGCGCTGTTCGCGGTGTTCGCGGTGTTCGCGGTGTTCGCGCTGTTCGCGCTGTTCGCGCTGTTCGCGCTGTTCACGCTGTTCAGCGTTCACGCTGTTCGCGCTGTTCGCGCTGTTCGTGCTGCTGGCGCTGTTCGCGCTGCTCGCGCTGTTCGCGCTGTTCGCGGGGAGCTATGGTGCTGTTCGTCGTGTTCGCGGTGTTCCCGCTGTTCGCGGTGTTCGCGGTGTTCGCGGTGTTCGCGCTGTTCGCGCTGTTCGCGCTGTTCGCGCTGTTCGCGCTGTTCACGCTGTTCGCGCTGTTCGCGCTGTTCGCGCTGTGCGCGCTGTTCACGCTGTTCACGCTGTTCGCGCTGTTCGCGCTGTTCGCGCTGTTCGCGGGGCGCTATGGTGCTGTTCGTGGTGTTTCGCGGTGTTCCCGCTGTTCACGCTGTTCACGCTGTTCACGCGTTCGCGCTGTTCGCGCTGTTCGCGCTGTTCGCGCTGTTCACGCTGTTCACGCAGTTCGTGGTGTTCGCGGTGTCCCGCTGTTTGCGGTGTTCGCGGTGTTCGCGGTGTTCGCGCTGTTCGCGGTGTTCGCGCTGTTCGCGCTGTTCGCGCTGTTCACGCTGTTCGCGCTGTTCGCGCTGTTCGCGCTGTTCGCGTTGTTCGCGCTGTTCGCGGGGCGCTATGGTGTTCATGAGTGTATGGTCTTGCAGTTTGGCCTTCTGCTCTGGTCCGCACCTGGCTAGTTGCTGTGCCAGGGTGCCCTGGCTCCTCCGAAGTTTCGCGCAGGTCCTGGCCCAAGCGATTGCCTCCTACGTTGAAGCAGTCTCCACCGGCTGCAGCCTTCTGGAGCATGGTTGGCACTTGGTGCATGTTGCCCCTTTGCAATCGTGCGACAAATGTTTTGGAAGGAGCTCGGCGCTGGCTGTGGAATGGTTTCGCTCACGGTGCCGCACGCAGCTTGCACACCCGCCTGTGGCTACGTTGTGGTCCTGCGTTTGCCTGGTTCATGCTGGCTTGCTCAATCGAGGCGGCACGTTTGGGCTTCGACGTGCTGGCCACCGATTTCAGGTCATCACCGCTGCGCTTGGTGGCTGCATCCGCAAGGCAACAGGCTGGACCAAGAATCAAGCGCAAAGTTGTGCAGGACTGTTTGTTGCAAGAAGCCCTCCTGTCAGGGTCTCAGCACACGGGTCCGCACGAGTCTGCTGGACATTTGCGACTTCTCCACGCCATTGCCGCCTGCGCGAATTATCGTGGCTGCAGACGTCCATAGCTGAGATGGATTGAGATGGGCTGAGTCAGAGCGGGTCCTGTGAAGTGCGCTTGAACTTCCAAGTAGTTTTGCAGCATATCGCCACAGTGCGCTATGCAGACAAGCAGCCCAAGAGGTCCTCTACGATGCCCAGACGGCAGAGGCCATGGCAAGACGTGTGGCCGAAGCTCACCTGCGCGGTAGTGCAGGAGGCTTACCATCCGTTGCCATGTGGCATTGCCCAAGGGCAATGGCATGTCTATGGCTCCGTCCTGTGTTAAGTTTTAGTGCTGCTTGCGACGCGTCATCGTGGCGGTTTCACCTTGTTTGGGGTATGTGCACCGTTCCTGACATAAAGCAGGCCCTCCTGGCCGGGGCCAGCCTAAGGAGAGATGACTCGCCTTTGAGTGATCAAATTGCGGCAACGCGCGCTCTGCATGAAAGTATTGGTACTGTTTGTCTCGAATTATGGTGCCGGGTGCCGTCTTATGACTTCACTTCGGAAGATTTGGAATGAGTGCGTGGACATGTGACATACTCCGCGTGCTGCCCCCGAGATGAGTTTATGTGAAGTTAAGGGGCTGGATTGAATGCAGTTTTAAACGCGTGCCACTCGAAATGCTCCTACGACGCCCGGAAGAATTGTCCCAATAATTTGCCTTTACGGAGGAGGCACCTGCTCAAGCGGGACCAACATAAAGTAGTCATTTGGGCAGCTTGTAATGACTTGGAAGACGCAGCTGGCCTGACGGTTGTATGAGCCACGCAGCGGAGAAACTGAACACAATTTGCCTGTCGGCTGCTCGGCAGACGGTCGTGGGGGAAGTTGCCCTCGCATGCCCTCGCTTATGCTTCTTTGGCCCTTTGGCTAAAGCCGACTGCCAGAACACAAGAAAATCTGAACGGCGCCTCTTTTTCATTTTTCATCAACTATGACTTAGGCTCTGTCAAGCGGAAGTTCTTTTCCAGGTATACTGTCTGCGGGCGGAATGTGAGACCTTCTGTAAGCTGAACACGTGGACAATCCCTTCTGTGATCTTCTGTGTCCTTTTGTGAAGATGCTGACGCATTTCGAGTCGTACGCGCAGGAGGGTAGGTTTGCCCACCAGCGTTCGTTCACATAGGCCTCGGTCATCTTTCCGCAGTGGTATGTATATGTTTAGGGAATCGGGGCTTGCTGCAACAGGCCCCATGAATCTACATGAAACAACCCCCACCCCCCCTAGTCGCGAACACAATGCTCGCAGGACGGGTTTTGCCTTGCTTTGCGCTGTGCCTCAATCAAGGCGTGTCTGGCCTTCACAAACACGGTCTGGATTTGCTTGCTACGTGAGGGGTGTGGGTGGGAGGGGAACCAGACATATTGCTGCGAACAGCGTTTCCTGGGTCTTCCAGCAGTGCTCTCCGGACGAAGTCTGACATAGCAAAGGCTTCTTCGCAGAGACCGTTTCGCTAAAATGCTGCCATTCTAAGGGGGAAAAGCAGGTGTCGCAGAAGAAAACGTCCACATGACAAACATCCAATTGACGAATTCGACGCGCTAACTTATGCAGCTCCCTAAACATGCCCTTAGCCAGATGTCGGCCTGGGTCTCGATTGTGCCGCGGAACTGCCTAAGAAATCGGAACAACAAGGCTTACATGCGTCTTCTAGTATCCTTCCAGGCCCTTAAAGCTTGGAACGTTGGCACTTGTGTGGCCTGAAGAATGCGTTTTTGGCTCCCACGATTTCTGCATTCGGCCAAGCTCTGACTTCTCAGCTTGTGTTCTTTCCAGGTCGTTCTTTTGGCGGATGTGGGTCGTCCAAACCGCAACAGCCCCGGAAACCACCAGATGCTGCCGTGTCTTTGGATTCGCGGTGACTCTCTATGTGATCATCGCCGAAGCTCAGATTAAGCCTCAGGCAGCAGGTTCTTAAGTCAATTGCGGCAGCTTCTTCCAAGTTTGGCGAGCCGGCTGCCAGGCAGGGACCCAGTGCTTCGCAGATTTTCACTATGTTCAATCTTTTTTTGGACACCTCGCCCTCACACAGGATTCGACTTCCCCGTTGCAGGGCTGGCTGTGCAAGAGACGGCGGGGCGGAGCGTTATCACGTTCAAGACGGTCATGATGAGCTACTTGTAACGACTTGACGGAGGGCATTTTTAATATGAGTTCATCCTAATGCCGAGGATGGCGTGAAGGTGGACAATCGTCGCGTGCCTGTTCAGCTGCTGGAGATCTGGTCCGTAGATGCCTGTCGTGTCTGGTGATGTCTGATGTCATTGAGATGCGTTCTCAACACCTTGAATCGACTGGACTTGAGAGTTGAATGCTTGAGGTCACTGCCACGACGATGCTTTGTAAAACCTTTGCCATCCTACCATGCAATGCTTTGTACGATTTTGTACGCACAGGAGCTCCCCTTCGACGGTCCAGCCTCCAAAGCGGCCGCGCTGTCGGATTAGCATGGATGAACTGCGGAGAAGGGCAAGCTATCACATGGACTTGCCAGCTTGTGAGCTTTGTGAGTGGTCAAAGTGACGAGCTTAGCGACATCATGCCCAGGTGCGTGTGGAAGTTCCTGCGCGGGGCGCAGATTCGCAGATGCAGATTTGTCCGTGGTTTCGATAAGCTCCCGCAAAAGCCCTGACCTTTAGCGAGATGGATCCCTGGCTGTAGGCCAAATGCATTCGCCCAGTCGCTGTGGGTGCAGCATCTCTAGTGGTGCACTCATTGGGGAGCAGAAATCTGTGGCGGAACTGCGCAAACAGTAGAGAACACTGCTCAACACTGCTCATGCCATCTCAGGTAGAATCTACATGTTGGGCGAATGGCAAAGAGAAACAATGCTTGTTTGCACTTGTGTTGAGCTTTGAGCAGTCTGTCATGGAGCTTGAAGATGAATTGGAGCATGAAGGAATCTCTCTCTCTCGCGCATTCTGAGAAAATGTTAGTGTAGTGTTCCTTTTGTGTATCGTGGTGTATGGCTTCTCGGCTCAGGATCCCAAACTTTTCTAGTTGTTTTTTAGGAGAGGGCCTCTGCACCATTGGGAGTGTGACCAGTCCAAACGTTGAGCCTAGACACATCGACCTTTCTCACAACCATCGAGTGTGTGGCAAAATGCTGAAAATGCTGAAGATGTCGCCGCGCGAGCATGGTCCCTCGACCACTGGATCGGCAGCCGCAACAGGCAGAGGTGATCTCCTTGCAGGACTGAGGAAATGTGATAAGAAGGTGTCATTCAAGTTGCAGCCGTGATGCGCCCGTATGCGATCGTAGAGCGATCGTGTAAGTCTAAGTGTAAGGAGCCGATTCCGGACGCAACTTTCCACGGAGAGGCTGCGACGGCAGTGCGCCGGTGTGCTTGCGTCAATGCAGATTTACTCTGGGCTTGTTTTGCAAGCAACTCAAGCGCTGATCGTTCTCGCAGATGTGACTTGGGCTGACTTCCGTGCTTGTGCGCTGCGCGATGTTGCGTGGAAACTGGCCAGAGCGAAAGGAGCAAGCCTCGTTCCGGAATGAGCCGGCAACCGTCAGAATCGTTGTGCGAGGACAGCGGGGGGGGTTTGATGGAGCAGGGGGATCCAGACTTTGAGGGAAGGAACAACTTGACAGGTTGGCAGGTCCACATGAAAAGGGTGATGGCAGATGTAGTTTTAATGAGATCGATTTCAGAAGCTTTTTTCTTGCTGACAAGCACGAGCCTGGAAGCAAAAAGTTCCGGCTGAAATCTGGTTCACGTCAGGCACTCGGCAGCTGACTGCCGTTCTGGACGATGCTGTGACGGTGGGAGCGCTGAAATGTCAGGCACAGAAGCGTGCAGCATCTTGCAGCATCTTGCAGCTCGAGTCTTCCAGCTGTATGTAGGCCTTGAGCATCCAGCTTGAAACGAGACTTAGCTCACACACCGAAAGTCCTAATCATCGGCGGCGGAATAGTGAGACCTCCCTCCTCACTCTCAGACAGCCAAAGTTCGGTTGGGTTGGTGTTCGCAGGGTGCTTGCAGTAGGGCCAGCAAGGGCTGCCTGAAGCGCTTGTGCTAACGTCCTAAAGCTAAGCCGCCAATTCAATTCTCCTGGAGAATCCACATGCCCACTGGAGAATTTCTGATCATCGCTGGAGGTTGAAGCGCTGACAGGCTGGCCAGGCCCAGCCGCTGCACTTCGTGGCCAGAATGGTTAGCACGTACTACACATACAACTCTTGCAACCGTGGTTGGCGCTGCGCCCTCAACGACTAATGTTAGGCCGCCCCCCCCCCCCCCCCCCCCCCTTAAAAAAAATCTGTTGTGCATCCGGGGAGCTTGAGGGTGGTAAAACACAGGTGGATTAAGGTGTCCTGGGGTCTGGAGGACTGGGGGTCTGAGGAGGGCCTGTTGTTAAGAAGGGTCGGCTTGGCCTTGTTTCAAGGGCTCTGGCCTGCTCTCTGCAGCTCTTTTGCTCGCGACCGCGACATACCGCGACCTCGCCTGTCTGATGTTCTCTGCTTTGCTGCAATGGACAGCCGCTCTGTTGCTGTTTCTGGCCAGCTCGGATGAAACAAATTCTTTGAAATTGAGCTCTTAGGCAATCTGCAGTAATATTTTGCATTTCTGGCCAGCCGAATTTTAAGATTGTCACCCACCCATAATTTTCACCGGACCCCCTCCCCACGCGTTTAAGCTTTTTGAGCGGGACCCCCGGGCCGGCCGAAAACTATAATTCCCACCCCCCGCATGCATTAATGACAGGTTCTAGACTGCCGGGATAAAAATCGGATATAAAGAGCCCTTCCCTTCCCATGGCTTCGGTGTTTAGGCAGCGCCGCGACTGCCGCGATGTCAGGTTTGCTCCGCAATCGAAGCAGCCTGCATGCAGTGCAGGAACAAGAAGTTTCAGGAAGTCGGCAGACGGAACAAACAATCAAAATCTGCAAAGGCTTAACGGCAGGGAAAGCGGATGTGGAATATATTTACCATTCTCAAACTGTTGTCAAATTCACGTTTTGAACCGCATCCCGATGTCTGAGACTCAGCCTTCAGTTGAGAATTATAATGAATTACACTGTCAGACATGTGATCAAGCACAATAGTGGATAAGGCAGTGGTTTGTTTGTGCTTTCTGGTGACCTCTGCCGCCCCTTTGTTTCTGGTTCCCACATGTGAACCCAGCATGAGAGAAGCATGTGAGAGTGACATGCGCACGCAGCGACCCAGTGAGACGTCTGCTTGATGGTTGTATAGTGCACTTGGGATCGTGTGGGATCACCTGGGTGTACGGATGTGTACGACAGAGAGCAAGACATAGACCTGTGAGAGGTCTTATGCGAGGTCTTATGAGAGGAGTCCTCGGAGAGCTTGGCAGGAAGGCAGCAGCTCCTGTCTGCAAACGGCATCCCCTTGATGGCGAGTCAAGATCCTTGCCCTATACTCTATAGCTGTAGCTGACACACGCAAGCAAACCGGGTTGACCGGATGCTCCCGAACTGCCAGCAGGAAAAGTTGTTCACACGTTCATACCTCAGGTGGTAAAAAGATTCCAGCTCTCGATGGGTATTTCGGAGCTGTATGCCCGCAGCACTGACGAGTCCTGGGTTCAGGAACTCGAGGACATGAAGAGCAGCTTTCCGTACCGTGGCTTGCACTCTTGCTGCACTCATAAGATGCACTCTAGGCACGGGGATGAAGAGTGCATAAGAGTGCCATGCAGGAGCTGGGGGCCACCGGGACAGAAGCTCGAGCAGATTTTTTGGCGGAGAATCTGGAGAAGATGATCGAAAGCTGTCTCCAAGAAGCACAGCCTCTGAACCTCGGTCGCTTAGTCGGGGTTTTTTCGAAGTTTGGCATTAAGTGTTTTGCCAAAGTGCATGTCGTTGCATCGGGGCGGCGCTCTCAATGGCTGCAACTGGCCTGGGCATTGTCAATCGCCAGGAAGCAGCAGCTTGAATTCAGAGCAGGCGGCATGACTCCTGGATGCGAACAAAAAAGTCCTTGCTTGGTAGAGTCCACATGATCGCGATGAGGCCATGTGACCTGGTGAATCGGAGTCCGGAATCCGAGGAGCGGAAAGTTCAAAAAGGCTACGAACATGGATCGGACCTTACAGTGTCTTACAGTATCGTGGGATATCGCAAACCTCAGCTTCATAAGTGGCAGACCGAGAGCTAAGATTTTGAGTAGCTCCGCTACCCTCGAAGCCGCCGCGCTGGAGCTGAGTCACAACCGTGATGTGCTCTTTGAGGCGCATCTAGGTGCACAAGCCCTAAGTACGCAGTTGCATAGTACGTGTTAAAAAGCAAGGCTCCGCGCGCAGCAAGGAGAAGCAGTGTAAGTCCATCTGCTGTCAGGCTGTGCCCAGAAGCTCAAAAGCGACAAGGCAAGCTGCGGAGGAGTGCAACCTAGTGCAACCTGTAAGCCCAGGCAATAGCGACTCTCGACATCTCTCGGCTCAGAATGCAAAGTGGGGTGACATGGGCAAAGAAAAGACGTACCTCGGCTGGAGAGAAGCCGCAGCTAGGCATGTTTCCGCTTCAGATGGCGAGGACATGATGCGCTGCCGCAGCAAGCTGCTGTCTTCGACAGAGTGTAATGGTGAGGTGCTGGAAAAATCTAGCCACTCGGACCGACTGAGCAATAGACGAGTAATAGACGTGGCCAGGAAGTGTCGCGATCGTGGTTGCAGAGCTGAGGACTGCTTCTGGGTCCAGTGCACTGTGAGCTTCAAGCGCAAGCGGCTGAACTTCATGGCCGACTGCAGCACATCCTGGAGCTCATGTTGCGCCAAAGCGAACTGCTCCATTTGCAGAGGACAGCCACGTAATGATTGCTGCGGTCCCGTCCAATTGTGTTGG
This sequence comes from Symbiodinium natans, assembly GCA_905221605.1. Taxonomy (NCBI): domain Eukaryota; class Dinophyceae; order Suessiales; family Symbiodiniaceae; genus Symbiodinium; species Symbiodinium natans. The sequence goes on from CAJNDS010002291.1 coordinate 447,113, forward strand.
CTTCAGCCCCGATCCGAAGCCGCAACTTCGTGTACCGCAATACCTGAATTGACCGTATAGCCCCCCCCCCCCCCTTGCATGTCTTCCCTGCCACCACGCACCATTCAGGACATTTAGGTATCTATTATTTCCTTGTGAATGCGGGATGTTAGACTGTCCGATCTGTCCGGGCACAGAGGAGTGGTTCTCGCCTGAGCAGGTTCCGCGGATGGCTGTCCGGCCGACAGGTGGATCTTGACTTGCAAAAGTGGCAGGCCAGACAGGGCAACCTAAGCGTTGACGCTTCTATTGTGGAGCAGGTCGCTGGCGAGCCTTGGGTGTTAATTTATCAAATTGCTCATCATCAAGTGTTTGCGTTTGTTTGTGCACGAGCTGAGCGATGTCGATTATGACGGTAATGATCCCGTCAATGGCAACAACGACGAAGACGACGATGATGATAATGATGACGGTGGTGACGATGGATGACTGCTGCGGCAGTGGATGATGATGAGAGTGGTGTTGATGATGCAGCTGTGTTAATGAAAAGTGACGGCGATGAGGACCTGCTCATCAATCGGAAAGCCTACCGGCAGGCAGTTGCTACGAATCCCAGCTCCAAATTATGTGCAAGTTTCTCTGTCTCTGGGTTCTCCTCGAACTGCCCCACAACAACGTGTACCATTCAACTGCAGGAACTTGGCAGCCATCAAGCTTGCCAACGAGTACCTTCAACAGGTCCCGGATTCAATTACTTTGCATGATGCATTTTCGCAAAGTCAGGACGAAGCCATTGTCCTCAACTGGGCCCTCAACCACGTCTCCAAGGCTTGCAAGAGCAAGTAAACCCTGGCTGCATGCCGTGCCCACGAGCCAGGAACGTACGTCGGACCGAGACTTCATCTTGAGCGTGGTGAGTGCTAATGGAGAGGCAAGGCCCTCCGAGATACGACACATCATGTTTCAATAGCCCTCGAGTACAAGTTTGTACTCTTGGACTTTCGGTCGGTGTCTCATGGTGTCGCTCGGTGTCACTCGCAATTTTGTCAGGCACTGGAAGAGGCGCCGCCTGCTCTGCGCGGGGACCGTGAAGTTGTACTCTGCGCGCTGAAAAGCTCCAAGGGCTGGGCTTTGCAGTTCTTCGTCCCATCCCGGACTGTTCGCACTGTAATAGTGGGCGCAGGATGAGACTGGATGAGTTGTCCGAAGTAAAGGTGTGCGACGCATGTGCCAGCTATACCGTGCTCGAGGCAGTTGACTACTGATGACTACTGTAGCCACTCTGAGAGTTGAGAGTGATCGAGCCGAGGTTTGCCTCTGATGCGCTGAAGCGTGACCGCGAAGTTGTGCTCACTGCTGTGCGCCGGAATGCCTTATCATTGGAGCCGCTGGTTGCACGGGAGCGTTTTTTCTCCTCCAAACATGCTCCGAACCTTCTGTGCGTGACAGAACTCAAGCGGCATGGTCGGTAAACTCAAGGTTCGCTGCAGAAGTGCTTCGCGCAGATCACCAGGTCGTTCTCGCTGCAGTGTGGCTCGAAAAGCAGTGGAAAAGCAGTGGTGGCGGAGCTTCGGCTGCTAGATCACTTGACTTGCCCACACGCCTGAGGCAAGTGCAGGGCGAAGCTTTGGAGTTTGCATCAGCGAACCTCAAGCCCTTTGCATGCAAGTGAGCCGTTGGTTCCTCCAAGTGTAGACTGTCTCTTGAGATCTCTTGAAATCTCTTGAACTTTGGCTTTGGCCAGGCAAGACCCCGTCGGGTTCTTAGTGCCGCAGTCGGCAAAACATGGCAAAACCATGGAATTCATGCTTCTACCTTGTCGATACTGCATGCGGAGCACCTCAGGAAATTGTGTCGGCCGCAGTTCGAAGCAGCTCCCCATATGCAACTATTCCAACGAGGGCCTTGTTCCAGCACACTCTTTTTGAGCGATGCCCACTCTGACCTGCCCTGGGTGGACAAGCGCAGTGACGCGAGGTCGTGGTTGGGCGTTGCAGTATGCTTCTGAGGCTTCCGGGATAGTGCGAAGCTGTGAGAAACTGGGGATGGCCGAATTCGCCTAATAATGCCTAATAATGCCTAATCTTCCACATGGATCCTCATGGTACAATGCTCCACCATAGTTCAACCGCACAGGAGCTTCGTGGTTGCCCGGCCACGGTTCTCGCAGCTGTGAGCGCCAATGGCCTGGCTCTCGAATACGCTGCCAGTACGCTGCGAGGCTTGTCGCTAGGGAGGATGAACAAACTCGGACGATTTCAGTTGACCAGATGCTTTGTGTCGTGCAACCCATTCTGGAAATTGTAAGGGGATCGTTGAACATGGGTGACGTGCCTCGCTGTGAGTCTCTGCGCGCGTGCCAAAGTATTTGGGCTTGGTGAGAGAGATTGCCGTACTTCAGCTTGTCTTCGCACCCCTGCGAAGCAGGTGATAAGCAGACGGTTCTGGCGGCAGTGACAACGAATCCGTCTGCCCTGCAGATCCATGGCCTGCAAGGTCGCTATATTCACCGGCCACTGATTTACTGATGCCTAAACTTCGTGCGATACTTGGAAGCTGCTTGGAAACATTGGAAATAGATTAAAATAGGTAGTTGCAGGCTGCAGCCGAGGTTTGCCTCGCAACGGTTGCGTGAAGACAGGGAAGTTGTGCTTGCTGCTGTCGTCAAGGAGCCGGGCGTCTCTAGTGAGCCAAGCTCTGGATGTGTGATTGATATTGATGCAAGACTGAACTACCGCCGAATTGAGTCGAAACTCGAAGTTCGCAAATCATGCAGGATGGCTGCGCGCTTCATTTTGCATCTGGAGCTGCAAAGGCCATGGGCGAGCCGCGGAATTGAAGCGCTCAAGCATTTCAATCCGGAATCTTCCACTGCTAATGAGATCCTCATCCTAGACAATTCGGCGACGCTCTAATGTCCTACCAGGCACGTGACTTCGTATAGACGGGTACCGTTCCACGGCAATCCGGGCTCCAGACGCGTTTTTCAAACCTTGGAAAAAGCATCTGGGCTCCCAAACTTACTTAGCCGACAATGCTTCATGCTAGGCCCGGGGACATTTTCACGCTGGAAAATGCATCTGCCAATGCCAACCCTGGAGATGTTTTCGGCCCATTCCCGAGCCGGCATGCATTTTTGCCACCCTTGGACAACGTGTTCGGGCTTTCAGATGCTTCGAGCCAACTTCTGGGAGCCCAAGCCAGGCACAGACGCGTAATCAGGACTTGGAAATGTGGGCCTCGTTCGGGCGCTTTGGTGCCGACCCCCGAGATGCTTTCTCATTACTGAGCTGAGCATGCTTCACGCCAGCTAACGTCAACTTTATTGCCCCAAACATCCAAAGCAGGTCCAAATTTTTTCCTTTCTGTTGGGCTTCGCAGAAGCGAGCACAGAAAGCACACCAGCTCCACTAAATCCCCGCGTCTGGCCAACATCGCTGCAACACTGGCACTTGCCCGACTCACGCTGTCTTACAGATCAGCGCGAGGGTCTCGATGGGTCGCGCCTGGCAAGGCCACCTCTACCCCTCTTCCTGTGAACACAGGTGAAGCTAAGCATGGGAAGCAAGGAAAAGAGCCAGAAGGAAGGAAGAGAGCCGGGATGACACAGAGAACAGAAGCGAATGGAGCCAGTCGAATGCCTCCGCAGCATCGTACTGCCACATTCTCGCTGTTATGTAGACTTGGAGCATTCCGCCACACAAACAAGCGTGGCGCAAAGGGGGTGCGGGGTTGCAGGGATAGGGCTGCGAGAGTGTGCCGGAAGCATGGATCGCTTGTTACTAGACGGTCCTCATCGTAATGTGTGTATGCCTTCACGAGCACAGACCCAAGCGGGTCGGCGGATTTTTTGCCTCAACAGCTTGCAGGCGGATCGGGCAGTTGTCCTTGCGGCTTGGTGGCAAAAGCTTGAAGCCTTCTTCGTGTTGCCATGTTGGTAGGCATATATTGGGTCTCCGGTGCTTCTGAATAGTTGCCTGCGACGTGTCCTTTGTACGTGTGTTGATTTTAAAGTACCCAGCATTTCCCGGCAACGTGTAAAGTGTACATGACAGTGTACTACTGTACAGTTTACTGTGTATTGTGTACCATGAACAGTGCACAGTGTGTTACAGTACAGTACATGCTTCCCCGCCGTTCCTGGTGTGTTCTTTTCCTCATCTTGCTCCCTCCCTTACTTTCTGCTACCTATCTACCATCTAAAGCTTTTCAAGCAGTCCCGACACTAAGGCAGCCATCCAGCAAGCTGGACCGCCGCTCAATTGAATCGACTTCCACTGCGATTGTCGGGGTAATGCATTCAGAAGCCATAACAGTATTTTCATATATATGGCAGACTCGCCACGGATCTCCAGAGTGGTTGATGTATCAGTGCCTGAAGCCTGCATGTGTCTTGACTGTCAAAAGCTATAAGCGGCAGAAACGTGACGCTGCCGCACAAACGGCGACCGCACATGCAGGCATGTGCTTCTAATGGCAGACGCGGCACTGCGTGATGACTTGTCAATCCTGGAAGAGGCCTCACAGCCACTGGCTCAGCAGCCCGAAGTATAATCAGGACTATTTTTGGTTTGTACGAGCCAACCATTCTTCCTAAATGCGGGCCCTACCCGTGTGTTAGGTTCGAGCTGGCATGGGTTGTTTTTCTTGGTCCTGCGCCCCCCTGTCCTCAGTAGACACTCCGAACCACCCGTCAATAACACATCAAGCCAAAGCCACGCCATATTGTTATCGGTCGATCTCGTTGATCAGCGAATGCAATTCGGCGGGCTGAAAACCACGTCAGACAAGGTGTAGTTTAGAACTCCTTCGTATCACGGGCAAGAGGCCCCCTGCCCCACAACCTGCCCACAACCCTGCAACAACAGACCCGCCAAAAAGCAAACGACTTTTGAAGATCCAGCACCTGTTCACAAAAGGCTTTTGAATGGACGAGAGTCAGCTCAGCTGTGGACCCAACAGCAAGCGGACTGCTGTGTATTCCTTCGCCATCATTCGCTAACTGTTGCAAATGGGTGTCGACAAGAAAGCGAGTGTTCCAATTTACTTCTACCCAAAATGCTGCTCCGCAGCATATGTTCGAAACTCGAAGAGTGTCCGCATGCCTTGCGACTTTGAGATCGGCGGAAAGGATGTTTGCATTGTTGCTTGCGATGGTTTCAAGCTCAACTTGCCAGATGTCCAAAACCGGCAGTGCGTTGTGAGCAACATAATGCCCTCGATATCCCTCGATGCGTCGTCTCGAGCGGGGACATCATAGGGGCTGCGAGAGGTGAACATGTGTATATGTGTCTGTGTGTCTCTGTGTGTGTGTGTGTGTGTGTGTCTCTGTGTGTGTGTGTGTCTCTGTGTGTGTGTGTGTGTGTGTATGTGTGTGTGTGTGTGTGTGTGTGTGTCTGTGTGCGAGTGTGTGTGTGTGTGTGTGCATGCATCAGTGTGTGTGTGTGTGTGGAAACAGATATTTGCATCCTGGAAAGGCTTCCCCGCCAAATCTACGTGTCGAGCAGGGGGCGGATGGACTCATTGCTTGATTGGGGGCGCAATAAGGGTTCGATTTCGCGCAGCAGACACTCAGACACTCAGACACTCAGACACTCAGACACTCAGACACCCAGACGCTCAGACACTCAGACATTCGGACCCTCGGACGTGAGTTGGTCTTGAAGAGTTTGACTGTTTGAGTGTCTGACTGTCTGCCTTCTTGGTCCGCTAATTCAGACATTCAGATGCGAGCTGGTCTTATTCGGACCCTCAGACGTGAGTTGGTCTTGAAGAGTTTGACTGTTTGAGTGTCTGACTGTCTGCCTTCTTGGTCCGCTAATTCAGACATTCAGATGCGAGCTGGTCTTATTCGGACCCTCAGACGTGAGTTGGTCTTGAAGAGTTTGACTGTCTGAGTGTCTGACTGTCTGCCTTCTTGGTCCGCTAATTCAGACATTCAGACGCGAGCTGGTCTTATTCGGACCCTCGGACGTGAGTTGGTCTTGAAGAGTTTGACTGTCTGAGTGTCTGACTGTCTGCCTTCTTGGTCCGCTAATTCAGACATTCAGACGCAAGCTGGTCTTAAAGATTCTGACGGGGGTCGTTTCCGTGCAGAAGACACTCAGACACTCAGACACTCAGACACCCAGACGCTCAGACACTCAGACATTCGGACCCTCGGACGTGAGTTGGTCTTGAAGAGTTTGACTGTCAGTGTCTGACCGTCTGCCTTTTTGGTCTGCTACTTCAGACATTCAGACGCGAGCTGGTCTTAAAGATTCTGACGGGGGTCGTTTCCGTGCAGCAGACTCTCAGACGCTCAGACACTCAGACATTCGGACCCTCGGACGTGAGTTGGTCTTGAAGAGTTTGCCTGTCTGACTGTTTGGCTGTCTGCCTTCTTGGTCCGCGAATTCAGACATTCAGACGTGAGCTGCTCTTAGAGAGTCTGACTGTCTGACTGACATTCAGATGCGATCTGGTCTTAAAGAGTCCGACTGTCTGAGTGTCTGATCTCGGTCCGCGTAATTATGCTGGACTTCAAGAGTCTGACTGTCTGACTGTGTGACTGTCTGACTGTCTGACTGTCTGATTGTCTCCCTGTCCGACTTGCTGGTCTGTGTATTCCGGATGACACTCAGACATTTAGACATGAACAGGTCGGCTTGCGTGTTCTAGACTAGAAAAGTCTAGCTGTCTGACGGCTTAACTCTCTGCGCATCAAAAAGAGAAGACAGTCAGACACTCAGACAGTGAGACATATAGGACCTGCAGACGTTCAGCCAGTCAGACACTCAGACGCTTTAGGCTACGCAAACACTCAAACACATAATCCAAAAATCTTGTGACTACCCAACTTCAGCGGAAATTCACTTTTCTACAGTACTTGGGTACGAGACCCGTGAGCACCCAAGTCTCCTCCAAAAGAAAATGGCTGACTGTCTGACTGTCTGACTGCCTGACTGTCTGACTGTCTGACTGTCTGGCCGTCTGACTGTCTGGCCGTCTGACTGTCTGACTGTCTGACTGTTTGGTTTTCAGTTTGCGCCCCATTTGCACGCTCTGTCGACATTGCTTGGCATCCGCCAACGAAGACCCAAGCAATGCAGTCGTGAAACGTACCTGCCATGGCAGCGCCTGGTCATCTGAGGATGTAGCTGGCATGCCGATGCATCGGCTTGCGTTTGCATTTGCATCATGTGCATCCGTCATGAGTGCATTTGCTTCCGTCATGAATGTACTTGCAACTTTTGAGTGCGTTGGAGGTAAGATCGCCCGAAGCTTTTTGGATGTGACGGTCCGTGCGAGCCAAGAGTTTTCCTTCCGATTCAATCTCTCTTGGTTTTGATCCGATGTCTCTGAGAGACGGGTGTCGAGCTGATGTATGTTCCCGCCTGAGGTCGTGTTTTGTCAGGTTGTCGGGGGCGTGGGCAGGCGCACATCCCCTCTCGCCTCAAACTACCTGCCGCATTTGCTGTTTTTCAAAAAGGTGGACAGGACCCTTATCCACTCTGTGGACAGGACCCGTGTCCACTCAAAACCAAGTGGTGGCTCACTTGAAACCTTTGTCTCGTTTTCCATGGGGGTTGCCAAACAGGTTTTAGGCAGTGCGAGCACCAGGGCATGCGCACTGTTTGCGAGCCAGCCCTTTCGAGGGCAGCGTGTGTGTGTGTGTGTGTGTGTGTGTGTGTGTGTGTGTGTGTGTGTGTGTGTGTGTGTGTGTGTGTGTGTGTGTGTGTGTGTGTGTGTGTGGAAACAGGTATTTGCATCCTGGAAAGGCTTCACAGCCCAATCTACATGTCGAGCAGGGGGCGGATGGACTCATTGCTTGGCATCCGCAACGAAGACCCAAGCAATGCAGTCGTGAAGCGTACCTGCCATGGCAGTGCCTGATCGTCTGAGGATGTAGCTGGCATGCCTATGCGTCGGCTTGCGTTTGCATTTGCATCATGTGCGTCCGTCATGAGTGCATTTGCGTCCGTCATGCATGCATTTGCAACTTTCGAGTGCGTTCTTGCATCCGTGTGTGTGTGTGTGTGTCTCTGTGTGTGTGTGTGTATGTCTGTGTGTGTGTGTGTGTGTATGTCTGTGTGTGTGTGTGTGTGTGTGCGTGTTCGTGATACAATTTATTTGTATCTTCGCCGGTGTTCCAAGGAGCGAAACTAGGGCATCAAGGTGTGATGTGTGAACGAGATTGACAAGACAGCGTAACGAGAGTGAAAGTTGTTTCTATGTTAGGTTCGTTCGATTCGCCCTCAGAGTCCAACAATAAGGAGGAATTTAGTGCCCAAGAGTTCATGGGCTATCGTAGGGGGGGGCCCATCGGGCCATAGGGCTTTCATAAACGAGTCAAAGAGTTCCGGTCCATAGGAGCCCTAGAAGTCACAATGGTTCATCCAAAGTAGGAGCCATAAGCAGGGGAGTCCAGAGCATCCTTGCAAATCACGAAGGTCGAAATGGGTCCATAAGGCTCCATCGTTTTAGAGGTCCATGCACGTCCATGGGGGCGGTACAGGAGGGGTGTGTGAAGGGTCAGAGCTGCAAAACAGTGGGCGGCGGCGAGAGGACCATGGGCTTCTGAGACCCCCTAGCAGGGCACAGGCCAACCGAAGGGGTCGACGACGGTTTTTTTCGTGTGAAACGCCAGGAAACCCACAGAAGCACGGACGCCCTGTTGCTCAGATACTTCTGACCCATGAAAGACATGCCTTTCTCCCGAGGCTTGACAAGCAAGAGAAGGAACGCGAAACGCCGTTGAAAGGCCCAGCAGGCAGGCTGCAACCATTACGTTTGCCGAGTAACTCAACCAAATGCGCAGTTCCAGTGGCAGGTGCGGAAACATCTTGGTCTGACAGTGCCTTCATAGAAGAGAAGACCCACTTGTAGTGATGGTTGTGCAACAATGTAACAAGCAGCCTTTGTTTCACTACTGCTTTGAGATGTTCTATCTTGCAAAGGTCAGGGTAGGACATCTTGCGTGTTCCAACAAAAAGCCGGGCCAGATGATGTTCGACTTACGCTTGGCTTGCAAGATACTTGCGGGGCACATGGCGTAAACTCCCTCATCATGTGAATCACAGCCTCTCTCAAGCTTGAGGCTGCTGGTTATGCAGGCTGCTAGGCAGGCTGGAGTGTAGCGCCATGAGGCCAGTTCTCACAGTGGCGAGCAACCCACAGGATGCCGCCGGTGACAGCCTGGACATGCCAGGCCTCGAGATGCCGAGCATAGACCTATCGCATGATTGTCAACAAGGATGCCTTGGCTGCAAGCCCACGCGGAGCAGCCGTAGAGGCAAGACCTTGTTCTTGGAAGTACCGATGTCTACAGAGGACGACCACCCCGCGACAGTGGGAAGCTGCACAGAGCACAATCTCGTAAAGTCGCGCTTCAGCGTCCGCAACATATGCTGCGATTCAGAGGTGCGCCTTATTGAGCGCATCGTACAGCCACTTCCTGGCGTCCAGAGCGTGTCGGTCAACAGCTTCCAGAAGCTCTGTCTCGTTGAACACTGCTCGCCATGCTGCACCCCCCCGGAGACAATCCTCAACAAGTTGAACAGCTCGGGGTTGGGAGCTGCTCTCGTCGGACAGGGGGGTGATGAGATTCACCCACAGCAACTTCATGGCCGCGAATGGTGCCGGCGATATGCTCGCTGCTTTGTGGTTCTTGGTGCTGCTCTGTGCATGGTTGCAAGTGGTCTCATGGAAGGTCTGGGCAGGGGAGGTGCCACCTTCCAGCTCATAGCGGTCTTCATGGGACTGCCAGGCATTCTCTGGGAGTCGTGTGTTGCACTGAAGCAGCTTCAGCTGGATGTGACCTTGCTTGTATCCATTGCAGTTGTTGCTGCAGTGGGGCATGGTGAGTTGTTTGATGCAGCGTTGGTCGTGCTTCTGTTCAACATCGCGAAGGTCATCGAGGCAGCTGCCATCCGACGTGTAGCCGTGGCTTTGCGTGTAGTGATGCAGCTGCAGACAGTCCGCAGCGTGCAACGAGCCAAAGACGGAAAACAAATGCAAATTTCAGACTTGCAAAGTGGAGATGTGATTTCACTTCGGCCTGGCGAACAGTGCCCTGCAGATGGGCTTGTGTCAGCAGGACTTGCCTCTTGCTCCGAAGCTGCTATGACTGGGGAGGCTACGCCAGTTGAAAAAGTCAAAGGTAGGGAGATCTCTTCTGGAACTTTGGTCTTAAATGGCTGCATTGAAGTCGAACTGACAAAGCCTTCCTCTGAGTCACGCCTGTCGGAAATTGAAAGCAGAGTGCAGGAGGCACAGGCCAAACGAACTGAGAGGCAAATGATGATCGGTAGATTTGCGCGAGCTTGGACCCCTGTGGTCCTCGTGGGCGCGCTCGTGACCAGCATGGTGCCAGCCGTGCTGGGCGGGGATTACACAGAATGGCGTCACCGAGCCGTCGTGCTGCTTCTTATTGCATGCCCATGTGCCATTGTGATCGGTGCTCCTTTGGCAACCACCTGTGCTATCGCAGCTGCGGCCTCGAATGGAGTGCTTATCAAACGTCCAGACACAGTCGAGCGGCTGCCAGCAGTAGCTGTCGTTGCTTTGGACAAGACAGGGACGCTTACGAAAGGCGAAATGACTGTTCTTGATGTCCAGAGAATGAACGACTGCACCTGGGATGAGACGCAGGCACTGAAGCTGGCCGCGGCATTGGAGATGAAGTCTGCTCACCCCATTGCTGCTGCCATTGTGTCAAGGGCCTTGGGCTGTATTGGCACGGCATATGGCTCAGAAACAGCTACAGTAAAAAAGGTCCGCGACTTGCCGGGCGTTGGAATTCAAGGTCATCTGCTCGTGGGCTCGGACGCTAAAGTGCATAAAGTGCTCCTCGGGAACAGCAAGGCACTGGACTTGGTGAATGCTGATGCGCACTCGCAGGAGCAGTTTGCCAGTTTCCAAGAGATGCACATGAATGATACGACAGTGGCTTTGATTATTGATGGCAAGTTGCAATTTGGTTTGGCTTTGAATGACACACTTCGACCAGATTCCACCAGATTCATTGAAGAGCTGAAAGGCTTGGGATTGAGGCCATACATGTTAACAGGAGATTCTGAATGTGCAGCAAAGCACATCTCCGCCTGTGCTGGTCTGGATCCAGGATCTAGCCTCTTCTCCATGACCCCGGATGAAAAAACTGAGTGGGTTGAGACTCAGAATGCAGCAGGCAGAAAGACCCTTATGCTTGGAGATGGCATCAACGATGCCACAGCCCTGGCAGTGGCCACCGTGGGCGTTGCGATTGGCGAGACGGGCGCTGCTCTTGCCTCGCAATCTGCTGCTGTTGTATTGCTCACTGACAAGCTGCACAAGCTCACGCAGTGCATCCGCATGTGCAAGTATGCAGTACGTATTGAGAGGCTGAGCATAACAATCCCTTGTTTGCTCAAGCTGTTGCAGGGGGTTGCAGCTCTTCGTGGCGAGCTTGACTTGTGGATGGCCGTTGTTGCCGATTTGGGCACGCTGCTCTTGGTCTTGGTGCTCGGGGTGTCGATTCTGTCGCGTAGATTCTGGACAGACGAAAGCCTTTCCAATAATCTTGGAGGCAGTGCCATAGTCGCAAAGCGACAGGGTTATGAAGAGTTTGTCTGAGTTTACTACTTAGAAGACCCTCGGCCTTTCTTGAAGGGAATGGCTCGAGGACAACAATGGAGGGGAAATTTCCCTTCTTACAGTTTTAACAGTTTTCTGTGATCAAATTCGTCGCTACGCGAATTTTCCGGATGTTCTACAAGATCCCACTTGCCTGCCGGAAAGGCATCTAGCTTTGCGGTAGCATGCGCTTTGCCCATCGCTGCAGTGCATGACAGTGCAATACAGTGCATTCTTGTGCGTGTCCATTCTGGAGCCCTCGGCTGGATGGCAACAGTCACCGCAAAAGTTGTGCCCTAGTGTTTAGGAGCAGTCTTGTCCGAGGCGAAGGCTGAGCAGTCCGTTTGTGAGGTCATGGTGCCAGTGACACGAGAGTCGCTGTTTTTACGCCGCATGTTGGAACTCCCTTCAGGTGCAGACAAGCAGCCATGCCGGTGCAAAAGCCGCAGCCAAAGAGCTTGAATTCCTCTCTAAGCGCGCCTGCAATCGGCAGCTGGACTGAAACTCATAATGACATGATGAGTTCGGTCATCCGAGACAGGGTAAAAAACACCCAGGAAAGAATGAGAGCATGAATATGCGTTCGACCACGGGCTCCTTGCCAACAATCCCGCGAGGGACTCAGCTTCGCTCAAGCGGACGCACTTGTACTACGGTACTCAGAAAAGGGTTCCGGTCGTTTAGCAGTTAGTTCGCCTTGTAGCAGCCTGGGCAGAACAAGCTGGCTCGTAGGATCCTGTAGGCAAGCATGCGGCGCTCCTGAACTCTGTGCCTAATGCAGGTCCGTGGCATTGTACGCCACGCCGTCCTACAGCTCTTCGCCAGCATTGAGTTGAATGTGTCGTTTACCTGCCTCTGCATGCTCGAGAACCAGATACTGATTTGCTGAGGCTCGCTGTATTCAGAACCGGAGGACTCCACATGAATCTTGAGGGAGCTGTTGGCCTTACTCCTCAGCATTGAATCGGGCAGGATCTAGAACCAGGTCCTGGCACCTACGAGATACCGCATACCTTCGGTGTGAACCTCGGGCACAGTTTGTCGAAAGGCCATAGGCAGCCTTTGGGATGCCTTTGGGCAGCCGCATCGTTATATGTGTCCAGGACGTCAGCAGCTGTCGCATCGCTTCTCCGAGCCATCCGCGCCATTGATTGCGAAGCACGGCAAGGTTGCATATGGAGCTACCGCAGGTCAACTAGCAGTGGCATGCAGCTACCTGCAGCAGGCGTGGTCAAAGACGATGATCACCAAGGATGGGCATCAACGGTAAATAGTGAGGCCTGGCATTCACCCTGTTTTGAGCAGGACCACCTGATGGCCATGATGGCACGTGACTCCCCAGCACCAGGCGCTGCAGCCGCAGAGATTTTGGAGTTCGGCAAGGGTTGTTTCATGTATCGAGGCACTTACATGCCACGATTAGCTCCGGCCTCGGAAGTGCAGTTCAGAGGCGGCAGCGCTTCGTCAGTTGCATCTAGTGCCTGCGCATTTGTGCATAAGGGAAACTCAGAAGCTCGAGTTCGATTCGGCACCGGGCAGAGGCAACTCAGAGTGGTCATTGTTCCAGACCCCTTCGTACAGAGCATGTATGCGAGGAACTAGACTGGGTTGCTCAGCCTTGTCCAGGGCTGAGCTGTGCGACACCCACTTTCGTGCGCCTGGTCCTGCCCAATCCTCAGCCACAAGGAAATTCGGTGTCAGATAGGGCAGCACAGGAGTAACGCTTTCGGACTGGCATGTCCAAGTCGCCCTCATGCCCCAGGTCTACGAAGTTCGTGGGTCCCCTGACAATCCGCCGCACCACATCCGGTTTACGAAGGCTCCTCCGACAGCGCAGCATGTTTGTATGCTGCATTCGGCCTGTTGTTGCGCTGGACGCGGGGTTAAGATCGTTTGAGTAGTGGCTTGACTGTGGACTGTGGTTCGTGCTCATGTCTGGAACTGGTCGAAACCTTCTTTGAATGGCCCAAACGAGTTGAGCTTATGGGCAACCAAAGTTGAGAAAGCTAGTCTTACTCAAGGGGTAAGTTTACATTCGCTTGACGCCAGGCAGGTCGTCAGCAAACTCGAGCGTAACGAAGCAACACAAACGTCGCAAAAAGTCCCGTCTAGTAGTGCAAACTCCCGGGCCCATCGAGTGAATTGTGCTTGAGTGAATCAATACTGCAGATACTGCAGCGACTGTTTGCGGACTTTGGTGGCAGGATATGGGCCGATATGTCATGATACATGAATTTGCACACATTTGCACGCGGCCTTTGCAAAGCTTCAGTCCCAAACAGAAGAGCGGGCTGCGACGCAGCAGGCGTCGAGACTCGAAACAGTTGTTGACAGTTCGCAACCGCTGCGACTCCAGGCGAATCGCTTTGCCGCGGATGATAGAAGTCTGGCAGATTCCCTGGGCTCGACTGGCCCTGGGCAGTACGAGGCAGGGTTGCTTGTTTTGCATGCCTGCGCCAACAGACGTACCCCAAGCCCTGGCGAATCACAGCGCATCCTGGCACTCGCCAGGTGAAGGGTTGCATCGATCCAACGCGACAAGCAAGGTCGTTTGGTGCTTCACACCGGGCATACGACAAAGTAAGGCCAGGACTGTCGGTGATCAGACACAGCAGACAATGAAGCAAGAATCCAAATCTTTAAGTAAGCCCTAAGCTGGGTGTTACATGGTGTTACCATGTGTGAGCATGGCCTGCATGGGCTATTGATGGCTATTGCCCTGCGAGGTTCCCAGGATCCGAAAAAGAGGGGCAGGGGCGCTCGTCTCCTGGCCCCGGCCCTCCTCTGCCGTCAAGGTGCCTTGGGCACAAGAAGGACCAGTGCAGTGAAGTGCAGTGAGAAGTCTGCAGTGTGAAGCAGGATCCGTGTGTTGTCAGATGGGTCTCTAGAACAGTCGTCCTTCGGCAAGTGTTCGCAAAGGTCCGGCAAAACAGTGTCATTTTCAAGGGCTCAGCGTGCCCAGCTCAGCCCGGGCGGAGCAGCTGCGAAGCACACAGCACATCACAGCACGTCACAGCACATCACGCAACATCACAGAACACCACAAGAGAACGCAGACATGCACAGACTTAGGCCTGCCGGGAGAGCGGGGTGACCGAGCTCCGGGCCCAGGCGCCTATGAAGTCCACGACAAGTCCTTGGCCTCAGCGTTGTCAGCGCAAAAACGTGAGAAGCTACGCTGTTCGACGTGGGCGCACTTGCTCCCTACTTCACCGTACCTATAATGTGTTATTTCGTGCCAGAAACGCCACCTGCTCCCTGCTGCAAGGCCTAATCCAGACATGAAGACACAGAGTGTTTTCTCGTTTGGCAGACCCAGTGCTCGCAGCCGCATGGCATCGGTCTTAGATTCTGCAAAGTCGGGCCTGAAGAGACGACACGCTAACACCAACGGAGAGGCGCACACTTCTGATGCCAAGCTGCTGAGGATTTCCGCACCATGAAGATGCTGCAGAGTAGTTCTCTTTGGGGGATTAACTGACTTTTCCTGCTTGTGCCGTGTGACGACACCAAGCTGCAGAACTTCACATACTCACAGCGATGTGCCGAGTCGTGCAGAGAATTGACGCATGGGCACCGCATGCCATAATTGAGTGCAAAAGCACTGGCATCGTGTCAAGACCTCAGCTGAGACAACTGAGATGTCACGCAGTTAGCTTATGGGCCGAAAGTGTGTCACCATTCGCAGGGCCTGCAAAGCAGGTTAACTGTCTGCTTCAGGAAGTTCACGAGCAAGTGTGGAGAATCTTGGAAAGCAGCCGTGTGCTCTAACACGTTCACCCGAGCACTTGACATCAGCTTGGCACGATTGGAGCTTGACAGTTGAGCAGCTAGATTTGCCTTTGAAAGATTATCGTAACCCTGTTTTTGCTCAAGCACGCAGGGGCTCACAGACATCGCTCTGCACACGCAAATTGTTCCGCAGCAGGACTGTTGAGCTACTAAATGTTATCAATACCAATACCGCCAAAATTTGATGCAGGGTGGAGGGCGGAGGTAGATAGATCCGAGCCTGCAGAATGGGTTTGGCGACAGAGGCGACATCAGCCGGAGCGTGTTTTTAGTGAGAAGATTGCAGTGATTTGTGGAAGCTTATCACCGTTATCGATCGCAGAGGCTTCCAGCTCAAGCGCACGTTGCTCAACTTTTTCTGAGGCGCCGAGAGTGGCCATCTCGGGCATACCATATTGCAGTCATATTGCACACTGTGTCAGACTGGCTTTCCTTTGGGCAGTGCCCGGGGGCCGCCAGCACGCATGGCAATATCAAGGATCGTGAGTATGTCGCATCGTGTTCCCGAGGATGTGCTAGCAATCATCGACGAAGAGTACATCAGCTGAGTAGAGAAGGAACAGCAAACTGGCGAAAGCTGGCCGTGGAGCCTCTATTCGTGCCAGGTGCATCGGCGCATTGCATGCGTGCACATCAGCATTGACTGTGCCTTCCACCTGGCGCCGCTGGATTGTAACTTATGTGCCTCTCCTCGTTGCGGCTCAAGATCCGCGAAGAACTGTTTCAACATGGCAGTGCGCGGTGCGTAGTTCGACGGCAGTGAATGGTCAGTCACACATGCCTTTGCGCCGCGTCTTGAGTTTAGGAATACGGAATCATTCGGCAACAGTCAAGTACCAACAGCTCCTTCGGCGACAGTGAACCAGCCTCCGACGGTCCGAACCGCCTCACGCTGCACCGACTGTGATTCTAGAGTCGATTCATATTGCCGCCATGGTGTTGTAAGGCATGGCTCTTGCCCAGGCGCTCAAATCAGCATGCTTGTGCCTGACAGTGGATGGGTGTAGGGTGCTGACGGGTATTGAGAAATACAAACGGGAGGGGGCCCCTGCCAGAATCGTTTGTGAGCATGCGGGTTTCGATTGCTCGGGTTTGACACAGGATGGAACCTGGTTGCCCCTGCCTCAGAGTGGTTTGCTGTATTCAGCAATGCATCCAGGCTTAGGCACCTACTGCGACTCTAGACCCAGCCAGTAGCCTGCTTTTGCACCTAGTGCAAGCACGAGGCAACGGTGCAGCTCACCAGCGCGTGCAGACGCAGTGCGTGCGGACGCGGCATGACCCTTGTGTCAACTGACGATTATCCTGCCGCCATCATACACGGCAGAATACTCTGAGGCAGTCGCAGACCGCAGGCCAGCAGCTGCCTGTGGTTTGAGACAACGAGAGTTGGATGGTTTGGCAGGTGGGTTCAGCACCAGCTGGAAGAGAATCTAAAGGCCAAGCTCTCACAGCATGTCCTGCGCGGCAAATGGAGAGCTGCAGACACGAGCGCTCAGGCGATTCAGAACTCTTTGGATCGGCACCACGAGGCCAAGCCAAGTGCTCAAGCGGTGGCGTGGTGTTGCCATGCTCATCCGTCAGGCAATTGCCGAGCTCGTTAGGCAGGGCACGCCAGCTCTGCCTCTCGAACGAACAGTTTCCACCGTACCTTTTCTCTTGGAAATTTGTGTGAAAATCGTTAAGACTTTTCTCAGTCCCGCTGCTGCAAAGGCCGGCGGTTGGATTGCCACCTTTGGCACAACCGGCACGACCTTCACAACACGCGCCTTCAGCACAGGATGAAGGTGGCCTCGGCGGCATGACGGGTGACTTGCATTTAGAGGTAGCGCGGCGAGGGGTGGAGGGATGATGAGGGAGAGAGAGGAAGAGAGACATGAGAACGAGCGAGAGAGTTCGTATTCGGGGTCCTGATGCCCCGGCTGTTGCACGCCGACTGAACCGGCTAAATGTGCACCCCAACACACCGCTCGAAGTAGCTGGCGACTGCGCGGATAGGGTGGAGTGCATGTGTGTGTGTGTAGAGTTGAGGGGGCGTGCACAAAGAGCAATGATTCAAAGCAACCTGAAGTCAACCCAGATGTTCTCCTTTGGTGGGGGCTGCGCCGCAAGAAGGAAAGCATGTATGTACATACAGACATACATACATACATGCATGCATGCATACTCACATACACACATACACGCATACACGCATACACACACACATACACACATACACACATGCACCCATACACGCACACACACATACATACATACATACATACATACATACATACATACATACATACATACATACATACATACATACACAGACCGTGAGAGAGATATATACATCTATAAGCATATATGTATACACATATGACGAATATGAGGAATGGCAGGATGGGCGACTGTTCAAAACTTTCTGTTCCCCGGGCCACCCAATCCAATGTGGGATGGGACTCCTGTGATCGCAGACGGGCCCTACTGCAAAGGCATGTGATTTCGGCAAGTCAAGGATCAGGCTGGGGCTCGGAGCTATTCCCTCCTCCCGCCACAAAGTGCCAGCTCAAGGCACCGAGGATTCGACCAACAGCGAAACCACATCCGCAACTCTTCAGGCCGCGGTTGTTCGTTCGAAGATGAGACAGAACTGAGCACACGCGGAAGCTCGGGCAACGGGTCGGCCACGCACCAAGTGAAACCACGGAGGAGGACGATGAGGCCACAAGGCCAACATTAGTCTGTAACTTACTCGAGCTCCTGGAATGCTAGATGAGAGAGAGAGAGAGAGAGTTTGTTCTGTTTACTTGCCATGTTACCCGTGATCACACCCACACACGAAACAAACACACATGAGCGGTCGCTAAGTATGGTTAGAGTTGTCTCACAACAAACAGATCGCTGGAGCACGCCCCTCCAGGCGGTCCCTTCGGGGACTATGTGCAGAGGAAGAGAGAGAGAGAGAGAGAGAGAGAGAGAGAGAGAGAGAGAGAGAGAGAGAGAGAGAGAGAGAGAGAGAGAGAGAGAGAGAGAGAGAGAGAGCGAGAGAGAGCCATTTTGGCTCAAGCCACGAGCGGCTCGAGCCCCAGCCCCAGCGTCCGGGGGTAAAACTTGAGAGAGGGACTGAGGGCCCTGAGAGTCGGGGAGGAGCCTTGAGAGTTAAATCTCTCTTCCCCCTGCGCCCCCGCAGCAATCCGAGCGCTTCTACCAGATTGCAACACTACGCGTCCTCGAGCCGGGGGTTCTGTCCTTCGACTTCGGTGGCCTCGGAGATCAAGGGGGACCGCCGCTGGCCCAGCTCGCCCACTACCACCGCTGAGGCGTGCGGGGGAGTTTGTGCACAGCTTTGTGATAGGGATCGGCGGCCTACGCGAGGGGTACGTCACCGAAACGGAGGGGCCCTTTGAGTTCCTCGCCAGGGAGTATAACACTGTCGGGGGCGTGACTTGGGCAGCGACATCGTGAATAAGAACCATGTCTGGAGGGGGGATGGGGGACACGGCGTCCTCGCCGGCCAAGCGCAAGGTGGTGGATGCCGGGGTGGATGAACAGGAGGGGGTCTCGCTCGCGGCACTGCAGGCCGAACTTCGAGCCAACCAGGAGGCCACCATCAGCACCATCAGGGGGGACCTTCAGAAAGCCGTCGGGGGGGTCCAACGAGAGATGGTGGAAAGGATCGCAACCGTGGAGACGGAGGTCACCAAGCAGCTGAAGACCACGCTCCAGCTACTTCAGGAGCTCACCACGAAGCAGGACAAACACAAAGAGGGGCTGGACAAGCTTGGCGAGGGGCAGCATGCCCTTGAGGACAAGGTCGGGACGATCAGCGAGCAGTACAAGGACCTGGTGGAGAGAGTGGAAAAACTGGAGAGCAAAGGATTCCAAGGGGGGCTGTCGGTCCAAAGCACCACCACCACCGAGCCGGACAACCTGGGGGGCAAGCGAGCACCCGCCCTGATAGTGGGGGGCTGGAACGACGACACGCCAGCGGGAGAGGTGATCGAGAAGGCCACCCGAGCCCTACAACAACTCCAAGTGGACCTGGACTACCACAACATGTTCGTGCCGGGGGTCCGACGTGGTTTCGGGTTGATACCCCTTAAAGGTGCGAGAGAGGGGGAACATGAAGAAGATTACAGGCAACGCATCCAGGGGGCAGTCACCAAAATCAGAAACGCCAAGTTGCAGACGGGGCACATCCGGGAGGACACAGGCCAGCCACGCTACATGTTCCTGGCGGTCTCGCAACCTCCGGAACGAAGACGCAGAGCAAAACTGGCGGCCAAAGTCAAGAGATGCATCCTGGAACTCGGTGGGGAGCACGGGCACCTGGAGGTCGAGTTCGCCACTGGCACGGTGTGGTACCGGGGGCTCCGCATCTCCTCCGCCTCGATGCCCATGAAGGAGGGCGCTGTGGCAGCAGGAGGGGGGTGGGTGGACGTTGCGACGATGGCCAGGGGGCTGAGGCTGACAACGGACGCGGTCCAGCAGCACTGGGAGGGGCTGGCCAGCAGCCTCAAGTGAAAGCAGGGGCGAACAGCCCGGAGCCGGTTTCACCCCAAAGTTGGGGACAAAGACACCCCACCTGTACTGAATTTTCTCGCCTGGAATACTGGGGGGGCCGGGGGGAACAAAATCCTCGACGTCCTCCAGATGCTCGCGGGGGAGAACTTGCTACAATGCGCGCTCTCCAAACCCATGGTCGTGGCCCTCCAAGAGGTCATCTGCGACGCGGGGACTCATGTCGAGAGCTCGAAAACATGGACTCTTGTCATGGGCAGAACGGACAGAGAATGGAGAGGAGAGGGCATTGCATACACCACCCAACACTACCACCACACGCACACGCAAAACCACGAAGGGGCACTCACAGTGATCCTCTCAGGAGGAAACGCACCGACCACACCAGCCGAAACAGCAGCGGGGCAAAATACCCCGACGAATGTTCATGTGGGCATTGTCTCGGCCCACCTCCCACACCATGCCACCCTGGAACAAGCCCAACAACTGCTGGCGTCATGGGGGGACAGTGGGGCTATGCAGCTATGGAGTGTCCTGATGGGGGCGGACTTGAACGAGAACCTCGAAGAGACCGACATTGGCATTGTGGCACATACCAGCAGAGGAGAGGCTATCCTGCATTGGCTTGCCGAGCACGGGCTTGATCTCCCGGAACAAGCCCTGAACACCCCAACCTACCACCCCTACAACCGTGCGATGAGGTCTAGGAGACTGGACTACTGCGCAACGAGAGGGCTGTTGGCCACGCGGGGGCGAGTCCACAGTGGATCCCGGGACATCATCCAGTCGGACCATGATGCCCTCTCCGTACAAATTGAGGACCCGCCGGTCCCCAAGAAGCAATCTGCGACATCGTGGGGGCCGAGAATCCTGAGGGATGCTGATCACGTATTCCAGGAGCTAGCCAAGACAAGAAAAGGGGGGCCGCGCGCCATTATAGCCGAGGTGGCCAAGGAGATCACGATGCCAGCACCACAAGGAGGGGAGCCCTGGAATGAGAGTGAAGAGCTCAAAACTCTCCGGAGGAGAGCAAAGCAAGCTGTCCCGGAAGAGCGTCGAACGCTGTGGAAACAGGTCTGGCACATGCTCAAAAAGGAAAGGCGAGCCTGGATGAAGCGCAAAGTAGAAGCAGCGGCCCTAATGAACTGGGGGGAGCTACGTGACCTGGACAAGCAGCGCCAACAGCGACACTGGGAGCACCAACTGCTGAGTTCGCCTGACTGGCGACACCACCTCGCCCAGCACTTCGAGGGGACCTTTGCCACGGTGCCGGCGGAGATCGTCCGAGAGGGCTTCCAACGGCTGCGTGACCGGCTACGAGGCCTCTGCAAGAGAACACGGTGGAACCCCTTTTGCCTGGAGGAGCTCAACGAAGCCACCTTCAAGTGGGGGCGCAGAAAGGCCACGGGGGCAGATGAGGTGTCCCTAGAAGCCCTACAAGCTCTGCTCCAAGATGAAGTCTGGAGCCACAGACTCCTCTACCTCTTCAACGACGTCCTCTACACGGGCAAGCTGCACGGCAACATGGGGGAGGGAATCACGATCCTCCTACCCAAAGAGGCCACCCCGGAGGAATGGGGGCAAACCAGGCCCATCACGCTTTCCAGTGCAACGCTCAAGTGGTTCTCGCAGCTCTTGCTGGGGAGAAGCAGCCACCTGCTGAACCCCCTTGTCAGCAACCAATGGGCCTGGAAAGGCAAGCAAGCCGAGGAGCTCATTCTGGTCCTTCGGAAAATCACCAGAGTGGGGGCGGACTGGCGGTTGCCAACGTGGATCGCCAAGCTGGATGTCAAAAAGGCCTTCGACAGCGTATACCAGCAAAATCTGGGAGCGCTTGTGGGGCACTGGATCGGGGAGAGAGGGGGCCAGCCGTGGGAAGCACATGCATGGCTCGCACTCCTGGAGGCGGATGAGGTCAACATCCATGTGGGGGGACACTGCGTCAGCATCAAGCAGACCACGGGGGTCCGGCAAGGGGGGCCTGACTCACCAGTGCTGTTCGCGGCACAAATGGGGCGAGCGATCCAACGTGCCCAGCTGCCACCTCCCGAGGGGGCAGGGGTGATGCCCCCATGCCCCACAGACGCGGGGGCGTTCATGGACGACACCTATATCTGAAAACCACGACCCGGAACGATTCCAGAAGCACCTCGCGGCCATCGAACGCCGTCTGGGAGAAGATGGCCTCCAAGTGCACCCCAAGAAGACGGCCATCCTCACGAATTCGGGGGACAAACGAAAATTCCTCATTGGAGGGGCCTGGGTCCAACCCATGCAGGAAGACGACGGCTACTTCAGGCTACTGGGCACGCCAATTGCCTTCAAGCAGCAAGTTGCACTCCTAGTCGCAGAGATGCAGACAAGGGCTCGGAAGGCCTACCACCAACACAGAAAAGAGCTGACGGCGGATGCCCCGCTAGCCCCGCGCATCAAGCTCCTGCTGGTATACATCAGACCAGCAGCACTATGGGGGTGCGCAGCGTGGCCGCCTCATGACACGCTCTTGCGGGCTGCCAACACGTGCCAGCTGCACTATGTCCGCAACGTCATGCAATGCAAGCGGCAAGCCACGGAGACGTGGGTTGACTGGAACCAAAGATCCCTTAGGGGGGCCAGGGCGCTTGTCTGGAAGATGGGGGTCCAGCGATGGTCATCACACGCCCTAACACGCATTTGGGGGCTATGGGGGCATGTGGCGAGGCAAGAAGGGCTCACGAAAAAGGTCCTCCTGTGGAGGGGGCTCCACTGGTGGCGACAAGAGCAAGCGAATCCTAGAGGACAGAGGCACCCCGGCAGGTTCAACCCGAGCCAGGACATTGAAAGATCCATAGCAGCTGTGGCGGGGGACGAATGGGCAACAGCGGCAGCCAACCGCACATGGTGGAGAGCACAGGAGAGCGTGTTCATAAGCAAATATGATCCGCCCTGGAGCAGTGGCAAGCAGGCGACGCTGGGCAATTTGGCGCCAAACAAAGCCCAACACCGCCGAGCCGAGGGGCGGCAGGGGCAGCAGGGGAGGGGGCACCTTGCCATCGCGAATGAAGCCTAATGGCTGACAGCGACTGGGGGGCGCTCACACACAAGTCTGCACCA
The DNA here is from genome assembly GCA_905221605.1 of Symbiodinium natans. NCBI lineage: Eukaryota > Dinophyceae > Suessiales > Symbiodiniaceae > Symbiodinium > Symbiodinium natans. Next base: position 470,078 of record CAJNDS010002291.1, read on the forward strand.
TGCGCACGACCATGCACGACCCGTACGCCCAGCGCGCATACCCGACCAACAACAAGGAGGCCAAAGGTTGCAGGAAAAGGGACGCTGCACGCACACTCCCCCCCCCCCCCCCCCCAACCCACCCCCCGTGCACGTCCCGGCATGGCCCGCACGCGTACGGGAAGCACACCCAAAAAGGCCCTGACCTGCGACATGGCGCGCACCCACCCCCCCCCCCACCCCCACCACCACGGCGTGGCACACACACCACACACACTGGGGGCAAAGGCCAGGGGCGGCCACACACACACAACACGCAAAAGAATCAGCAGCAGCACAGCATAGCCAGGTTTAGAGGGAGAAGAAGATGCCAAAAGGTTCGCTCGTGTTGTCAAGCTGCAGCAACGCACCCGTGCCGCGGCCCAGCTAAGAGAGACTAGAACTCAAGCCAACTAAAGAGTCGAAAACACCTTCGCAAGCCCAGCAATGGCACCTCCAGAGGATGGGGGCCGCGTAGTGGCTGCGAGCTTGTGGGCTTGGCACCCGCAGCCGGGGGCAGTGCCGACCGAGACGGGAGGGGAGGGGGCAGCCAGGACGAACCGCTGGACGAGGAAGGAGAGGGGGCGGGAGGACGGAGCGAGCACCTGAGGGGGGAGGGCCAGTGGAGGCGGGAGAGGGTGAGGGGGGGGCATGCCACACAAGACACCACGTGCCAGACGGGGGGGCAGCAATCGCGCCACCAACCCACCCAGGGCAGGCCACGGCCACATGCAGGGGAGAGATCCCTACATGAACGTTTGAAAGATGGCAAGGGAAACGAGAAGGAGAAGACGACCCCGGCCCCACCGAGCCCGGAGAGAGAGGGGGATTTGCACACCCACGGGGCGAGACCTCCCCGACAAACACCCCCCCCAGGGCAAAAACAGAGTGGGATAGCCACACCACCACCTTATTTGCCACCACCCACAAGACCCCCTCCCGAGGGGCAGGACAACCCCCACAAGACCCAAACCTGGCAGCGCCCCAGGGGAAATTATTTCCCACGCACGGGTCGGTCATTAGGGGGGCCGGAACCAGAATCGCCATGGGACGCAATAACCTCCCACAAACCCACTGTGGGGCACACACCCCACCCCAAACAGCACAAAGCACGTGGGGGGCCCAAGCCCTACGACCCCCAGCACGACCCCTGGGGCGCACACCACCAGCGACGACGACCAATACGCAGCAAGACGCAGCAGCAACACCACAAAACGGCAGCGGAGTTCCCCCCACCAATGCAGTCACAAACACATCATGGGGACCCACCGGCCAGTCTATATGCCCAGGGGAAAGCAACCCCCCATTGAACCCAATGGACCCCAACGGCTGCCGGGGGGACAAAAAGAGGCGCACCTGGTCAAACTCCCTGAGCTTCCTCCATCACACCCACACGCCCACGCTGGGGTCCAGGCCGGCCCCTACAGTCACGATAACCCCTTAACCCCCCTGGAAACCCCCTGGATGGCGATAAGCGGGAAACGCATCCTGCTCCAACACAGCCGAGCTGCACTAGCAGGGGCCGGAGCAAGCAGCAAACAACCAAGACACAAGTGCCAGTCAAAGCGTCCACCCCACCCCCCCAGGCCAGAAGACCTGGGCAAACGCGGCCAAACACCCCGCCCCAAGCACCGCGCCAAACTGATCGGGGGGCCCGGTGGGTAACGTTCAGCCGCCCAAGCACGGCCCCCAGCCGAGGGGCCAAAACTATGCCCACCGTGCCAATCCAGCGAGAGGCAGGGGTGGGCGCATGCCAACCACTCCGGAGCCCTCCAGCCACCACCGCCCAACCCCACCAAACATCCCAGAGCTAGCCACCGACCACCTACGCCCGGGGGGGAGGGGCAAGGAGGCTGCTACCCACACCCAGACCTTTCAGCACCCCACCGATGACGACACGCCACGCCACCGGGGCAAGCAGCAGGACACCCAGCCGGAGGAGACGTCCACTGGTACTCAGGGAGGGGGAGACACTGGAGGAGGACACAAGCAAGGCGACAAGAAACAAACATGAGGGGAGGGGGGAGCAGAGACCACGCAAACAGGGAGCAAAAAAGCCCAGGGAAGCCAGGGAACTCAAGCAATGCGGACGTTGCGCGGCAGGCAGCGGCCGTGAGCAGTCAGCAAACGCACCCCCCGACAGCCACAGGACGGGCTGAACCTCCTGAACAGAACAAGCACCCGAGGGGGACGTGGGGGGAGGCAACGCCGCAGCAGCAACAGCACGACCACCAACCACCACCAAGCTCCCTGCAAGGGGACCGGTGAAACTGCCCCAAACACAAGAGGGGGATGCGACAAACAAGAGGAGAGCGGACAGCACGGAGGACCCACTGAGCAGCAGCGACGAGGGGAGGAGCAGGAATGAAGCAGCCAGCGAGAAGCAGGGGAAAACCACCGCACCACCGACAACACACCCAACAGCCAGCAACGGCGGTAAGGGGGGCAAAGCCAACACAACAAGCAACCCCGGACACCCACGGGCGAGGGCCAACACAGAGGGGGAGACGAAAGAGGGAAGGGTACCTAGATGGGACCCCGTTACTGTCCCATCACCAGGGGAAACCCAAATCGTGTTTCAGGCAAGGGCAGCGGGGGGCGTGTGCATCTGGGAGTGTTTTCGATGTCCTTACCAGGCAGCCAAAACCATCCTGGGGGACCAAGGGTCTGCAGGCGAGGAAGTGAGCACTTCCCCAGGGCAAGAACCAACCCCCCCCCATCCCTGTTGGGGTTTCGTGGACATTGAGAAAGGTGAGGGGGGTGAGGATGTCTGGTTTGATGGCAGTGGTTGCAGCCCCAGCCCGCGAGAAGGGGGCGACCAAACATCGCAGACAGTGCAGCTCCAGCAGGGACAAACTAGCCCGTGGGACAGCACATCTACCCGATCCAGGGTCACACCGCTTTCCCACAGCCAACCGGCCCAACTACCAAGTTGGTGGGTCCACGGGGTCGGGGGCACTCATCCAGGAAGCCGAACCTACAGCCCCAACCAACACAAGCAGCAGCGAGCAGCAGGGCAGAGCCACCACCACCACCACCACGCCGACCCCACGAGGCGCAGGACACCAGGCATAAAACAAACCAGAAAGCCCCCAGCAGCAGGAGGAAAACAGGCGCGCCAGAGGAACAGAAGAGGCAGCGATTGGTCCAGAAAGCCAGAGGCAGGGGCGGGAGGGGGGGGCAGGACAAGGATGGCGGCCGCACAAAAACGCGCAAAAGAGGGGGGGCGGAGGCCCAGCACGGCGAAACCAGCCAAGCGACAAGGAAAGGGGGGTGACAAGCAAAGGGCCGACCACCACAGGCAGCCCACCTACGTGCAGCAGCTAGGCAGACCTGCAAGAGCAAGCCGGCAGGGCGCGGGGGCAGGAAGGAAAGTGGCGGAGGGGACGGATATGAAAGCATACCCACCTCGAGGCGGCCCGCAAATTGCCTTGGAGAGGCAGGCCGGGAGGACGAGGGAAGGGGCCCACAGGACAGAGAGTCAGCAAGCCATCACCAACCCGCCCAATGTTCCCCCCCACCAGCCCGGGGGGCGGGGAGACCTAACCGAGACCCACTGCCAGGGGGAGGGGGGCATGGCAGCAGCAGCAGCGCGTGGCCAGGGTGAGATACCACGCCCAAACATGCCCCTCCCCCACCTCACAATCGGGGGGGGGATAATGGGAGGGAATTCTTCGCCATCGAGGACACGCCGCCAGGCGGGATGGCCCACATTCCACACACCACAAGGGGGCAGAGCACTCGGGGCGAGGAAGGTGGAGGGCGTTGATGAGGAGAGGAACGGGGGGGCTACATCGACCGCAAGGTGACCTACCCGACGTGAAAATTGCAGGGACACGACGAGGAGAAACCGACTGGAAAGGAGGGGAAGGGTATGTGGGCCGGCGGGGAAGGGAGGAAGCGGGGGCGAGGAGAGAGGAACAGGAAAGTGGGGGGGTGGAGCACGTGCACAGGTACACACCCACAAACGCCCCCCACACAGACGTGGAGGCCACCACCACCTGCAACGGGGGCTCTTGAAGGACGGTCAGGCGAAGAGGGAAGCACAAAAGGGGGAACGCGGCGGAAAGGCGGAGACAAAGCAAAGGAGGAGGCTAGGGTGGGGGCAAAGAAACACGGGGCGATCACGGCAGAGGGAGCAGAGGGAGCAGCACACACGGACGTCGAAGCTGGAGGACAAAGGAGCAGTCTGAGCCTTGGGGCCCCGGATGAGCATCGGCGTGTTACCGGCACGAGAAACACGCGTGGCTGATTTGAAGCGACTGGGGCCATAGAAACTTAGGGACGTTGGCTCGGGGCCGCGTTCGTGTGGAGTTCACCATTCCAGGCCCTTTGTTTTTTTTTTAAACAATGGAAGGGACACAGGGGGTCAACTAGAGATGAGGGGTTTTGTAGGTTAGGATTTGTTATACCCGTTTAAGGAGGGTGTTTGTTGTGTGAAAGCGGAGCCCGAAGCCCTGAAACGCACAGGACCGAGCTGACACATGATGATGTACGGTCCGGGGCTGGGTTCCGTCTATGGGTAGGTTGCCGGTAAGGGGAGCCGAGTCGGGGGGCAAACAACGTCAAACATGGTAGTCATCGGTTCATTACCCAGTTTTCACTGCCCAAGCTGCAGGTAGGGGATAACCGTAGGGGGTTGATCGGGGCGGTCTCTTCTCACTCGCCAGAATGCCCCCATACGGCTGCCGGGTTGTCTCTTGCACACGTGAAACACTGCTTGTTTGACCCCTGCAGGTTTGTTTACAGGCCACCCCCCCAAAAACCAACCCCAACAAATGTGGGGGGGGGGGGGGAAACAGGCAACAGTCCCGCACACAACGCTGTTCACCGAACTCTGAGCCACCCAGATCGGGGGGGCGATGACGCCCGGGGCCCAGGCCCACAAGCCCTCCGAAAGAAAGAAAAGAAAGAAAGCGAGAGAGAGAAAGAGCCGACGTGGAAGAAACAAACCTACCCACAAAACACACACACCCCTCCCTCACTGGGAAACCACACGCCCCCGGCGCCAAAGCTACTACCAACCGCCCACGACACAACCACCACGCACGACCTCAATGACGACCACGGACACCCACCAAGCAGAACCCAGAAGCAACCCCATGGGCCAGACCCCACCGCAGCCAGCCGGGGCAACACCAGAACCCAGGGACCAGCCCCCCCCCAGAGACAACAACGGCCGAGCAGACACACGCCAACAACGCCAGCAGGCCACCCATGTAAAAAACCACGGGCAACACCACAAGGACCCAAGCGCGCAGAAACAGAAACCAACCAAACCCCCCAGACATGTGCACGCAATCACACACCAGCCCAGCAGCCGCACTGATGTACCCGCAACCCCAGCAGCCAAAACGCCCACGACCACCAGGAAGCAGCCTTCGAAGAAGCGACGGGCAAACGCCAACCTCATAGCCAATTCCAAGGAACTGACCAAGCGGAGCAAATGAGCAAGGGGAGGGCATCAGGGCGCTGTTAGGCTGTTGGAGCAGGTCATTTAGCCCGGGCGCACCTCGGCACGGGGCGGCCAAGAGGGAACCTGCAAGAATTGTGGCAAGCCGCACAGACCCACCAACCCTGCCTGGCCACCGACTTGAGAACAAGGGAAACAACCCACGATGAGTGAGAATGAGGACGGGGGGCGCACCAACCCGGCATGGCCATCGCCCACCACCGCCTCGGGCCACCATGAACCCACGACGGGCCACCACGATGAATGGGAGGAGAACACTTACACCGGACGACCGACCACGATACCAGACCACCGCGCCGACGAGAGCCGAAAGGCATCAGCGAAAGTTGACTGAGCCAAAAGGGCGGACGTGCACTACCCCGACGTCGACCCCAACTACCAGGGCCCGCTGGCGATGGAGGGAGCACCAGAGCATCAGGGAAAATGATCAATGAGCATTCAGGTCTTAGGGGAGACCAGAGAGGGACAAGGGTGATAAGGGTGGTAGGGACCCCCTTAGGTTGGCTTCACTGTAGGTTTTTCTCTGGGTTTTGTCTTGTGCAATTTCCCCTCGATTCACCCTGCTTTCCAGTAGCAAAAGCTGACCCACACCGGGCACACCATAAGTCAGTTTGGAGCCAATAGGGAGAGAAGGGGGAGCCCCAAAACACGCAAGGCTGTGGAACCTTTAGTTAACCCAAGAATGGCCCCGGGAGGGAAGACAGGAGCGGGTACAGACATAAACACTCCTTCGAGGGAAAAGCATCAGTACCTTTTACGATGTGCCACCTCGTCTACCTAGTTCCCCAAATGGGCCCCTAACCTGCCTGGCTAACTTGAGGGGAGGGAAGGCCACTGAGATGACTCCCCAATGTGGAAGATAGGGGCCCGCCACGCTGTAGACCGGGATATTAGGGGGTAGGTAGGCACTGCAAGCTGTGGACTCCCCAGTTACCCTGAATGAAACAGGGAGGCGACCCCCAACTGAAGTCAGCCTGTAAACATAGCCAAACTGTACAGGGGAAACAGAACCTGGGAAACTGAGTTTGAGTGGTGGGGGAGCCCGAGTGATGCTAGTCGGAAAACCCAGGCATGCACAAGTGTGGACTTTGTTTACCCTGAAAAACCAAGGGAGCTCCACCGTGAATCATGCTCAACCCATGTCAACCACCAGAACAACCATGAGGGGGGGGGGTGGGGATGGATGATACTGCAAGGAACCAATGGGGCATCAGTGAATAGGTGTACAGGGTCGGGTTTGGGTTCCAGTGTGCCTGCTGGCTGTTTGACAATACAGGTAAATTGTGGGGGCAGTCGAAAGTGATTGTACCCCCAGCCTGTATTTCTCGTAAATTTTCACCACGACTGGATCGCTGAGCACGTCCCTTGGGACGACCCCCATTGGGGGTTATGTGCTGTGGAAGGGAAGGAAAGGAGAGAAAGACGAGAAGAGAGAGAGGAGAGAGAGACGTGAGGGGGAGGAGAGAGGAGAGAGAGAGGGACGAGGGAGAAGAGAGAGAGACAAGAGAGGAGTGAGAGGGAGAGAGTGGAGGAGAGCGAGATACGAGCGATGGAGAGGGAGAGAGAGAAAGAGGAAAGGAGGAGGGAGAGGGAGAGAGAGCGATTGGGAGAGCGAGATTAGAATGACTTTTTCACCGCGCGGTGGAACCCTTGCCTGCAGGAGGACATCGCGGTTTTTGCCAGAATTTGCGCAGATGCATTCTTGAAGCCATGCACAGCACCCCAGTCGCCCTTCCGCTTTTTACTTCCGCGTTGGCAACTGGACCTCAACGTTCTCTCAGCGCTCTGGTCCGGGTGCCTGAAAGCAAAGGACCCTGCAATTAGCTATGGGCAGTGAAAATTCCTGGACGTGCAGGCACTTACTCTTTGAGCCCTTGTTGCAGAATGGTCTTGACCTTCTGCGCAGGTCACGGTGCAGAGGGCCTCACTTTTCAAGGCCAGGGGCAAACGCAGGCAACAGCAGGGTCTTAGGGCCATCGGGACGCTGCGGACAGGAGGTGTGAATTGTAGACAGGCTAGTGAAGTGAGTGCCGCAAAACGAAGATGAGACTATAGACAAAAGGACGCAGGACAGGCACGAGAGACTTGGGAAGAGGTGGGAGTTTTTTGGCGGTGGCGAGCCCCTCAGGTGCACGTAGCTGGTAGAATCCATTGCAGATGCTGGAAATTTTTGTTCTTCTGCTGGCATTTAAATTTGCATGGGTGCCCGCAAGTGATTTGCAGGAGCAGTGGAGAAAGAGCCTTTGGCAGCATCTGAAGAGTCTCGGTTTTTGCAGCTTTAGGACTCAGGGAAGGCCGAACGCATCCATGACGGGGCGACTTATTTTGGGTTGCATCACCCAGCAACCCCTGGAACAATAGCAGGAAAAGGCCAAGAAGCAGGCAACGGACCGGAAAGAGAGACAGAAAGGAGAGAGAAAGCTGCGCAGTTTCATCACCGAGCAATTTGGCACTCTGCCTGGTCGCAGCTGAGGCTACAGCAGAAGATGGGAAAGAGAGAAAAGTCTTTCAGACCAACAATGATTGCCGCCGACGGCGCGGTTGTGGACGACCATCGTGACGCCAGTCTCACAGGCTTCTTGGGACAAGATTCGGGCAAGGGGAGTCCTGTCCACCCTCTCCCCCGTGACGGGTCTCCAAGGTTACAGTGGGAAGACTCAACTAAACCAAAAACATGATTTACAGAGCTCCCTTGTTTTCTTTTGATCTTCTTTTTGTTTCCTTTTTTTTTTTTTTTTTTTTTTTTTTTCTTGCTTTCAGCTTGATCACGTTGCTTGCCTCGCTGGTGTTGGCCGAACACTTGAGATTATTCTTTGTGGAGTGTGCTGTGATTGCTGGTTGGTTTCGGTTTTATTGTCACATCTCTATGGTTTCACCTTTTTCCTTTACGTTGTTGCTTGCCTTGAAGAACCGTTCCTGATTTGGATGTTGCTCATGGTAAAGGCTTGATGCTGGAAACTGGCAACAGTTACCTTGGTTTTCTCGGAGGTGCCTTTATCCCATGTTGTTTAGATTTTTATCGCTCCTACGGACTCTGACATTATTCTGACACCACTGAACGGGCTCTTGCAGGGCCGCGGTGACCGTTCGCCGCGGACAGGCGACAAAAATAGCAAAATTCTGAGAATGAAACGCCTCTTGATCCGGAATGTACAACAAGGGGCTCATTTCGCCACACTGGGGACTTCAGCGCTCAATGCATACCCTGTTCCTAAGGATGTTCCGAGTCTGAAGAGCAGCCGCTGAAAAGATTCATGGTTGCCCTGAAGAAGGCAAGGAAACAAAGTTTTTTGCGGTCGCAATCTGTATGATGCGAGAACGGCTGTCTGTAATGTGTCCACAATTTTGCTGATTGCATGAGTCAACTTGCTTGATCGGTCCTGCCCTTAGCGCAACAGAAAGACATGAAGAGGATCGTGAATGATTGAGGAGGGCAGTGCCATGCTGGGCGCACGTGCAGCCATTTGTGACAGCATGATCACGTAGCATGAGACGCTGGGAAGCTCTGAGCGCACATTGAGAACCCCTGATTCAGCTGCTGAGCAGATCTTTTGATGGCTTCGCAATCTCAGCAGCGGTTTAGTCCATACTGGATGTGGTCTCACCACAGTCGCAGGTATTTGACGGAGAAAGGAAGGAAGGGGAGGGAAAGCCAAGACAGTGGCGGCCACAGCGTGTACATCGCCACATCTGAAAGAAAATGAGTTTGCATCACATGCTCAGATGACATTTGTTCTCCTTCACGAGAGCGGGCCGTTGGGACATGACAGGGAACAAATTGTCATCTAGAACGATGCTATCATGTTTGCCGCTCTTCAGGGCGTCCCGAATGTGAAGTCTTATTCGGCTCATGTTACATGCAAAACCTTGTCCCTTTGAGTTGCCCGCGTAATTCTGACAAAACGTTTTCCCGATTTCAAAGTCAGAACGAAGCGCCTCAAATTCGTCGTCACTTTCGAGCTGTTTTGTGTGAAGCTTTTGCGTCCCGAAAGGTGCTGCTCGTCAGGTGTAGGGAAAATACGGGGGGGGGGGTGGGGGGACCTGTTCAACCGGAATGCTCCCCAAAGAGTTGTGGCGACACTGGGAACCAAGGCTGAAGCAAACCCAACCACGGTGGTGACAGACAGGTTCCAGTCTCAGTGGCTGGCTCCCTCAGCTTCTGTTGTTGGCCTGAGCCAGACATTCTGAGGGATGAGGGTTCAGATGCTGTGACGAATGAACAAACGCCATACCCAGCGAAAAAGGTCCCATGAGTCGGTGCAAAAGGACGCTCTTGTTTACCACAAACGACGCGGCCAGAATGGGGCGGAAAACACAGGGCCTTTGCCCGGAGCCGCCAGGCCAAGATCAGCTGTGTCTATGGTACAGTGGTTAGTGATGGAACGACCACAAGGACAGACCTTCGAGACCATCGAGACGGTGCTTGGCACTGAGTATGTGAAGAGGAAGCCTAGTAGCCTGTAGGACTTGCAAAGGGGTCTGGCCCTGATTTCGGCATTCCTGAGGTACATTCGTTATTTACATGATTGACTCGCTGTGCGCATGCTCTTACCCATGCTTCGGATCCCAGAGCTTTGAGTCACAGCTCCCGGGGAGTCCGGGATTCTACCGGGCCAGAGGGGGTGTCTTGGAGCAGCCAGGACTAACACGAGACTGTAGAAATGTCCCGGCAGTCGCACTGTAGCCGCATCTTGTGATCTGTGGTCCGGCCCAACAAACACGCCCGAACCACCCCATTTTGCCAACCATGTTTGTTGGTGGTGGGGGGTGGTGGGGGTGTGGGGTTGTTGTGGTTCTGTTGGTTGGTTGTTGTGTTGGTGTGGCTGGGTTTATGTTGCTGCTGTTGCTGATGTTGCTGCTGCTGCTGCTGCTGTTGCTGAATGTTGTGATTGTTGACTCAGTTCTGCGCACCAAGGCTCTTCTTGGGCTGGGAGTGCCGACGGCCCATTCAACCTTCAATATGCTAACACGGGCGTGGTATTGTCGACATGCATGGAACGTGTAATTTTAAATGGGTCCGCAACACGTTACACGCTTGTCCACCTCCAGCGATCACAGCCACTGACATCGCGTAGTGGTAGTCAGAAGGGAACCTAGAATGAAGGCGGAAAGGCCGGAGTAGAGCAGCACAGAGATGCCTTCGAGAGCGTTGCTTTGAGAGTGCGCGAGACAAGGAAGAACGAAGAAGAAAAACCATGTTTTGCGACATTCCCGGTTAACATGGCTGTGCATTTAGAGCGCCACCAGCCAGCGGATTTGCATAAAAGCTAAGTAGCAGGCTCCCTGTGCGGGCGATCCATGGCAATTCGAAGTTTGCAAGCAAAAAGGCAAAGAAGGGGGGATACAGTACTGCGAATCTGGATGGACCACTAGCTCAGTGCTTCGATCGGGGTTGTTCGAGGCGGTGTGCAGCTGAGGTATACATGGTTACGCCAAAATCAACACAGCACAACAGTGCACATGTTAGGAGGGGTACCTGACGTGATAAGCGGGGGCAGCGGGGTCAGTGTCGTAGGTGTACATGGTGGGCGTTGGATTGGAGTGTGGAAACCCCATTGTCCCCCTTTAACCAAATCAACAAAGAGAGTTTGCCTCGAGAAAATAGAGGGTGAAGATGCAAAACAGTGTGCGGACTTCTCAAGCTACATTTGCCCACTGCCTGTCAGGATAGAGCAGCAGGTTAAAGATCTGGGTTTCTGTCCTCGCCGCAAACCCTGAACCAAGATTCGGGTTTGTTGGGATCGCTTAGGATCAGTCATCATTACCATTCAGCGCCGGTATCCACATTCCTCCTCTTTCAAAGGATGCTTGGAGCCAGCAGAATCATTGGCAATCTATCATGGTCTCTGTCTCTCTGGGTCTCTGTCTCTCGTCTACCGATTCTGCATCACCGTCTGCGGTCTGTTCTTGCGTTGCAAACCCAGACACAGTGGTACCAAATTTGGTCAGCAGTATACCTGCTCGGGGACATGTCAAGGGCCTCCTTCCTTGAGCTGCTGGATGGATCCGTTTGCAGATTAGAACTAACGTGAAAAGCGTCATGCTTGGCTCTGTTTGAAATAATGCGGGCTTTCAAGCGCGAGCGCGCTTGCGATATGCGGTATCTTAGATTGTCTTGGTCTTTGTTTTCGGCGTCCTTCTGGTATGCACCAGTCTCGAGTTCTGTTCAGTGTCCCGTCGCTTGTACTTCCATCAGGCCTTGCCGGTTAGAGTGCGTTTGGCACTGGTGACTCTGGAGCTCTGTCTGCTTCCTCCTCTCCTCCGCCTGCCTTCACACCTACATGAGATTGCTGCCCAGATGAATTTTCAGTGGCCAGACCATACGGCCTTCCTCCGGCTGACACGAACTTTGGGAGAATGAAGCCGCGGACCTGATAATGGGCATGGAACGACAATGCAAGATTGGGGATGGCATGGCATGCGTCGAAATCCTGAGGTCAGGGATACTGGTCCGCCCGATTACCCCCGCCTCAAGAAAAGGAGTTGAGAAGCATTGGGTTGTGATCTCGCATGCTACGGTATTGGGTTCAGCTCAGTGGTTTTCGTCTAGATTTAGATTTTGGATCCATCATTGGCCCCAAAATGGCGAACCTGGCATGTCATTGGGAAGACAAAGGCTGCGTGTGTTGCCACGCCTCAGTGAAGCAGGAGTTGACGGCAACTGTGTGACTATGCCAGCCTGAGAGATGAATCAATTATAAGGCCACTTGCAACCCCAAAGCCCACCAAAAGAAGAAGCATAGAGCACACAACATATTTAGCTGAGCGAACGACTTCATGAGCTTTTATACTTTGGTGTCGTGGACCGTCAGTCGGGGGGGGCAGGGTCGAGAAAACTTAACGTTAAGAGTCGGGGAAAAAACATCAGTTAAGATCCCTCCCCAAGTTTTGGGCAGCCCCAGGCGGATTGCTGTTGCATTTGGGACGCACACTAACGCTCTGAACACGGCGCTTTTTTCGACACGCGTGCGGCATCCCAGGGCGCGCGACATGACAGGGAACTCTTTTCAGAACCCCCCAACGTGCGCACTCAAGTTTTTAACATGATGTTTACTCGACACCGTCTACCTCAGTCGCGCCTGCGCGGCATGGAGACAAGTCTTCCAGAGCACTTTTGCGTTTCCGACCCAGGAGGAAGGCGGGCTAGCAAACCACCCAGCAGAAGTACCCGTGGGAGATCTAGAAATATGTGTGCGGGTCATGGGCCCGCTGTTTCAGGCTGTTCGTGGCGGTTTCTTGCCCCGAGCATGACGCAATAAAAGACAACGGAGAGGGAGGGGGGAGAGCACGTGAGAAGATGCAGCTTCACGGAGCCAGCCATAGAAATGAACGAAGAGAGGGCAGAGCAGAAAGATGGACAGAGACTTCCAGGGCAGTCAACGTTCTTGGCAAGCCTTGGCGCGCTGTCCAAGCCCCAGTGCACGCAGAAACTATGGCAAATGCGTTTTGAATTGCCAGCATAAAGAGAGAGAGATGGAATGTATATAGGCTCACTTTGAAACATAGGTTCTGGTCGATATTGTGCTGCTGATTCTGAAGTTCATAGGCAGGTTCCTTGCAAAGCGTTCTCACAAATTCCAGCCTTGCTTTCTTGTTTCGATGCAGGTTGGCTTAATGGCTTGCCGTCTTGCTGGGTCCAGAACATTTTGTAAGTGGCGCGGCGGTCTCCTTGATCTCAGAGTGACTCTGAGGCTTCATTGGAGGGGCAAGAGGCGGGCATTTACACCCAAGAAGGGGGAAGAGAGAAAAATCGCATCGAATGCCAAATCAAGGTTAGCCCTGGTCGCAGGGGGACATGACAGACCGGATATGGATTGTTCGGGTGCCTCTGCAAACATTCTGCCAAGCGTTAGGAGGTGGGCTGCATGAAAAATCTTATCGTGCGAGCGGAGGAGACGTGGGGACGTGCCGCGCTGCGAACTATGGAAGAGCATGGAAGGCGGTGTATTACATGTGCGGGTCCGAGAGGGACCGGGAGTGGGAAGGAGGGAGGGGGAGGGTGGGAGGGCGAGAGTTTAATGAGAGAGAGAGAGAGAAAGAACAAACGACAGAACGTGTACTTATTCACGACGCAGCGAAATGCGCGACATGAGCCGTTTACCAGGTTTGAGCTGACCCATAGTGGCGGATGGCAAACTATGCTCGGCCTGTAGTGGAGAAGGCTCGCAAGAGACCTTTTGCAAAGAATGATGATTCGTTATGCGGAAATAAGAGGTCAGCGTTTGGTATGCTTGGTTTTTCATGCCTGGGCCCTGGAAAATGGTATGAAGGCTTGAGCCTGTCATGGTGTTGCCGGATAGAAACCGATGCAAGAAAGGTCATACGTAACCGCTTGACGAGGGTCAGACTATGAACCAATAAGTTGCATCCTTTTCAAGTGACGCTTGGAAAAAAATTGGGAGTTTGTTCAAGTCACAGGGATGGTGGGTGTTTTCTTAGTCTTTCGATGATAATGCTTGGAAACCAAGGATATGTCCTAAGAGGGAAGGAGAACTAATCACTGCAATCCGCTCTCCCTAGACACCCCGTCAAACATCGCTTATTATCAGCTGTTTCGAGCCAACGCATTCAACTCGCACCCTGCTATTCAATGAATGATTATCACGAAAAAGACATATAATGTCCAGAGTTGATTGCGAGTCAGCGATGGTTCCGTGTCAGAACAAGCCGAGTGTCACTGTAACGGGTGGGAGGTCCAGCGGGGAAGCGGCTATTAGTCAAGGTTCAGCCAAAAATCTGTTCTCGCTACTTTTGATGCTAAGGACAACCATGAGAACCTGGGAGAAGGTTCTTATTGAGCAGTTCTGAAACTCGCACATTTGGTGAGCACTCTCAGGTTTGGGTTTTGGGCCCAAGCGTAAAGGATGGGGTTCCAGGTGCACTGAAAAGAGAAAGCTTTTTTTACATTAAAAGTTTCCAGCACACCTAAAAGATCACTCAGCTAGCCAAAGAAGAAACCAGGGCCATGTTCTGAACGGAAAGGCTATAGATAGCAACCCATGGACCCGTATTGAAGTTAGGTCTTTTGGGCAGGGGTGGAAGCCACGTTGCTCAAACCTCTCGTCAGCTTCAAGGGTTTGTGTTTACAAAGCATAGGAATTTTGCAGAGTGAGAGGGGTGTGCTGCAGCGGCAGTTAATGGGTTGACGTGATAGGATATAAAAGTCGGTTGCAGGAGTCGGAAAGGGAAAAAGGGTGTTGCGGTGGACCTCGTTGGCCAAGATTAAGGGCTAGGTCATCAGGATCAGGTTCCAAGAGTACTGGCATAGCACGTCTTTCTTCTTCTTTAGTTCGGGACGAAAATCACAAGTCCCTCTCGATATAAAGAGGTTCCATATCGCGTCGATATGCATATTCAATGTTGAAACACAAGTTCGTTGAGGAGTTTCACTACAAGGTCTTCTGCTGATTATGAGTTTAAGTGTATTAACTGGGACTTGGCGGACGATGAGATCTGACCGCAGGTTGATGCTCGTAGTGCGATTCCGCTTCAGCTCGTCGTGGCCACGACTGACCGCCGGCCCTGCAGCCAAACGGCGGAAGGGCAAACATCGCTGGCATTAATCACGTCTGTCAACGACTGAGAAGCCTGAGGGGCCTTGCTGACATCTCTACTGGAGGTCATCTTTTTCGCGAATCATCAGAATCATTACGGGCGATTTTTCTGAAGGGTCGGCACAGCACGACTTTTCGGAGAATGCTGCGCTGACGACTTGCAAAGGACAACCTTGCACTGCGCTGGGATTCTGCACTCGCAGTGCAGGAAAAATATTCCATTGGCCATGAGGCTGAGGCGCACGGTCCAGTCCATTCCTTGGAGCCTCGAGCAGGAGAAGTTTCGGTCGAAGGAGACGTATGTGAAGTAGCTGGGGCTGTGGGAGAGCAGTTGCGGTGTATCCCCCAAATCTTATGGGAATCAAAAGCAGCCAGCGACAATACCTGTAAGCGCACGGCTTCTAACGTTGGTGACAGTTCTGCAAAATCGATCCAGGCCATGGTCGGCTTGTCGATCCGGTGTTGTGGGCATGGTGAAAAGTAACGATGCGCCTGCGTCTGATTTCGAACCGCAATGATGCTGAGTCGCGATGAAGCTGTCAGTTCCTTTTTTTCCTGGTCGCAGGAGGGCCGCAGGGAATGTCGTTGTCCGCTGCCAAGCGACGGCTGGAGCATTCTGTGATATGCGGAAGGACGCCTATGCACATACTCGTACCTGCAATTCTGGAAGATCAGTCACAGATTCCCTCGACTAAGGCAGGTGAGCTCTTGCAGTCACAGCCCTCGCTTCCTTCTCCTTTCTTTACTCTCTCCTCTGGTTGGGTTGTCGGTGAGGTGCTCGTTGGTTGCATCACTTCTTGCCAGGCCAAAGTGTGTGTCTGTGTGTTTTTGTGTTTTTGTGACTGTGTGTCTGTCTGTGTGTGCGTGTGTGTGTGCGTGTGCGTGTGTGCGTGTGCGTGTGTGTGTGTGTGTGTGTGTGTGTGTGTGTGTGTGTGTGTGTGTGTGTGTGTGTGTGTGTGTGTGTGTGTGTGTGTGTGTGTGTGTGTGTGTGTGTGTGTGTCTGAGTGTGTTCGTGCTTGTCGAGCCAACAAATTCTCGTGAACTGGGCCCTCGGCTCTGTTCTTCCCGGGAAGCTCCAAGGGTTTTTCAAGATCCAGCAAGTCTCAACGAATCAACCTGCAGACCCTGCAGACCGTCCCAAGCCCCGATAGCCTCCGTTTGACTCCAGGTAGCCTCAAGCGCTCAAGGGATGCTGCAGTTGTGGCGGAGTTCCCTTTTCTTAATGTCGCGTCCCGAGAGCTTTGCCTAGCCGCCCTGTTCCAGGACATCTTCCTCGAAGCAGATGATGATGGAAATGGGGTCCGGACCTTGGCATGGTGGCGAAATGTAGAGCATACGCCGTACGCAGCGTGACCAACAAGTGCTCTTTCCCAACACCAAGGTCATCACCCGTGCAGAGATGGACCGTGCGGTGAGCAATCCAGCTCCTTGGATGGAGGTGATATGATGGTTTTCATGTTGCCGGTTGGTTTTGGTTTTGCGTGGTGGTGCTCTATGGTGTTCTTGTTGTTTGCTGAACGGTAAGAGTTTCTGGCAAGTCTTTTCGGGCTGCCGCGTGTTGATGTGCCAACTTTTCGTGCAAAGATCAGCATGGTGTCAGTACACCGCGGAGCTGATAGTATGGCTGACCACATGCATTTCTGAGCCGGTTTGCAAGCCTACCTAGCTTTTCGCAATCGTCAGCTGGGCTTTAACTTTGAGTGTTGAGGCTGGCCAGGATTGTGCCAACACATTGCGGTGTTTGGCGAGGGACAGAAACTCCACAGTATGTAGGGAAATACCAGCGATTGTCTGGTTTCATGCTTTTCCTGTCAAATCAGAAGATGTAACTGCACGTAGCTGACGCATCAGTTGCACCTTCTGAAAATAGGCCAGTTACAAAAAAAGTCTCAGGCATGAGGCAGGAATCTATAAGCTTTCACATGATTGTCTTAAGACCCCGCTTCGGTCCTCATCTTGCCATGTCATAGGGTTGTACTTGTCTCTGTTTGTTTTCGTGCTGTTAGGAAAAGTTGTAGGAGGGAAACATGTTTCGGCAGCGTTGCGATAGTATGCCACCGGCCTAATCAATGGGGCTGGGAGGTCGTGCTGCACTACCTCAGCATCCTCGAGATCGAGGTGGTCATGTCTACTAAATCCAGGGGCCTGCGTACCATAGGCTGAACGGTGTCAATTTGTTACGCTCCGATAATGCGGAAGTCGGTTAGAAGCTGCCCTTCCGGCAATAAGAGGTTGAGTTTACGACGCCTACGAGCTGTTTCTCCTCATATGTAATAATGTACTATCTGCCTCCCACTCAAGCGGCCTTCAAGCTCTCATACATTGAAGTGCAAGTACTGAAGCATGCGTCATACGTCATGTATTGCCTGAAGGGCTGCTTCTGTTGCAGATCTTCTCCGAGCCCACTGCAGCACCAACTCCGGAGTTTTGACGAGTTCAGGGTTGTCAGTAAAATGCCGCCAGGCTGTTTGTCCCAGTGTCAAAGCAAAGCAGTTAGTCTCCTTCGCATTTCCGGAAGAAGGTCCACGAAGTGGAGCCTTTGTTTGATCTCTTGGACGATGGGGCGTGCAACTCAAACATGATTCTTTTGCACACTGTTTGCCATGCCATGAGCGGCTCTTCTGTGGGATTTTGCCTCTCAGGATGGACAAGTGACTATCAAGGAGTTTTGTCAAGGCATCATGCGCCAGAGCCCCGATGCTTTGCCTCATATTCTGGCCTGGTAGCTCCAGTCGCCAGTCCACAGCTGAGTAGCCGAGTAGCCCCAACTTGCTGTAGGCTTGAAGGGGCAAGCGCGATCCCTGGATGTCATCTCGATCATGCATGTGCTCAGCCTCGGTTGCTCCTGAGTGTGCTTCTCACTACATTCCTACCACTGAGCGTTGTCCAAATACTGGGAGACATGGCCCTGAGGATGCGAACATCATCATGACGCAGCTGCAACCTTAGACTTCCAGCTCTATTCTCCATTTACACAAAGGTGACAAAATGACCACTGTGCCCAAACCAGTTCCAGCATGTCTAAGTTGACAGAACATTACACACGAATATTCCGAAAACTTTCTAGGGAACTGGTGTTAGGCTTGCCCTAAGCCGGACGAATGAACCATGCATATGTGAGCAACTCCAGAAACGGCATTCTGCTTGCTACTAAGCAAAGCTTGCTGGATGCAATAACCGACAAACCTTTCCTGTTGAAGAAGAAGAAGTAGTAGTAGTAACCCCAAAATCCACGCATTCGATCTGTGCCGTTGATACCGAGGTGTCGCGAAGTGAAACGAAGCCTCGCGCACATTGAAGCTTACCTCGGGGTGCACTTCCTATTGTTTGCTGAGTTGTTCGGACATGGTCCATGCAGATTGCCATGGCCCGGTTCAGCATCTGCTGTTGCGGCGTGAAGCACAAGCGCATAGAACGGAGCGTTGAAAAGTAGAGGTCAGCAGCGGTGTCAATGACTCGCGCCGGGACAAGCTCCGATCATTGGCGACCAGCCTGCAGTCATCACAGCGAAAGGATTTGCCCGCAAGCATGTCGGCAGGAGGTCTTGTAACTGTATTCGAATCTCTGTCGAATGCTGTAGCTGTAGCGAGGCCCCAGATGCGTTATGTTGCAGACATCGAGCAGTGAAGGTAACGCTCAGGGAACCACAGCCATGGCCCAGAATCGTCGGCACCAGTGCGGTGCGATGGAATTGCGGCGTCCCCTGCAAACAAAAGCGAAGCCGAAGCCGAGGTACTGTTCCAAGGCTGTGAATGCGCATGGATGTTGACCAGCAAAGAAACCCCTACATGTCGCAATACGGTGCATGGGCGAGCGTAAGCAATGTAAAAGTATAATCCACGTTCTCCCATCGACTGAACATCTCACAAAAGTGAACCATAATTCTTGAACAGAAAAGTTTTGTCAAGGCTTCTAGCTGCAGAAGCAAGACTAGGTTGTGGCATACTCGCAGAATTATTCGCAAACGCTTGAGCGCGCCGCCTCGGCAGCCGGGAGGCCCAACGCGGGGCGCATTTTCGGAGAGCAGATAGCCGTGAAGGTAGAGCTCCAGTCCTGTAGAGAAGTCCCAGAAATGAGCTAAGGGTGGACCGGAGGAAGGTCCAGTGAGGGTCGAGGAGGGGGGTTTCAGACACGGGAGGAGTTTGTGGGGGGGGGGGGGTCCCCGAGGGGTTGGAAGGGTTGGGCTAGAGCAACGAAGGGTTTGACAACTGACCACTCCACTCACATCTCTGACGCTCCCGCACTCCCACCCATCAGCACCTTTCTCCTGCTCCCAAGATAACGAACCAAAAACGCGACGTGTACCACCTGGAAAATTCGCTCGAGGGTGTGTACGTATGTCTCTGCAGTTTTCTCGCCGACAGCGGGTATTGCGGCGCAGCATCGCGCAAATTTTGTATCTGCAAACATTGTAACACAGGGCGCCCGAGTCTGTTTTTCCAGCTTTCGGTGGCATCCTAAACCCTTTTCACCCCCAGAGGTTCCATGTTTTTTTTTGCACGGGCTGTTCTGACTTAATGAGGGCAAAGCAGTCGCTGCATTATTGGAGGGTGAGACGAAGAGAACTTGAGATGATTTCCCTGCCACGCTGCGTGGTAGCTCGGAATTGCCTGTGCATGGAAAGCTGTCATTTCAGGACGACACTGGGTTGGCCAGTGATCTCAACGGTGCCTCTGAAACGAATGGAGCGGCTTCCTGAACTTTTTCCGTTAGGTGATGTCTTGTCAGTCTTGTTGGTCGAGTATAGTTTGTGGCCGAAAGGCTGTGTCAGGGTGGAAACCACTATGGAACGCATAATACATGAGCGCTTGAGCTCGGCTGCGCAGGGAGCTATCTCGCTTACGGTCGTAAGGCTGCAGCGTTTATAGCCAACGTGCTACAGGGTGATCCGTCGATCATATCTTGCAAGAGCTTTCCATCCACGCTGTCACGCCTTGGACAAGCTTGACCAACATACAACTTTTCACCACCTTCAGCTGGGTGACATGCCCAGGCTGGTTTCACCTGTCCCAAGTGCCCAAACTTGCTGGAATAGTTGAAGTTTCATCGCACCAGCACCCTGAAGATCAAAAGGAGAACAAGCGACTTAACTCATCATGCTGGTGGCTTGGATTTCAGACGACACGACGAGCGGCAAAGTATTTCCGGCCGCTTCCTTTTGACCTCACGGCAGCGTGGGTTAACGGCTACCATCCACTGCGGTGCGGAAAGGGGCGACAAGGGAGAGTGATGAAGGAATCCGGAAGAAATTTGTGGAGCAGACTTCCAAGCAGTCGCCTTGTTCGGTGTTGCTCGAGTGGGGGACGTGCTTTCACTCACCCCTCGGTGCATGAAGCGACCATGAAGCAGACACATCATCACTACATGTCACAGTGCAATCGTGCTGCTGGCGTTGGCTTCTTTATGGAAGCCTAACCAAGCAGCCACCGCCAGGCAAAACATAGCTGCCAGACACTGCTTCAGAGTGACCTTAGACCGTGGAAGGAGCACACATTGCAGCCATGGCAACAGCTGCGTTATGGGTGGCAATTGGTGGCTGCCTCAGTGTTAAGCTGCTTGTTTGAGATCTTGTCCTTTGTCTGTTGCGGCGCTGAGAAGTGCCGGAATTAACTTGTATGGCGGTAATGGGATCCAACTGAGCTAGTGCGCGCAGCGCAACAATAAAGTTAACTCAACCATTTCTGTGTTGGGCAGGCAAATTCCCACTTGCCTGGCGTAAGTTGGATGATATTCGAGCTTGTATGGGAAGAGGTTGATTTGGGGGGTTGGGCTAGGGCTTCGGCTCTTGGCTGTGCTGAATTTGAACATGCGGCGTGTGCGATTGCGCCACCCTCAGAAGTAGTGGAAGACCGGCTTTCAGACAAGCGACTATGAGGTGCTTTTCTATTCACTGTGTTTTTTATTTGCTCCAAGAAGGACACAGAAGGACCAGATTGACATGCCTGAACGCCAGCGCATCCCGCCGTGCGATTGGTTGAGAGCTTTTCGGACATGTTTAGAAAGTTTGTGCGGGGCCTTCGGGGCACATCGAGAACATCGAGAACCATGTCGACTGGTCGACACTATTCAATCGGGATCTGCTTCTGGCGGCTCCGGCTCAGAGGTGCCACTCTCGAAGGCCCGATATGCCTAGACGGCACCTGAATGTTTTCAGCAGGACTCGCATATACCGTCGGAAGCCGAAACTATTTCAACTATCACTCCAACATGGGTGGTTTCTCGAGACTCTCGAGACACCGGACCGGAAGTTCATGAAACCTCTCCGAGATTGTTGTGAACAGTGACTATGCTTTTGACCTGCGCACAGATGCATGTTCGTCTCGTGCACCTGCCTATGGTGAAGATGAGTTCCAGCAGCGCAGGTTGGCTGTCACCAGCTGCACGCGCCGTGTCCCGTGCCGTGGCTCGCGAGACCCCCAGCGGAGTGAGCTAGTGCATCGCTCTGAAGGCGCTTCCACCTATGTTGTCTGAGTGCTTGGAGCTCCGCAAGACAGCCGGCCTCATCTCACGTCGTTGTCGCTCGATGTTGCTCTGTCAGAATCACATCGAATCAGCACAACTGCAGGGCCGCATCGTCGCAGTGTACGTTGCCGACGTGTTTCGCTTTGCCAGGACGTTGGGGCTGCTGTATCTGGGTCAAGAATTATGGCAGATGGTCAGTTCTCAGGCCCTCTGTTTATCGGGTAAGTACCCTAAGTCACAATCTTCTTTAATCTGCAAGTCATCCAGGAGCTTTTGGGCGACCGGGTAACCTCAACTAAGCTTTTCGATTTTTAGGTTTTTCCCACCCAGGCTCCCGCTCCCGACATAACTCGTGCGAAATCCTTATATTTATGTCAGGTGAGGACGACCAGCTACAAGTAGCTGGTCCTCGCACGGGATTGAGCAACCCACACCATGGTCAGGACACCGTTGGCTACGCCATTGAGCAGCTTTGGTCGGGGTCTCCACCTGTATGAGCCAAGCGAGCCAGTCTTTCCGATTGCCTTTATTGTACAAATGTAGGCGCTGATGCCCAGAATGAGGCCTGCCATGCGGTCGTTGGCCGAGGCTCCTCCGCATCATGCGTAGATGCACTGGGGTTTGTCTTTCTGTTCCGAGACGCATCACTTGCCCACAAGAGAACTTGGCATCGCTTGCCAGTTTGGCTCACGCAAAACATCTTATACAGTTACTCCTGAAGATGACATGACAGTGCAAGTGCTAAGAGCGCAGCAGCACGACATGCCCTTGGAGATCATCGTCCAATGTCTTCCAGTCAGCGTACAGGCTTCAAAGTTTGTAAGTGGGCCAAACTTAGAGCTTTACGCTTGGCGGCTGTACATCGCCCAGCAGCCCCCTCAGGCTGGCTGTCTGCTTGACCCGTCTTGTATATCTC
>CAJNDS010002291.1:497500-516308 GCA_905221605.1 Symbiodinium natans
TCTGGCACGGCGGTTTTGAGTGAACCCAGGGATCGAAGCCGCGATCGGCGCTAGCCCTGTGCGACCTTTGTGAGAGGATGTTTCTGCTTGACTAGCCATGTGGCATGAAGCTATTGGTGCGTTTCGAAGGACAGCCAATAGTCAAGACGCAGCTGTAAACCGCATGGGCCGACTGATGCTAATCAGCTATCACATTCAGTCCGTTTATCAATATACCCGTCGTGGACCCTGCAGCACGAGTGAAGTTGTTGTGCCCGACTGTCCTGCGAGACCCAATTATCTATCACACGTTTCAGTATCTTTCGAGCATCAGACAAAAAGTGGTCTTGCCCGGCTGGTTTGGTTGTAGAAGAAAGTAGGAAGCACCGTCCTTTCAGGATTGTCACAGCATTCGGCCGACACAGCTTTCGCCGCGGACGTTTGAGTACGGACCTGAGCTTGCACGATCATGAGCAAGCTATAGCAAGTGGCACTGGTTCCTGCATTCGTTGGAACAATTTTTATGAACATACTTAGACTCCGTTAGTCGGCCTTTGAGGTCTAGATTGCGCCAATCGGCACGATTGCTGCAGGCGCCTCCGTCATGTCATGAGCTGGCCCGAACTATGCCTCAGCATATCTCAGCTTGCCAGACACACTCAGCTCATCGCACCTGGAATTTCATTCTGATCACGTCAAGACTTGCCGATTCACAGGATGAGGGGCAGGGCCCGTATGGATTGGTGAAGCTTAGGCATGGAAGAAGTATGAAAAAAGTCACAGCACGGCACAGTTTGTTTGGCGGCTGCCGGCCGGACAGTGCGACCTCACGGGCTAATGTGGGCTGATGTGGGCCACTCCCCACAGCTCCCATGGCCTGCAGATTCCCGCCAGGATCTTCAGCAGCTGTCCGCTGTTTCTCCAGACGTGGCTAGCCGCGAGAGTCTCACAAGTCTGAGCTGCTACATGCTACACATTGCTACCCTGGTTCGGATGAGTTGTGCTGGCTGAGTGTTTGAGTTCAGGCATTGATGGAGTCGGGTGGCCGGCCACGCACCAGTACCTTTTCCAGGAGCCCACCGCTGATACTGCCCAACACCAAAGATCACAACTGCGAGACTGTGAGACGTCTGAGAGAAAAGCTAAGTCATGCGAAGTCCCAGCCGCTTGTCTTGGTCCTAGTCTTTCGATGCGAGGAGCCGGGCACAAAGGCGAACCTTCGTCGAAGATATGCCGGGCTGCTGGTGCTGGGTTGATCTGACTATGTAAAGTTGCGGTTGCTGCTACCGTGCTACCGCGGCTTGATGCACTCGATTTGGGAACATGTCGGACTCAGGCAGATTCGATGAGACAACTGTTGCTCAAGGCCACTGTGCAGGGTGAGTACGGACTGGCAGTTCGGGTCGCCATGCCGTAGCAGCTCCGCAAACTGCACCCGGCCATCTGAAGTAAAACATCGTCTTTGCAAGTACAACTTGCGTTGCTTTGCAGAGGCGACTTTTGCTATAGTGCTCACATAGCCATGCAGCTCCTGCCAAAGAAATTGTTGGGAAGTTGTGGACAAAGAACTATCAGCTCGACAAATGCAACAGTTCTTGCCTCACCCCGCTGAATGAGAACAATCACTCCGTAAGTACTGGAGTGCCATATCTGATTAAAAAGGCGCATTCGCGCTTGGGATTTGTGCTTGAGCAGTTTCATTTATTCCGCTGCTACGGTGCTAGACTCGTTGTCACGTGCTACTCTTAGCCTCGTCAGACCTGGCTGTGCCGTTACGCAGCGCAAGAACCAGAAAGCTGCTGGCCCAGTTTTTCCAGTGACGCTCGCTGACTTTCCGGTGGTGCACAGTGGCAAGAATGCACGTCTCAAGTGGTCAAGAAGTCGCACTGCCGAACTACTCCACCCCCAACCTGCCTGGAACAAATCGTCACATGATTGATCCACCGCAAATCCTTGCTGACTTGAGGTCTTGTCGCCCACATCGACAGCTCCTCAGTGAACGAGAGTACGAGCTGCTTTTCTCCCCAGACTGTGATTTCGCATGCCTGCACCATGGGGTCTGACATTGAGCAAAATATCAAAGGTGTATAACCTTTTTTTCTCGTACGGGCTCCCCCTAGAATGACTCTATAAGACGAGGTTACTGCCTTCTTTCGAGGCAAGTTGTGCGTAGTTCTTGTGGGGGTCCTGCCATTATGTACGAAATTAATCGCACCATATCGCACTCCCAGGACCCAGAAGGGGGGGGCCGCAGGGGAAAACGGGGTCAGAGATGTTTTGGGGGTGAGCGGGGCCTGTGCTTTGTTTTGTTGAGTTTGTTCCTTTTCGCCCTTCCCCCTGCACTTGCGGACTGCATGTTGTTGTGTGTTGTGATGCAGCGCAATGCACATTTCGCTTTAGCTCGAGGCCCGGCGCCGGATTTTGTACATTTGGCGCTCTACGAAAGTTTTTCTGGATCCACAAATCGATGCTGTTCGAGTTTCGGGAAGTTGCAGGGCCGAAAACAAACGCCTGGTTTGCAGCGCTTCTTGATGCTCTTTGGATCACGTGTATACCCGGGCCTGTGTAGTGCATGGCTCCACGGCGAGCCCGTGCCTCGTCAGACTGCGAGTGCGCGCAAACGTGGGAGATTCGGACCAGGCCCTTCCGTGAGAGCTTCCAATCTTTGCAGGTACTTTTCGTCAAAGCTGCAAATATGGATTGACCTGCTGCGTCTGGGTGAATCCGTGTGGGTAGAGTGGGCCAGTAGTTTCTAGGATTGCACTCGAAGCAGGCACCATGAAACCTAGAGTCCTGGCTCTGAGGTGAGCTTTGTGCCAGGATAGTGAGGGGCTCCAACCGTTGCAACGCGGTTTGCGTGGCCCACTGTATTCACCCCAAGCTTGAAGCTGTTGATCCAGTCCTGTCATCGCTAGCACATATGCGCAGGAGTCATTTGCAGCGCGCGCTGATAAGATGTGTAAGCTGCCCCGGCGATCAGGACCAACAGTACCTACAGCAAAAAGACTTAAAACTTGATATCTGGGCCGCGACAGTGCGAAGGCATCGTGCCGTTTCAATCATGCACAATCGTGCAAAAGAGAATGTCAGAGTGCGTGTGCCTCACGCGGCCAAGTCTTAATCGGAAAAAATGCTCCGCTCATGCGTAGATGTTATTTGCAGATCTGAAGGGCTGAAGAATAATGACTGAAAGTGCCACGCATGTCAAGGAAGGCAACAACAACAACCTCCCCTTTCTCCAAGACTCCGGCCACATTTGTCCCCCCCCCCCCCCCCTGCCAGACCATAGTTTGGAAGTCTGCGTAGCCTCCCAGCCAAGAAGCTGTGTAGTGTGGCTTTCTGACAGGGTCAAGCAGTGTCACAGTGATTTGCTACCAGGTCCTTTAATTTTAGCGTTTGCCTGCATGACGGCCACTTGAGTGCTGCAGTCCACAGCCCAGGGGCGCACACATTGCCTGCCTGCCGCTGCCATATGTAGCCTCAGGGGCGTCTTGCAGACATGCCTACGAGGCCTGAATGCTGAGCGGGACTCTCAGAAGGTTTGGAGACTTTTGTGAACAGCAGACTGGCCTCGATCGCTCCCGCCCCCTCTCTTTCTCTCTTTCCCGCCATCTATGTGTATGCATACATATCAGATCTGTGGCTGCTGATGGCAACTTCGGTGAGGGTGATGCTGATGCTACTGGTGATGGTGATTATGATGCTGTCTTGTCTGGCGGCATGTGCGGCTGACGGCTGCCTGCGGCGCATGATGAATGCCTTCAGGAAGATGGGCGCGGTCTGCTCTGCCCTTGTCCAAGACAAGGTGGAGGATGTGGAGCCCTGCTCGATCAAGAGTGCAAGCATAGGCTGGCTGCAAGCTTGAACCATGCGCTCTGCAGTTGTCCGCAGCTTGTCGCTGCGGTATGCTGTGGTAATTTCTGGAGACGAGAGGCGTGGAATCCGAGCCACTCTGGAAACAGATGGCAGAAGCTCAGATTGAACTTCGGAAAGCTGCGGAGGCCGGCGAAATACACAGTTCAAGGCATTCCGGCGCCGGCCAATGGCGCGCAGTGGTGTTGAGACTTAAACATGAAAGTGGCTCCTGGGATCTTGCAGGCAACGCGTCCAGAAGTGGAGAAGCAGCTTGCCGAGCGTGCAGCAGTCCCTGTCCCAGTGAACTGCGGCTCCAACACGACCTTGCGAGGGCGGCCAACCGGGCCGTGCCATGCTCTCTTCTTGTAAGAGAATCAACTTGGAATCAGTCAAGGCACGACAAGCTTCAGCCAAGAAAGCAGAAGCAGCCCTATGCTTAGGTCGCGGTCGTGGCAGGTGACCTTAGCTTGCAGTAGCTGCTGCTATGACCCTCAGGAAAGAAAGGCTACAGAGGCCAAACTCAAGGAATTGGAGAGAAGACAGAGGGAAGACAAGGAGAAAGCAGACAAGGAGAAGGCAGAAAAGGAGAAGGCGCCCAAGAAGAGAACAGAGGAGCGCCCTTGTGGCTGCACATGTTTTCCAACTCGGCCAGGATAGCCAAGTTAGCGGGTGGAGATGATAAATTCCTGAAGACTGGAGATCTGATTTTCTCGAGGAGGCGAAAAGCCAGTTGCCCAGCGGCAAGGCAAAGCCGAAAAGCAAAGCGTCAGGCCAGGTGTGCTGATGCTGCGGCATGCTGTTGCCTCTGTCGCTCGGGCCAATGTGTCGGTCTGACCAGGTGGTGCGGCAGAACAGGCTGCAAACCCAAGTCAGCTCGCAAAGCTGACCAAGGCAGGTGCGCCATTCTGACCCCGCATAGACGCAGTCATGTGCGAACTGCGTACGTGTGTGCCCAGCAGACGAGCCGCACTCGCCTTCACTAGCCCTGTAGATTCAACCATGTGCTGTCAACGTGAGTCTCACAGCGACTTCTGTCGTTTTAAACCAGGCTGCTACAAGTGTTTGACATGGCGAGAGCCATAGGCGATTTGGCGCTGCTCACATGCATGGTAGCCATGTACCGTCATTGTCATCAGTATTTGCTGCGGCTGCCTTTCCTGCTGCTGCCTTTGCTGCTGCTATTGCTGCTGTTGTTGCTGCTGATGTATGCATCTATATGCTACGCCGGCCTCGCAACGTGGCAGCCAAACACTCATGCCATCTCATGCCGCAAAGCTTTACTAAGTGCGAGACTGGCAAGGCAAGAACCCTCACATGACCAGTTCATCTTGTGTTCCAGGCTACATTGATTAGCAGTACTCACTGCTCAAGAACATTCAATACTTTGCACGGCGTGCCCCCGCATCCGGACATTGGCAGGGCGGAGCCCGTCATCGCCCTTGACTAGACAGATCAAGACAGAACTTCGCAGCCTTTGCAGCTGGCTGAGGGGGGGCGGTGGGGGGGGCGGTTCATCGAGGAGGAAACACATTGACAATCCAATCCGGTCACCCGGCAAAAGGCGCACACAGCGGGTGGATGGGCTTGAACATTCGGGAACACGTTTGTGTCTGTGCCTGAAGTGTTTTCAAGAAGCGACACAGAGCCACACGAGAAAGTCAGCTGCATGTTAACATTAGCAAACACACAGCACACAACCAATCAACTAAATAATTGCACAAAGAATGTCATATCTAGGGCACGGTTCCAATGCTAAAAGGAATCAGGCAAGCAGTGTGTCAACACCTCAATGCGGATCAGGGTTCGGAGCGTAGGAGGGCTGTTTGGGGTGGCAGTGCGGGGTCCGGCACGGGCTTGGGGATTGGAGAAATCGATACAATTCCTGGATGTCCGGGAGACAGTCGACTTTTGGCAGTGCAAACGAAAGCTCCTCGTGAACTGCAATTTGTACTCGCTCTAGGTGTCCCGTGAGAGATGCCAGGGGCGTGTCGTCGTCGTAATTCCGTAGTTCTTACGCTGTTTAGATCTGTTTAGCATCGATGCCCGCAAGTTCGGACTGTCTAAATGCCGTGAATCTATTTTTTTGCGTTTTCGAAACGCCGTAGACTTGCCAAAAAAAACCATGTTAGTTCGAGTGTTAAAAGCAACGACACGCTGTCCTCCTATCTGCCTCGAGTCTCATGCCTCTGTGATCTTGCAACGCAGCAAGTTTCACTTTAAGCTCATGCCCGAACTGCTGTAAATCACGCTGACTGTAGCTCTGAGCTCTCCCTGTAAGAAT
Organism: Symbiodinium natans; assembly: GCA_905221605.1. NCBI lineage: Eukaryota > Dinophyceae > Suessiales > Symbiodiniaceae > Symbiodinium > Symbiodinium natans. Next base: position 503,616 of record CAJNDS010002291.1, read on the forward strand.
CGAAATTGAGGGCAGTTTGGGGAGGCCACCATTTGTTCACAAACTTTCCCCATGCATGTCTTTCATCGCCGAACGCAAACTTATGTAAAGATTTATGTGTTGTGATTGACCTGGGACTGCGTTTTCAAACGGGTGATCTGCTCAGCACCAGGCCTGCGTGGCTTGAACATTGCTCCTGCGAAGAACACGTGGTGTCATTGAAGAACTATCTAGCCCACTGATGAGTTCGAATGACAATCCGAGCATCCTGTCGCGTTGACGTGCTCCGTGTCTGTGCATGTGGGCCAATTGTATCTGGGCCACTGTGCTTACTCAGATGTTTTGTTTGTGAGCACAAACGCGGGGGTTAATTGTTGGGACTGGGTCTCCTGCTTCGATGAGCAGGATCAGGCCAAAGACGCGCTCAATCGAGCGGTCGCCGCCTGGCTGCTGAATATACTTCGGGCATGCGAGGTTTGGGTACGGCATTCATACTTCTCACCATGCTAGCACAAAACAGCTGCATGAAAAGACGATACGAGCTGCTTGAGCACACGTCTGCAAGAGGTCTGACATCTGAATCGACCTACTGAGCCATCCTTTTCTGATTATTGTTGCAGTTCTCAGATCTCAGGCCATTTTCGACATGCCGGAAAACCGGCGGAAACTGCAAGAAGCCGTCCCTTGTCTCGGAAATGCGACATGGGAAACCAGCTCAGAAGAACAACCTCAGCATCCTCTCTGACATGGTCTGTCACTTGCGCGCTTGAGGTAAGCAGTTGCCATGGTGACGATGCCAAGAAGATGGCTGTCTTGATGCTTCTCGGTGCTTTCTGCAGCCTAATTGGGCGTGATGTCTTTATGTTTCTGCATTCCTGTTCTCGGCAAGGTGGTCAATGGTGCACAGGTTGCTGCTCGGCGAACATCTTAGGCCTTTGGTTCAAGGCATGCTCAAAGACCTCCTGGAGTCACACGGCTTCACAGCCGACAAGACCCTTTGCACAAATTGACAGACCGCACCACCAAGCCAGCCTGCGACTGTGGTTGTCTGTGCCATTCGCCTGCCGTTGTTGCTGAGACCTGAGGATCTTACATGCCGTCATGCATCTCGGCAAGCGTGACCTTGCCACCCGAAGCAGTCTGCAACATTTCGACAGTGCCAGTACTCAGCGCATTCGAGGCAGATCTCGACCCATGCGCAAGGAGACAAAAAGAAGCTCTGCTGCAGACGGGGGCAATGGGCTGGGCATGGCTGGACGGCTGGACTGGCCATGGGCATGTCTGGGCTTTGGACTCACAACCCACGAGAGCAAGCTTTCAGAGCGTTTTTGAGCGCATGTTCAGCACACCGGGGGCTGTGCTCTGCCCAAAATGCCAGTTGTGGAGCAAATTGGCAGCTTGCGTCAGCTGGCAGTTGGTGTAAAGTTTACTGAGGTGCGTGACAAGCTCTTTGTTGAAAGATTCGGGTCATTCTGAAGATCGGCTCTGCCGACCCCCAAATATTGCAAGCGCACAAATTGCTGTTGCATCCCTTGGCCGCATGGTTGAACTCGTGTTGTTGCTCCTTGTGATTCCATAGTCCCTGGGCTGCCTCCTCGACTTTTTCTCTTCCGCATGACATTCGCTGATATCGGCTGCATCTCGGAGAGTCTGGGCCCAGGATGTTGAAGCAGCTCGTCAAGCTGCAAGCGACGCTGGAGGGCAATTTCTAGGGAATCTAGGGCGCTTATCAGAACTTGCGGAATACTTTTAATTAGAAGCATGCGCAGATTCGGGCAGATGGCGCAGATGCCCGAAGGGCCTTCTGTCTCCTGTCTCCTTTCCTCAGTTTTATGTATTTTGGGCTTTAGACTTCTGGCGTGGCTGGCGTGGCTGCAACTCCAGATGGCTCAAGCAGCTGCTATGTTCCAGTTCCCCATTTTCAAGTGACAGCATTGCCGTGCGCAGGGCTGGCTGCTTGCGGCTGCTAGCGCTTGTGGGGAAAGGGAATGCCCAGGCAAGCGCAGCAAGCAGTCGAAGGCCATTCTGCTGCTCGAAATGTTTCAATTGAATTTTGCCAACTGGGCCAAGTTTTTTGTAAGCTGTATTAAGGCGAACTCAGCTTGAGCACAAGAATGCTCGGCGGTGCACAGCGCCCGAGCATGAACTCTTTCCTGGCTTTCCAGTGGTAAGGAGCTTGGCCTTGTGTTGAGGTGCCTGACCAACCGAACTGTTCCTGTAGAGAACGTAGCTCAAAATGCCACCATCATAGCTTGGCATCTGGACACAGCTCTCCGAATTCAACGTTCCGCGTTCTACGTGTAGAGTAGATACTTGAGACCAGGCTTGACCCGTCTTCAGAGACGGCCCTAGACGGTGACCTACAGGACAAAAGGTAAGCACCTGTCACAACACGGAATATTTTCTCACGGTTTCTCTTCATGAGGTGAATATCATCCTTTCTTGAGTTGCTGGCTTCCTGCTCTTCTATCTTCGTTCAGAGCTGGAAGCAACCCTAGGCTTAGGCTGCAAGAACCTAAGACCCCGCACAAACTGCTATAGAAGAGCTGAACCATGGTAAATGGGACTCGGACATGTTTTCGTATAGTTTCTATACTTGTTTTCGCTCACAAAAATTCTGCGCAGACAGGCGTGTTGAAACCCACCATCCAGGGAGCTTCTGAACGATACGCCATGATGTGCGCGCCGCCAGTATGCGAAAAGCTTTGCAAAGAACCCAGGGTGCCAACCAGTATTTGCAAAGTCTCTTGCGCGCTTGGATCATGTCTAAGTCTGGCCCATCGAGAACTTTGGCTTCTGCTGAACGTTAGGCTTTTGGGATGGTTTGTTGCTGTGCCTGTAAATGAGGTGTCCCAGCTCCGACTGATCCGAGTTTGTGACATGTTCTGGACGGGTCCAACATCGAGCCGCCTCCTGACGGATTCGACACAGTCACACATGCTGGCATTCATGCTCGGCACCGGTGGTGGTGCTGAGTCATCTACGTAGAGCTTTGGTTTGCATGCATTTGCGTGCTCTCACCTGGCATGCATGACCGTTGCTGCTTGGGTGGTGCTGGATTTGCTGCTCATCCCTGTCATACGTGGCCTGCTTTGCAGCAATATTTGATAGCAGCTACACCCATGCATGTTTCGCTTTGGAATTTCATTTGACTCATGCATCGGGTATGGCGGCATAAGCATTTATTCCCGGCTGGTCTGGTCACGCCTGTGGGCTAAAGCGAAGCCAGCGCACGACGACGAAGCCTTCACCCCACATCGTTAGCAGCACCAGCAGCAACCACAGCAGGCCTAAGTCCACGCACCAAACGCACATGAACGAACAGGGAGGCCTTTTAATCGGGACTCGGCCAAAGTGCCGTGTTCGCCTGGATTGGCATTACTTTCTGCATTTGGGACCTGGGACTCACGTGCTACGACTGCATTTAGCAGTGACCCCGGTGGTTGTTGAATCTGTGAGGTGTGAGTTTGTGAACAGATGGCCCTTGCTCAGGCAATGCTGAAGGTGCGGCTGCGCAGGGCTTTGACCACAAGACTGCGCTGTGCATCCTGCAACCACCTGCAGAGACAATTCTCGGTATCGGGAGGAGGCCGGTGTGACGCAGTCTCGCGATCACAAAACCTCAGGCATGCGGCAAGCAGTTTGCAGCGCTGGTTTGCTAAAATGTTTCTTGTTAAAGGGCTTGGCATCTCTGCGCGAAAGTGAGCCGCCGTCGCTGTCGCAAGCTGATGATTCAGCATTCGGCACTGCATGTGGAGCACGCGTACGCGCCATGAATTGCATCGGTCGTCTGTAAGTGCCAGTGGCAAGCGCAAGGCGCCGGAGTAAGCGGGCATCAAAGCCCAACAGCCCGCTGAAGCCTCCATGCTCACTCCATGCTCCTCCCAAGCCCCTCTCATACTCTAATGCTAAAGACGCAATCGAAAATGGGTGCAACTTTACAATCGAAGATTCTGCTCTATGTTGGTTTCTGGTGCCACGTTGCTGAGCCGAAGGCGCTGATCGCATCAAAGCTCGTGAGGCCGAGACCCAGGAGCAGGTGGAGCTAAAATCCTAACATGCTAAACGGTTACGCATGTTGAAGTGTAAGCATAGGTGGTCCATGATTGCCTGTTTTTGTGGAGAACCCAGAATGAGCCACGCACAAGATTACCAAACAATATGGGGGTTACGATATTCGGGGTACCCTATTTGGGTCCTGGTTACAAGGGGGGCCTACTACTTTGGGGTCCCCTATTTTCGTAAACACCCATATCGAGTCAAATGCCCACCAAAGCAGTCCACTTCGGGCACAGTTTCCACCATCAGCGCTCACTCTCCCCAGCCCTCCCCAGGAAGAAAGGAGGTAAAACGCTAGCCATATTTGTACGATTTTTTGTGTCATATACATACATATGCAGATACATAATCTGTACTTGTGTGTGTGGGTGTGTGCTAAACCCCCCCCCCCCCCCCGCTAACAGTAGTCGTCTCAAGGCCCCAGGTCCCCCGAAACCACAAACACTCGTTTAAGCAGCTCTGGGCTCCAAGTTCTGACCTGATGTGGGGCAGTGATGGTTCTTCTGTTTTGGGTTTCGAGGGATATGGGGTCTAAGTGTGTTGTTTTGGGACATGAGGCCGGGACAGCGCGTCTGTAGTTTTGTTTGTTTGGTTTGCGGGCTTAGCATGACGAAGGCCTCTTTTCTGGGTTCGGAGTCCGGTTTTTGTTTTTTGCCGTTTTTCGTTTTGTATTGAGACTTGCTTGGGGTCTCTGGATTTGTGTGTGTGTGTTTGGTTGGCTTCACCTGGCTCAAGACATGGGGTCGAGATTGGCTTAGCGTTAGATGTGTTTTTATGTATAGGGAGACATGGGATGAGCTTGCAAATGTGTCCTGATCATCCATCTGCTTGAATTTCCGGGTGACCGGAAGAAGTCCATGCCCGATTTTATTCGTAATTTTTTCATGGTACACAAGCATGAAACATACCGCGGTATAGTATCACAGATTAGATTGTAAATGTGCCTTTGCTTAAATTCGTTGATAGCCTGGTTGTTCTCCATGGATGCCTTCAGTGTTCTGTTCTTGTATAATGACAAGACTGCGCGATATCGGCTGCAATAAGATGGCCATAAACAAAACGACAAGCAAATAGGCAGCAGCATCAAAGGTAGAATATGCTATTGTAACAGTCTCTAAAAAGCTGCAACATGCGCATTCTAAACTCACTGCTTAAGAACTGGAGCGGAGCTGGTTGGCAGGAGGAGGCGACCAAGGCGGAAGCTCAGGCAGAGGCGCAGCGGCGCCTCTTCCAGGCGATGGGGTCGCGTCATGGCTTCCAGGAGAACCTTAAGCAGCTTAAGCAGCTTAAGCACGCTTGGGGAAGAGGCTTTCAAGAGTTGCAAGGGTAGGGGGATGGAGGCCAGCAAGATGATCGTCTCAAGACGCTGAAAGGTTCGGCGATTGCCCGCTCATTTGTGAATCTTGTATGGGCATGACCTTTGGAGGCATCTGCTGGTGCGATGTCACTTCACTATTGCCGAGACCATGGGATGAACAGCATCTCTCGATTTCTCCGCAAAATCACTATCGACATGAGTCCTTCGCAGGCAGAAAAGCGGTACATGCTGATACTTTCGGCTTGGGACTAGTTGCGGGAGCGTTTCGATCCTTGTGAGTGCGCAACAGTCTGGCCCACGAAGAAGGGTTTGCAACCGGTAAGAGGAGGCCACCCACGGGCTTGCAATCAGGGGTGGGGTGGGGGGGGGGGGTTGCACGATTTCGGCACGTGTCAACGAACCGCACAGAGAGATAGGAGAGTTGGGTAGCAAAGAACGAAGGCCGCTGGCAACCCCTTTAAGTACAAGGTTACACCTTCAGACACTGGCGTAGACACCAACGTGCTACGCGGCACCTGCTACTGTGGACACCTTCGAGCCTCAGCAGCTAAACTGCTCAAAGCGCTTCGGCAAGCTTTTCAGGTTTGCACACTTTAGACTTTGTACAGGTGTGCATGCCTGTTGAAGTTGCTGCTAAGGAAGATCATCAAGTCTGACAACATACGTCGACTGATTTTTCCAGATCTGGCTCTCATCGGCGCAACATCCAGTTGCTTGGGATGAGATGCTCACACGATGCGTTGCATGCCATGTAGGTTGGCCGTAGAAAGAAGGACATTTTCCCAAACCGTAGAAGGGGTATCACTCTAAGGGTTACGTGTTCAAGACCCCGTGACTCGACCTGACTCTCTTACACCTACGAGAGTACTTGTTTTCGCCAGCGCGGATGGCGAGTATCCTGAATCCTGACTGTTGTCGATCTTGGATTGACGAAGGGCGCAACTTTGGGGACACCATGTTCTGTGGGAGCATCGGATCGGGTCTAAACCTGTGCACTACACGTCTTCCCTCCCTCCGTGCCACAGCCCTGTGGTGTTGGTGCAGCTGGACACAGCTGGATTGTTTGGGCCAGGGAGGGGGAAGAGCAGGTCTGGATGTTCCTCCTCCTCCTCGTTTCTTTCCCGATCTGTCCTTCGTCCATACGTGTCTTCAACATGATGTTCGCCGGATAGAACTTGACAATCGCTCGGCATCGTTGTTTACAAGTGTCTGTTCCCAACATGCTCCGGTTCTTGTGGAACTCCTGAAAGCTGAACTGTGCTCGTGGAGAGGGTGGCTATACCCATCAGTTGCTGTGCCATTGACTGACAGGTGTGCTGACGGTTTTTGTGAGTTTTTAGAGACACAACAATGTTGCAAATGGAAAGTTGATGAGAATGATTAGGGTCGAGCGCACCTCCGGGCTGTAACAAAGAAGGGCTTGTTAGGGCTTGCTGCCCAGGCAGCATGAGAAATCAATCGCGAATTCCATGTGAACGATGCTAGTACGTATGGAGGTGCAAAATTAGAGGATGTGCAGCGTATTCTCCATGGAAGTGGTAGGATGTTTGCAAAGAAGCCTCCGTATGAAACATGTGCCCAAGGAATCTTTGCACAAGATGACTTATGCAAGAAATGATACCATATAGAAATTTGAAAGCAAGATATTCATGGCGAGTGCCTTTGCATTTGGAATCCGGAACTGAATTCTCAGCATCTGACAGACAAAAAGTAGAACTCCAACCTGGGTTCACGCAGACATCTCAGCAATCAGACCTGGTTTCTGCGCGTGCCAATTTTTGCTGTCAGAACTTCGGAAATTCATTGGTTTTCAAAAAAGTCAGTGCAATGTTACGCTACGACCGCGGGTGCATATGAGTCTCCCAGTAGCCGTCTTGCGTTTCCACGTTGAATGTCGGGTCCGTGGAGTGCGGGTTTTCTTTCGGGTAAGATTATAATATTTACTTCGGAGTAGAATCGGAGCCTAGGTGAAGTAAAACGGTAAATCCCTTCTGGATTCTACCTATCGTCGGGAGGGTATCCAGATCGAAAAAGAACCCCACACAGTCCTGCAGGTTTGTTATTAAGATCTTGAAAAAAATTATAGTAGGATCCTAGTACAGTTTGGAAGCTTAGTTTTCATGTGAGCCTAATTAGGAGCTTAGCGGGGCAACGGCCGTTCTGGTGACGTCTTTCATTGGGACCGTCCCGGGCTTCGGGCTCCGATGGACTTGCGCCGATCTCTTACTCGTCCTATCTCGTGTAGTTATGTGTTTCTTGTCCTCCAAGTATTTTCATGGTGTTTAGGCTCGTAAGTTCTGTCGATCAAGATTTCGGAAGGTTTGCTTTGGACTTGACCTGCCCCTGCTGTAGGCTCCACATGTGCAGGATAGCAGCAGGTGGCACACAGTAACGCGCAGCCCGCTACATGTCAAAGAAGTCTTTCAGGGGATGCTGATGAGGCTTTATTTGCTACTACAACATCCACGCCGATTTCTTTGCGAGCATGCTTAGCCGAAGCAACTTTGACAAAATGAAGCTGTGCTGACTGCGCCATGGACATTGGAGAAACAACTTATGGACATACTCTTGCTGTCCATTGGGGTTCGATGAACCAGAACTTCTACACAGACAGTCAATGACATGTGCCGTCATTCGCTCCGGCAGGCACAGACAGTTGAAGTGCAAGGAAAGATTAAAGAGGGGCGGAGAGCGCACCAAGGCGTTGAGGTGGCCCTGCCAAGCCTGCTGTCGCTTCCAGCCACTTGCTCTGCCATGTCTTTCCAAAAGCCTTGTCTGGATATCGAGGGCCAATGGACTTACTAGAAGACTAGAATGTCACGTGCTCCTTCGACCCAGGTAGAGTGCTTCACCCTGACTTCCGTGGCATTGGGCCTGTTGGCAACCTGGTGCTGGTAAGTCCTAGGCATTACGGTTGGATTTGCAGTGTTTCGAGTCTAGCGGTTCTTCATGCGAAGTGCATGTGACATGCATGTCGGGTCCTTCATGGTCCTTCTTGCATTCGCGCAGATCCCGCGTCCTCAGGTGACTTTCAAGACCCAGACAAGTTATCAGCGGCCGCTTGGCCAGCTTTGAGGATGTGGAAAGAGTACAAGCAAGCAGGGAAGACCAGAAACTCCTGAAAGGTTTACCGAAGGTCGATCACTTTGGGGTCTACTCATCAATGAATCCCGGGCCATGGCGAGCCGGGTTATGGCCAGAGTGCCCTCGTCAACAGGCGGACGTGGGCGTACGTTCCCGGAGTTTCATGCCATTTTTAGCGTTGAACATCACATCGTGGAGGCGTGTTGTGCTCAGACGTTGCGGAGGGCAAGATTTATGCAATTAAGCTGATCAGGACTCTTTCCGTTTGCGGCAAGTGTTATGCGTTTGCAACAGCCCTGAGTCTTAAGTCGTCGAAGGACCCTGCCCGTGGTGCTGAAATATCACTTGACCGAGGATGGATGCAATCCAAACATTGAAATCAAGCACTTTGCCTGGCTTGGTTTTTGGTGCTGACTTCTGTTGCCATGCCTACGTGCTGACAGCCGTATTTCCAGATGAAGCTCAAACCGCTTCGCATGTTTGGCTCAACTTAGCTGCTCTCCCCAGCCAAACCAGATCGGACCGCGACATGCTCTCAACGAAACATGGCTTAGCCTTCGCAGGCTCATGCAATTCTGGCTCCAAAACTGTTCGGCACTTTTCACTTCTGATAGCAGCGGAGGCCTGCAGCCTTTGTTGCTTGCGGGTTGGTCGGATTCGGGATTTCAGATGCCCTCTCCATGCGCCTATGAGAACATACAGGGGCCACTACTACTTGCCGACATCGCCGTGAACCGATATCTTGTGAATTTTGCACCTCACCACACTAGGGCTTGAATTGTTTGAACCCCGACCTGACAGCTGAGAATGGAAAGTCGAAAACGTCCTTTTGACAAAGTACCCTGACCATTCTCCAAACACAAAAGGTCCAAACTGTCCCACGATTGCTGTCGAGCATGATTCCGCTCGGACCCCACGTTTTAATTTCCTGAAGAATGAGAGAGGAATGGGGGGAAAGAGGAAAGCTCTTTCATAGTACTGCAGGGGCGATCGGGTAGATGCCAACCAGGATACATCAAACCGTCCTTCAGGCCATGCGTCCCTTGCCTCAGATCTTATTGCCTACATAGGGCTCCGCACTGGTTTCCACTGCATGCACAAATTCATTTGCGATGCTTTGCATGCCTGCCCACCTATCGTTGCTCATGTGCATCACCAGCACTCCCGGCTTCTACACTTCGTTCACCTTGTTTGGCACGAAATTATGCTCTCGCATGCCTGGCTTCTTCACGCCTGGAGATTTATGTTGGCCTGCACATGAGAAACCGTGCTTGCGACATGACCACGGGCAAATGCAACTTCCCGTGGGAAGAGTTTCAGCTTGCGATGCCCCCAACACATGCTGTACAGAGCAAACAAGAACTTTCCACACGCACGGCTGCACGGCTCAGACTTGGGACCGTTTCATTTCGCATGTTACAGTCTTGCTTTTCGGCTTTGGTCCAAATGAGTGCCGGAGCAAGTCAGTGTTGCCCGTGCTGGATGTTACAGGATAGCAGAGGCTTGTCCGGAATTATCCTGGCCAAGGCAGTGGACTTCGGATCAGCAAATCCGACAAGCCACCACTGCAGATGCTTGGTATCACCTGGCTCGCGGCGTTTTGCCGGGGATTGTGCTGATTGGCCCAAAAAATATATATCTATACACGCGACTGAGGCGCTGAAATGTGAGCTACAACAACTCTGGAATCCGTACGATGCAAAGCAGCGGAGCTTTACGGAACGCCTGATTGAGGCCTTGGCGGGTCCAGTGCACATAAGATTCGCAGCATGCCGTCCGCAGTGCTGTATGTGTGGTGCACGTCTTGAAGGCGGATGTTGCAAATCGCCCGCTCTATGTGTTGCATGAGCTGCAGCACACCAGTGCAAGCATTTTCTCCCAGCCGACTCTGGGAGGCGGGATGGTCTAAAGGTCAATTCCGCATCCCTCTTGACCGACAGCGACGATGTCCGCGTTCCTATTCTTGCAGTGCCTTGCAGGTTTGGATCCAGTTGCTGCTACAGAAATGGACCGAAGCCTAACCACCTTCCACAACGCTCCTCGGCATGGGGAAACCAGGAGGCACATTTCTCACCGCATGCATTGGAGCTTGATATAGCTTGATGTTTGCCGTGCGTTCGATGACCATGGCAATCAGAGTTGGCGGGCTTCCATGGGCCCTGAGGTCTGCTTCCCAAGCTTTTTCTGGCTTCTGTAGGCCGCAGGCCCCCTGAAGGGCAAGAAGCCTCCCAGCCAAGCCTCAGGCATTCTCCGACGATAGTTTCTGAGCAACGTCGACCTCCTTCAACAAACCCATCCTTGACAGCAAAACTTCGAAGATCCGAAAGCTTCATTCAGACTGTAGCCACAGCGTAGATATCATTTCATTAGCCCTTCTTCCTTTCAGGTGCTGGGCGCATGTGAGAAGATCCTGCGAACACCGATTTATACACCGTACACAAGGTTTACGAGCCGGTTCCTGTTCATGCGACTTGCTTGGCATTCAGATTGATCGAAACTGCATTAAATGGTGTAGTCCCTTCCCTTACGATTAAGGTCCCCCCCCCCCCCCCCCCGGGGTATTAAAACCTCCCAAGTTCCTCAAAGGGTGTTTAGAACTCGGGGGAGTTCTTCGCCGCTCGCATTTAGCAGTGCTGGTGCTTCCAGACGCTGCAGACCGCCCCCGTAACCTCCCCGGCCCCCCCCCTTCCCTAGTTCGGTAGAGGTTTTATAAGGGGCGGCTACCGGATCGGGTTTTGGGCCAGGCTTTTCTAATTTTGGGGGTGTTTTAATGGATTACCGTGCTTATGCTTGGCATTCTGCACTAGCAACATCGCATTCGCTCAGTGCCGACATATCTTAAGCCATCTTAAGCCATACTTAAGCCTCTCAATGGAAGGCCGCTCAAAGGCGAGGTCCCCCCCCCCAAAACCGCGTTTTGGTTTCACGAGCTCCATGCCCGATTTGATAGGAGGACATTGCCAAAAGACAACACGTCGCGGTGGTTCCATTCTGGTGCTGGTGCCACTATGCTCAGCATCTCCACCGGATGCGGCGCGTGAGGATCAGAACCAAACACTTTTTCGCTTGCCCGGGCTGTGCGGTCTGAGTGCCGGAGACGAAGCATTGGAGATCAACGCCACGGAAGAGGGGTTCACCCGGGTGACGCGCCAGTCCTGGATCATCGTGGCTGATGCGGAGGGGAGAAATCTGGAAGGACCTTCCAGGTCTATGATGGGCTTCAAAAGCAAACCTTGCTGGAAAGACGGCTTGACAGCCCGAAGTGCTTCCCACCCAAAGTCCACCCAAAAAACAAGACACCAAAACCACAGCTTAAGCATAAACCCCTACATAAAAGCCTATGTCAAAACGCCGGCAACACAACACAAATCAGGCGCTAGATGAAGCACCGCCCATCCACGGGCAAGCAGCAGATTATTTAGAAAGATAAGCCGCCTAAAGCCAGTTGGAACAGTTCCCAACTGCCTACACTGCAAAACACAACCTCGACAACGCCAAGCACGAAGCCGGTTGAACAAGAGCCTGTTCACGTCGTTTCACAGAATCCAGAAGCATTCCAACTTTTAATGGTTGAAAATCCTATACAATGACAAGCCCTTAAGAATAACTTTCTTTCATCTTTCTACGCCCCTACCAGAAACACTCTCTACCCTCAAAAAGTATCCTTCCGAGAGAAGAGAAGCCAGGGAGTCGGAGTTCGAAGGACAACAATAGAGGAAGGAGATGGCAATCTAGGATATCTGGAGCATGAGGGGGGGCATCTGGCTGATCCAGGTGGTGCAACTTCCTGTCGGCGCCTTAATTCGTACGCCAGGACTTGTGAGCACACTGGGAGCAGACAGTGGGCATTGGCTATGAGCATTTGCAAAGACCAGGGTTCAAGACAGCCAGGGCATGTTGTCCAGGCCATTGGCAATGTATCCAGTGGCTGGAGGCTGGACCTCACGTTTTGACCAGTACCGGAGAAGCAGGGATCATAGTTTTGTAGCTTCCGCCCGTCCTGCAACCCACAGCCATGCCCCTATAGTCGCGTAGGACCTTCTCTTCCATTCTCTGTGTAGCATAGGCTGTCCGAACACGATACGTACATACATGAATCTAATTTACTGAGTCCAGTTTGCTTTCTAAGAGATTACATGGCTGTCGGGTTATTTTCTTGGTTTTCAATCCTTGAAACGAAATTGGGCCCAATTTGCAGTGTAAAGACTTTAGTTTTGGCGTGGCGTAATTTAATTGTAAACGCTTGCGCGCTG